>LPNX010794954.1:353934-448566 GCA_001517045.1 Pseudotsuga menziesii | reverse complement strand
GTTTTGTGGCATAGAAGGTCGAAACAAATACTGAGTAGTCAGGTCCTAGCTTCAAGAGGATGGCCAATACGAGCTGATCATCTTTCTTTTCGATACCACACTACTTTAGCTACAAAACTAGTGCTTTGAACTTGGAGAAATATAGCTGCAGGGATTCAAAGCTACTGGGACTCAGAGAAATCAGCTCATTTTCGATCTGATGTCCCCTCATCTCATCTGTCTTTCCAAAAAGATCAGAAATATTCTCCCATACTTGATCCGGTGAATTTAATCCATTGAGATGGAAAAGGAGGTCTCGGGAAATACTGAGACATAGGAGGCCATAGGCCTCATCTCTCCGATTGTGCCATTTGATCTTCTCTGCAGCTGCATTGGGCTCTGCTTCTGTAGCCATAGTCACCCTGTAGAGGCCTTTGTCTCTCAACAATATCTCCATCTCTGCTTTCCATTCAAAATAGTTGAAGGGAGTGAAGATAGTTTTCTGTGAATCCATAGCTTTAGAAAATCTGTCCCGGCTGTCAGTAGAAGGCTCCCAGTCTTGATGTCGAACCTGCAAAACAATTTTTGAAGGAGAGTAACAATCTACAATGGCTCTGATACCATGTAGAAATTCTGACCAGCAATAGATTAATTTCACTCACAACAAATTACAATTGATCATGCAAAATTGTCAACAATGGAGACTGAATATGGAGCTGTAACACAAAATTATATTAACTCAGTGTACAATAGCCAACCCTGTAATAACATAGGTTGCTAAATATATAGAATGCATCAATAGGTCAAATTCATAAGGAGGCATCCAAAACTAGCATAAAGCAGGCTTACCCAAAATAGGCAAATCCCCCATAGGTGTAAAAAGCTGATCCCAAATCTATCATGAGGCTCACGAATTGGTAAGGGAACATGGGAAATCTAGTGAGTGGTGGAATGGCAGCTCATACATGCTTTTGCATGGAGGAAAGAGTGGAGGATGAAAGGGGCAAAAAACAAGTTCACCTCACCTAGTCTTGCTTTCCTATGTGCCTTAAAACACTGAAAAAGCAGTCAATAAAGAAGAAAAAGTAGAAGGGCACCTAGGAGGCCAGGAATAAAGCAGATTTGATTCCTAAGGCTTTCCCAAGCGCTACATGAGTCAAAGATGGCAAGTTTGAACTCTATGGATAGGCAATTAAGAACTTGCACATGGTGGGACTCATGAACTAGGCAAATAAGACAAAAATAAATGAATTAATGTCTAAGTGGGTAATACTATGGGTTTGATTATTCTAACACACACAACTCACAAGATAGATCACACAATTTACTCATTTATTAAAGAATGAAACAGTGCAAAAATGGCTTGCAACTGTGAAGGCTTTTCATTAATCAAAGAGTAATTATATAATAATTACAATGAAGTACAATGGATTAAATAGCCACATGCAATTCAAATCCACATGAGGAAATTTGAATTGATTAGACTCTACTTGACTGTAGGTAATTGAGACCTTATCTAAATCATTATAGGAGGACTCAATAGTTAACTGACCTTTTCTAAACCATTATTGGAGTTCAACAGAGTTCTAAAACACAACTCAAGTGTCTAATTCAGTGTTAAATAAGGCTAACTTACTGTGGTAGGTGAGAAATGCGCTTCTACTGCATCCAGCCATGCAAACTTAGCGCTAACTCAATGTAGAGGACTAGAATTAAATGTAACTGACTCCTAATTCAGCTTGACTAGTCCCTAATTGAACTCAATTGATGAACGTTGGTATTAGCACTCCCAGTGGCTCCTAACTCCTAGGAGTTTATCTAGGAGGCTCCTAAATTGATGCATGCAAGTGAAACCAGTGGCAGTAGGACTCAATTAGTGGCATCCTTCAATGTGGCTGGATTGTGGGATTTCACTATCCCTATCAAAGGTTATATCAATCCTTAAATAAAAATAAAACAAACCTAGACATAGATATGCTAGAAACCATTACTGAAATATTTTTCAAATTCTAACATATATCCTTTAGGAGTTCCTACTTGCTTCAATTGCGCTAGTTCTTTGAAAGGAAGTTCAGGGTATTTCCTCTCAAATCTCTCCATCAATGCATTGGAGAAACCTTAATAAGATAAAATATGATTATTTCCCAAGGTTATAAGAGCATGGAATCACCAATTAGTAGCTTCCCCTTCAAGATGCAGAATGACCATTTTAATGCATCTTCTTCAACCATAGGATTTAATTGGAAAGATACACTTAATTTTTTCAACCAAGTACTAGCAGACATTTGTGAAGAAACATCAAAGTAAGGAATGGTTACTTTTCCCATGGTGTACTTTATTTTATGACTAATATGGGATGCTCTATTCCCAATTCATCCTTGCTTGAACTAAAGAGAAGCTTGTTATCACCAACCTTGAAATTTCCTGTGTGAGGTGGATCTAGGATGGATGGTAGAGGGGCAAGCAACTAAGGAGGTGGAGAAAACACTACCTAGACTCTCAAATGGATGGTTGTCATGACAATCAATGCAGTCTTCCCTTTATGTTATCTAAGTCCAAGACAACAACGGGGGAAATGCGATTCTACTCCCGACATGAGAGATCAAACCTAGACACCAGAACAAATCAAATGTGGCTTTGAGGTACGTAAGGTGTAAGGTAAATGGAAACCCTAGATCTAAGGTTTAGGTACTAGAAACTGATGAAGATGACCATTGTCTTGGGAAATGTAACTATGACATGGTGAGCAAGGACAGAGTCAAGACTATCTAGTACCAATGAGATATAACCAGTGAAAGATATGAAAGTATCAGGTAACCTGAGTTATCAAGGAATGGTCAACTTTTGGGGGAAAGAGGTTAGGAAGGGCTAGCGCTATGCTTGTAGAACAGTGCTTGTTCATCCTTGGGTAATGGATTCAGTATCAACACTGCATTTTAGAGAACCCACCTGGGATATGCCCTAATCTATGGACCCAGAAAAAGATTTGGCTGGGAAGATTCAGGTTATAAGAAAATCAACAGAAGGAGGGCTAGCGCTAGGGTTTGGAAAGGAAGATCTACAGATATAGAGCCACCAGGAGACTATCAGCTCAGTTTTGGGGTGGAAATGAGATCAGGATGGCCCGATCTACAAACCCAAGTCAGAAAATTTCAGGAAAAATCAGATATGGAAAAGTAAAAATATGATGAGGGGGGCTAGGAGGTTGAAAGTCAGTTTTTCATATCTAGGGAAACCTGGCAGGAACTAGCTCAACTTTGGGGGTGTTCTGGAATGAGGAAGACCTGAAAAAAGTCAACTATGGAAAAATTCCAATTTTCAGTGGGGCGCTGGGGTTTAAGTAGTCAAAAAGTAAGATCTAGGGAAAACCAGTCAGAAATAGGGTAGCATTGAGAATGATTCAGTGAGGGGGATTCTTGATATACAAAACACATAAATGGTTTTCTCAAAGATCAAGCAGTGCCCCGATGAAATATTTTTTTGGATTTTTATTATCTAGGAATTTTTTTAGAAAACTGAAGAAAAGAAGGTACAATGGATTGAGCTCTGAAATAGAAGAGACTTACCTGTTATATCTTACCTAAAAATTCTTGTAGATTCCTTATTGATGATGATCCCTGCCATCCAGAAAAATTCTGGAAGATATGAGTGAGTTCTAGGGCCAATGTTATGCTCCAAGTGACCAATGCACCCTCTCTCCTGCACAAGCAAATGTCAACAATATCAGATTTGCCGTATCATGAAGGAAAAGCAATATCTATAGAAAAGTAACAATATGCAATCATAGATCACAATGAAACTAATGAAAACCCCCTATTGCAGACGAAACCAGTCCAAGCGAGTTGAGGTTCCCGTACAAAAATTCCCAAGATGAAGTCGCCCTCATGTAGATAAGACAAAGATCCTGAAAAAAGAGTATAGATATCATAAAATATTTTGAATGCTAGGAAGCAAAATATTTTCCAAAGACCACCGAAGAACATCAAATGCAAAGCAAATCCATAAATATCCACAAAAAAATCTTTCTATTAATTAGATCCAAGATCCAAAGACCCCTACAAATCAGAAGTTCTCTCCTTTAAATAGAAATGAGAGAATGAAAATCCTAACCACTTTCAAAATGAGTGGCTAAGATTAAAAGATAAAATATTCTAATCAGTGGTTGAGATGAGCTCAACATACAGTACATGGATCAATATAAACATAAAGTACCAAAGTGGACTAAATCACCCATAAAGAGGGTACCCCACTCAACAAGAAATAAATGAAGCACATGGTGGGTCCATGGAGTGTTAAATAACTCCCTCTGGCTGCCCCATGGCACCAAAAAAAAATATAATATTTTAATTTTTGACTTTGTGCCTAGAAGAAATCGTGAGCCTCCCAAAAGCTCCAAAAAATAATATAAAAATGCCCAAAAAATAGGTGTGGGCCCAATCAGGTGCTGAAACTGCTGGATAAGGTGCATAGGACATCACTCTCATCATCATGACTCATCCCATGTAATTTCCTTATGTCAGTAGCTCGAGTCAATTTATTCAATAGCCATTTAATCATTTTTTAATTTGCCTCAGGAAACGTGAACCTGCCAAAACAACCTCCTAGGGTGCCTCCATTGTCAAACAAAGCCCACCGTGATATCTGGGATGGGGGTACTATGGTACAATCAAGTGGCTTCACCCCTTATGCCCATACAATGCCCTAGGAGATCCAAATGAAACATCTCCCTGCTCAGACACATCATCCCGTGAAGGAAAACTGCATCAGAAAGGTAAAATGAGCCTGATCATCTCTGCAGGTTCCTGGAACTGATAAAATATCTCATTAGACTTAGAGAGTCCAAATCCATCTAGGGTGAATACTCATACCATTTCTAGGTGTCTTCCTGATCATCAACAACATCCAATAGAAAATATAATCACCTGTGAATGAGCAGATACCAATAATATAACTCAGATTATCATCCATCTACTGCAAGTGCTATAAGGCTAAGACATGCTCTACAAATCATTTAAGCAACAATCAGAACCAGTAGCAGTCATTTCACTGGTGGTACATCAACCACATACATATATAGTGTTTTATTTATTATTACTCAGACTAGACTTTCAGGACTATACTCACTTCATAGTTGTAGTCAATTTGCTAGTGAAGGGTGAAGGGTGAAATTGACAAGGCTAAGGAAAAGGATGACTTCCTAATTAAAATCATGACACTTTAAATATGACAGGGAAATACTAAGTATAACCAATGCCGGACAAACAACAACACATAGAATGGCAGTTCCTCACAAACGGCTGAGTTGTTTAGAGAGTGCTTATTCAACTTAGGCATCATGTCTACATCAAGTTTGATCCAGTTTCATTAGGACCAATTTTATTTCCATAGCCTTTTTGGCCTATATGACCCTTTGGGACTCAACAGTGCTTAAAAGAACATCTAATCATAGCTTTCGTCCGGGACATATTCAAATTTATAAGGCCAGCAATATTTGGATATAGAATATATTTAACCATTGCTTTTGGGACCTTTTCTTATACCCTTCTAGGGGTATTTTAGCATTTCATTGCTCTTGACATTTTTTACATATGTTAAGAAACACATTTTAGCATTTTTTATTTTCCATGGGCGCATACATAACATTTTCCAACACAAGTAGCACATGAGATTTTAGTTTTAGCCAACAACATCTCAAGTGACCAGGGGGAGTTCTGCATAGTGCCAAACATCAATACAATCGACCAAAATTATTTAGGGATACAATCCAACTCACCAAAGAAAGTTCTGTAACCAAATCAGAGCCAAGACACAATATAAATAGGGAGGCTTGTCCAACAAAGGTTCTAGCAGGAAAAGGTCCTCCATGCCACAAGTCAAGTAGCAAGTCGGGTTAAAAACAAAACTGGAAGGAAATGGATGGGTGGAGACAGAAAGATGAAGCAAACGCTAGCAAGCCAAAACAATGGTGGGAATGACTACCTCTATTCTCCCTAAGGAGGGTAAAACCAATGAGTATAGACCAAAATTATTAACTATTATTTTATTATTTTAATTATTATTTTATTATTTTCCTTAGGAGGCCCATTTTAGACCTCAAATTTCCTCTAATGAAAATATTACATCTTACCAATTTGAGGTGTCTGTCCTGTTTTTGAAGCTGGATGATCTAGGGTTTTTAGAGAAACCCTAATTTTCAAAACTTGGAATCTTTCAGATATAATTGTCTAGAAATATATACCTCTTCACGGTGAACTGTCCAATGTACTCCTTTTCTGAAAATAGTGGAGGGAAGCTCCCAGAATAGGAAGCCCTAGTTTTTCAATTTCTTCTATAGAAATTCATGATACTGTTTCTGCGGTATCTCTGAAATTACTGCTCCTCCGTGTATAAAAATTAAAACTAAGGTAGCCTTGCCTGTCCATGTTCCCACACCATAGGTTTCATCAGAATTGGGTTCACCAATTGGGATTTATGAGTGGTTTCCCAAGGTGACCTGTTTCAGGACTGTTTAGAATAGTGAAGTTGTACGGACTTCCATGTGTCACTGTTTGATATTCGGGGTCTAAAAATTATACCACCAAATGTAAAGTTTGTTCCCTTTTTGGAAAATCTTGAGAAATTTAATTTGGACCTTTGTAGACTGAGATATAGCAATTCTCCCCAGGTGTCTTGTTTAGGGATGAAACCTAGAAGAGTCTGGAACCCTAACTTGGAAGAATCATATATACTAGAATATAGCTAATTTGAAGCTGAAACTTGGACACAGTATACATTCAGATTTTATATTCGACCTGTTAAATTTTCGGCCCCTGAGACTTCTTCAATCCTGAGATATAATGAATTTACAAAAACGTATCAGTTTTAGTATTTAGGGTTTTTCCAGCTCGGGGTCAAACTAGGGTTTGACTTTCCTGAAGTTTCACACAGCCAAAAATATCGACCCAGATCTCTAAACTTTTATTTTTATGAGGACGGAAATCTTATGCTGGGCTCACTCAAAAATTCTTCTTCTGTAAAGAGCCCTAATTTCCTACACCAAAAACTGAAAATGCCCGGAGTCAAATTCCGCTTCGATAGAAAGATGCACCCTTCAATGGAGAGTTAGCCTAGAATACTTTTGTTGATGGATTGTGGAGAGAGACCCAAAAACTAAGAATACCTAGCTTCTACAACTACACAATGTCTTCTTCTTAGGTTAGCTCTGATACCATGTTAGATTTTTATGCTTTAAGCAATATGATCTAGGATCTTATCTTAGAGAATAACATGCATAACAAAAATCATAAGAATTAAGAGACAGAAAGAATTTTCCTCGGGGAAACCATAAAGGAGAAAACCCCACAGCTTCCAAAGAGATAGAATGATCACCAATGGCAGCAGTAAAACCCAAAAACATAAAGATGATCTCCAATAGCTTGTTATCTCTCTCTCACTTGAGAGAGCTTCTTCTCTCTCACTAATGAGCCCCAATGAGTGTGTGTGTGTGTGCAAAATAGAGAGGCTCACTCTCTATTTATATTCTTTCATTCACTTAATGTCCACTTCAACATGTTGGCCACACTTAACAATTACTTACTAGGGATGACATCTCTAGGAGATTCTAATAACCCTAGTGCCCCATAACTGTGGGGACTTTGCCTTCTGATCAATAAGGAGGGTTAACCTTGACACAATTGTGGGGACTATTGCCCCGACTTACAATGGAGGGTTAACCTCAATGAATTTACATGACTTATTTACATTATTAAATCTCCCTATTGGAACATCGGGGCATGACATGACTCAATTACATTACAGATACTTCTCGAAATAAACTTTGGGGTACAATACATAAGATATACAAGTGAATATAGTTCGAAGTTACAAATATATCAACGGATCTTCACCAAAAAGATTATTATCCTATATTAGTTAGGAACCAGACTTTTAGGATTTCATAATAGATAGTTATTGTATAATAGTAATCTTCTTCAAAATGTTAAAGAGTATAAGATCTAATTGTTAGGAATCAACTTTTACATTGGAACACTCTATAACTCATGTTTCATAATTTAGAGCTTAACTATGTTTGCCATTATTCATAAATATTACTATTTTTTTTGTACTAGTGGTGGCATGTCTTAGTTGCTCATTTCATAGGTTTAATGTGAAATATTTGCTCAGTTTAAAAGTCTTGTAATTCATTATTTATTTATTGATTATTAGAAGTAGATAAATATTTCCTTGAGGAGAAGTGAATATATAAAGGTTTAGAGGTAGATAAAGATTTTGTTCTAAAGAAGTCTATTCTTATATATAGATGTATATTTGAGTCCTAACAATTGAATGGTCTTCAACAATCTCCATGCTCTACCTCACAAGCTATTTCATCCCAGCAATTATGCCTATTTCATCCCATCTAAAATCATATTTTCATTCCAACTACCATCGAGCTTCTCTATCACCAAATATGCATAAACCTCTCATGTGGGAACATGACCATGCGATGCTCTACCAAAAAAATAACATAGATAAACATCACAAGAATTTGAGGAAGTCGACTGCAGTAATGGGGAAGTGGGTATCCAAAATCCGGGTGCCGAAATAAAAAGAGAAGATATATGCATTACTACAAATTTGCTATTGTGGAAAATTTCCAACTATTACCTTCATTAGGAATTTGGTCTGAATGTGATTGATAATCCTCTTATTATGGTTAATAGTCATCACTAGAGAAACCAAATAATTATACCGACCATTCTTGGAGGGACAAGTCCTTATCAACTTAGTGATTAAGATGTAAAAAAAAAATCTCATTCGAAGCTATTAAATGTTACCTTTGTTTAACATTGGTACATCACTTGACTCGTAAAAACTCTTTCATATTGAGATAAATAGTTCTAATTATGTTATAATTTACATCACTCGACTAATAAAAACTCTTTGATATTGAGATAAGTGATTTTGATTATGTTACAAGTGCAATCCTTACTCAATATCATGGACATAAATTTGACTATTACAATGAGATGCTTTTTTATTTAGTTCAAAAGTAACTAACCTAATCCACTTTGGAGGCTTATCACACATGGAAATGCTACATATTAGTGAAGGATATAATCATCAACATTGAAAACAATCTCCTATCGTTCATGCACACATTAGATAATATACAAAATGAATGCTATTATAAGTGGTTCACATACCTACAACACTTTCACCTTAACTTGAAGTAGAAAAAAAACACACATATCAAACTATCAAATTATAGACTGCCTCAATTGACCTTTTATTGCAATTCTCACTACCATGCTCAACTCTTGTAGACATGAGACCTCCGGGTAGTTGAAATTGTATGGCAATCAATGGAATTCGTTGTTTACCTATTAGACATTGTGCATATGAAAACCCATCTCCAACTTTCAAGGATGAGATTAATGCAAAGTGAACCACCTTTGTAAGTGTGAGAAGACTATTTTTAAGACACGTTATGGTCAAGTTGTAGGGAAATTTGAAAATGTTTAAACAATATTTCTCCAAACCAAATATGTAATAGGATGTCAATGCCTAAATTCTATCATGCATTGCTTGTTCTATGCACAACCTACCATCGAGAAGAAGTTGTTGTACACTTCTCCATCTACCCTAGATAGACCATATGAGTTTATCTTAATGGAATATAGGTTTGTTCATCCTTCAACCAAGAATAGTAATGATCATGTATTTGTGGTTTCCAATCAATTTCTTAAGATGGTCATTTTAAGAAGAGTGTTACATTAGAGGCTAGTATTAAGCTCTTTTTTTAGCATGTTTTACTACGTTTTGATCTCCTACAAACCATTATTTTACATCAAAACAATAAATTCTCTAGAACTTTTTTCTCTAGCATGTGGTCGATCATGGATGTCAAGTTGAAAGAATGGACTACCTTCCATCTAGAAAGTTACGAACATATCAATGCATTCGACAAGATGATTGTGCATATCCTAGGAAAACAGTGCAAATATTCATGCAGATGGGATGAGATCCTTTCCTATGTTTAACATAAATATAATAGTTCCCTTCATATATCTACTAAGTACAAAACCTTTTTAAGTTTTCTTGGGATTAATTCTATCCATCAATCCCAATTGACATGAGGTTAATCATGTATCCAAAATTGTAGAATAGATTAAGACACACATCAAAAGATTCAATGCCTTAATAAAGATAGAGTGATTTAATGCTTGAATAACTCATCTTTCCATGTTTCCCCTTCTATTGGAAAGTTTTTCCACTTGATGAGTTACTCGGTAATTGCTCAATGTCATCTTATTTTGTTGAAAGTGTATATAGCACCACATTCTATTTCCTTTTTTGTATATAATTTTAAATTCATAACAAAATCATAACCTAATATCTTCGTATCTCATTTTTGTTGATCTTCTGAAGATTTCCTTTGCTACAAGAAGTACTATGAGAATATCATGATCTATTCTTACCTTGAAATGTCTTACTATTAAGTAAGTGTTCCATTTATTTATTCCATTCAATATAGCCAACATTTAATTTTTATAAATTAGTTCCAATAAGTTTTTTTTGAAAGGGTTCCATTTCTTTATTCCATGCAATATAGTCAACAGTTCCATTTGATAAATTAGTTTTAGTATGTTTTTTCCTTTAGTTTTCCAACATTCAAAGGAACGTGACTTTCTTTCTTGGATTAAAATTGAACCAATTCCATTCCCTTATGCATCATATTCCACTATAAAGGTTTTTGTGAAGACATGTGTGGATAATAGAGTAATTGCACACATAACCACTTCATATTTCTCAAAAATTTTAGTTTCTTCTTGATTTGAGGAGAATGCCTCCTTTTTTCAATAACCTTGTAAGTCATTTTTGTGAAGACATGTGTGGCTAAAAGAGGAGTTGTACAAAGAGTCAGTTCAAGCATTTCAAAAGTTTCATTTTCTTCTTCATTTGAAGAGAATTCCTCCTTTTTCAATAATCTTGTTAACGATGCTACTTTTTTTACCATAATTCTTGATAAAATTGTGGTAGTATCCTGTCAATCCTAAGAATCCTATAAGTTTCTTCAACTTTTTTTATATTCACCAATCCATAATAGCCTTAATTTTGTTACCTAGTACAGTTTCAAACCTTCATTAGATAGAATATGACCCAAATGTTCCACTTCCTTGTAATGTACCCACTTACAATTTCAAGACAAAGGAATAATTTGGGGCAAATTCAGTTTAGCTAGTCTTGACTCTAGGAGTTCCAAGTGGTAGAAAAGGGTCCTGAATTTGATAGGGATTTACATTGTGAGTATTAATACCTATGAATAGGCTCTCTTTTCACTTTATAATGGGTTTAATACCTTTACAACTTCATTTGGGGTTATTGACAAAAATGGAAAAATTACTAGGAAATTGTAGTAAAATTCCCCCTAGGGTGTAAGCGAAAAGGGCTTCCCAAATCATATGTGAAATCAGGGAGAGTGAGAACCCATCGTGAAATGGAAAATATATTGCTCCACTTTATTTTGATGAAATGTGTGGAATTCATTAACATAATTCATAACATCAGCGTTAAACCCTTTCCATGCAAATATTTCCCTCAACATTCGGTATGTTTTGAAGAAACCAAGGTGACCTGCTAGAGGAGAATCATGAGATGTTTTTAAAATTTCCTCCTCCAAACTTGAATTAGGGACAAAATATATTCTACATTTGTAGTATATGATTCCTTCCAATACTTTATCCCTATCATCATTGTTAGTCCCATAAAATAATTGACAAGAAAATTTATCTTTGGCATACTCTACTTCTGATGTGGCTTTCCAATTTTATGCTACATCCATGAGAGAAATAGAAGGTATTCTAGATAATCCATCAACTAACACATTATTTTTCCCCTTCACATATTCAATATAAAATTCAAATTCTTGAATATTTCTCACCCACTTTTGTTTCCTTTCATTTAAATCCTTTTGAGTGAGGAAGCACCTTAAGCTGTTATGGTACCTTAAGCTGTCATGGTACCTTAAACTTGATCAAAGCATGCATGATGGAAAATTTTTATTGATAATATATGGATTAAAACCTCTCATGTGGCTGCAACTTCCTACTCTCAAAATCTATCGGGAGTTATCCTTGTTTTAAGACTACTCCAATTCCTTCTCCTGATGCATCACATTCCAAGACAAATGGTTTGTAAAAATTAGGCAATGCTAGAATAGGACAATTGATTATTACCTCCTTCATTATTTGGAAATATTTTTCAGCCCCTTCATTCCATTGGAAATCATCTTTCTTTGTCAAATCAGTGAGAGGTGAAGTGAATTGGGAGAACCCCTTCACAAACTTTCTATAGTAGGTGCAAATTCCAATGAATCCTTTTAATTCAGTGAGAGTTTTGGGATGAGGCCACTCTAAAATAGATCTTATTTTATCCATATCCACATTCACACCATATTTACCAATGATGTGTCCAATATACAAGAGCTATATCAAACCAAACTCACATTTTGACAGCTTAGTAAATAAAGATTGATCATACAAAAATTTTAGTAGCTCTTCTAAATGATGCAAGTGTTCCTTCCAAGTTTTACTGTAAATAAGATTGTCATCAAAGAAAATAAGTACAAACTTCTGATGTTTATTGTGGAATATGTTGTTCATGCATGATTGGAATGTGGCTGGTTCATTTGTGAAGCCAAAGGGCATGGCAACAAACTCGAAGTGACCATAGTGGCATCTGAAAGAAGTCTTTGGTATTTCTTCTTCTCTAGTTTGAATTCGATGATAACCTGATATAAGGTCAAAATTTGAGAAGAACTTGGCACCATGGAGCTCATCCATGATCTTATTATCGTCTTCTTGTTTAATGCTCTGAAATGAATGCACATTCTCAAGGTTCCATATTTCTTTTTTACCTTAACAACTAAAGAAGCAAATGGGATAGAACTAGGCCTTATGAGACCCAACTCTAAGAATTCTTTAAGGGACTCTTCAATCTGATCTCGAATCCTTTTGAGGTGCTTATAAGTATTCATTTTTGCAGGTTGTGTTCCTATCTCTAAATCAATGACATGTTCAACACCTCTATTTGGTGGTCTTCCTGGGGGAAGGTCTCCAAAAACCTTTTGATACTTACTCAATAGTTTCTCTATCTCCTTAGGATGCTTGGAAATGTTCAAGTGGGGTTTAGGATATGTAATAAAACATTCAAAAACCCATTATATATATCCATGCCTCAATATATATTAAATTGAGCACATAGATCTATGGACAGACAGACAACTCACAAGATAGATCACTCAATTTACTCAGTTATTGAAGAATGAAACAGTTCAAAAATGGCTTCCAGATGTGAATGCTTTTCATTAATCAAAGAGTAATTAGATAATAATTACAATGAAGGACAATCTCTTAAATAGCCACATGCATTTTGAATCCACATGAGGAAATTTGAATTGATTAGATTCTACTTGACTGTAGGTAACTAAGACCTTGTCTAAATCATTATAGGAGGACTCAATAGTTAACCGACCTTATCTAAACCATTATTGGAGTTCAATGGAGTTCTAAACACAACTCAAGTGTCTAATTCAGTGTTAATTGAGGCTAACTGACTATGGTAGGTGATAAATGCACCTCTCCTGCATGTAGCCATGAAAACATAGTGCTAATTGAATGTAGAGGACAAGAACTGAATGTAACTGACTCCTAACTTAGCTTGACTAGTCACTAACTGAACTAAACTAATGAAGGTTGGTATCGACACTCTCAGTGGCTCCTAAATTGTAGGAATTGATCTACGAGGATCCTAAACTGATGAATGCAAGTGAAATTAGTGGCAGTAGGCCTCAATTAGTGTTCCCCACACTTTAGTAACTAGAACATGTGCCACAATTAGGCCAAGTGGACCCAATGGTGATAGTGACTAAAAATAGACTGGATGGAATCTCGATTTAGACATGACTCCTGATTTAGACATATGACCAAATTGGAAAAGGGAGGATTAATAATCCTAACACCCCCCCTGAATTCTTATTTGGAAAATCTGTGGGTGTTGGTAACTAAGACCATAGGTCACCCGTTACATCAAGTAAAGTAAAGTAACTTCTCAATACAAGGAGCTGGGGAAAAAACCACATGGGAAAAATCTCTCCCCTCTAATTAAGCAGGTAGAATCGGGATCAGTCTAGTTCTTCTATGCACAGTTATCTTGGGGCTTGTCATGTAAACCTCTCCATCATTATTTCTGGAGGAATCTTCCTCTTTGGAAGAAGAATGATATGCTCAACTAATTCAGAAATATAGACAACTGGTAGATGAAGACTGGACCCATGTAAAGCAACTGAAATCAACTGATAAGTGAGAAAAAGTTCTTGAGGATTCATAACATGTGAGGAAAAATCAAGAAATTGATATGTTGCATCCATGAACAAAAAACCATGAGTGGTAAAATCAGCCCCAAGTGTTAGGAGCAAGTGTTCAGGAGGATGCAAAATGTCTTCCTCTTTACTAGTATTGTGAGGAGATGAGCATGTGATCAATGGTAGAGAAGCACTGGGATTGTGGAGAGAGAATTCTTGAGATCCATATTCTGATATAGCTTCAAAAATATATAATTATTCACAAAATAAAATATCAGCAACCTCATAAGAGGAAACTAACACCAAATCCCCAGCAGCAATTTTGAAGAGAAATTGCGGTACTTGATTTTTCACAACGGAATTGGTGAGAGCAGCTAGAAGCATGACTCAAAGCTCTTGGATTTTAAAATTTGAACCAAAAAATATCATATAAGAAAGTAAATCTGATATAAATAGGTTCACAACAGATCCAAAACTGTGAAATGAAATCAAATCCCCAGTAGCAGTTTTGTAGGAGACTAGTGGTACGTGTTTCTTCACAAAATTAATGAGAAAAAATACAAGCAGTACTAAAAGCTTATGAATATGAAATATTGAACCAATAAATATCATATAAGATACAAATAATATCATATAAGATCCAATAAGGTTCATATCGGATCCAAATAAATGGTTAACCGAGATGGTGGATGCACAACTTTCTTCTTCTTCAAAATTCTGAATTTCGGTGCATGCAATCCTGCAGGAATTTGCTGGAAGATCTAGATCAAGGGGAGTGAATGGATCACTCTATTAATCTGATATTTCTTCCAAAATATCTAAGGTATTACATATTTTCACACCAATAGCAACATTAGAGAGAGAAAAATCAAATTCCTCTTCACTTTTGGAAGCAATTACTGGTAAATGTTGTACATAATTCAAAGGAAAATCATCAATGAATGTTTGCATGGAAGTGCAGTAGTATTCTTCTTCAATATCAGAGATTCAAATGTTTTCTTATATTTCAGCCATATGAGGATATGACATATCATAGATCTCATAAAATTCTGGAGCATCAGGAGAAGGTGTCACTGCAAGGAGACTGTCTTCAATTCGAATTGACTGTGTAGAAGCTTTTGCTTCTTCTTCACCTTGAACAACTTCATCAGAGAGAGTGGAGGATGATATTTTTGGATCAATGATGCTTATGGCTCTTGATGTGCTCTCCAAAGTGCTATTATGATCCTCATTAATCATTCCAAAGGTTTTGTCCAATCTTGTCTAGAGTTCCTATGGATCTTTAATATATATACTGAGGTAGCGTAAGCTAGGGGAAAGAGCCAGATTCATTATTCCAAAAGATGCATCACATGCATTTATCCAGTCATTCTCACTCTCAAAAGACTCTCTACCGAATCCATTAGAGATCCAATAGATATATTGTCTATTGAGAAATACAAATATCTTCACCTTCCATTCAAAATAGTTTGAGGATCGAGTGAAAAGAGTAACCAATGAATTCATTTCAAAGTTGTACCTGCAAAACAAAAAAAGGGCACCGTAAGGTCAAACAACTTGCACATTTCAGGTTTTCATCACACCCAGCATAGTTGATCAAGCTTGATAAACAATTCCTTAACTTGGGGTATTAAGTGGTAAACCTTCTGCTTTTGGTGCAGAGCTGGAAGGAACAATTTTGCTAAAAAATGATCTATTAGGATATCTGAGGAGAAGAAGTGCCTTATCTGCCAAGGATTTGATACCATATTATACTCCCAAATGGATGGTTGTCACGTCAATCAAGGTAGTCTTCGCTTTATTTTATCTAAGTCCAAGACAACAACGAGGGAGACCCGAATCTACTCACGACAAGAGAGATCAAACCTAGACACCAAAACAGATGAAATGTGGCTTTAACGTACGTAAGGTGTAAGGTAAATGGACACCCTAGCTCCAGGGTTTAGGTACTAGCAACTGATGAAGATGACCACTATCTTGGGAAACATATTTGTGAATGGGTGAGCAATGACAGAGTTGGGACTATCTAGTACCAAGGAGATAGACTCAATAAATATACGAAAGTATCAGGTAACCTGAGTTATCAAGGAATGGTCAACTTTCGGGGGAAAGAGGTCAGGAAGGGCTAGCGCTATGCTTGTATATTAGTGCCTATTCATCCTTGGGTAATGTATTCAGTATCAACACAGTGTTTTAGTGAACCCACCTAGGATATACCATGCTCTATGGACCCAGAAAAGGATTTGTCCTGGAAGATTCAGGTTATAAGAAAATCTGCAGGAGGGCTAGCGCTAGGGTTTGGAGAGCCAGATTTGTAGATCTAGAGCCACCAAGAGACTATCATCTCAGCATTGGGGTGGAAATGATATCAGGATGTCCCTATCTACAAACCCAAGTTAGAAAATTTCAGGAAAAATCAGATCTGGAAAAGTCAAAATATGACGAGGGGGGCTAGGAGGCTGAAAGTCAGTTTTTCAGATCTAGGGAAACTTGGAAGGAACTATCTCAATGTTGGGGGTGTTCTGGAAAGAGGAATACCTAATATAAACACCCACGTAATTATTTTCTAGAAAAAGTCAACTCTGGAAAAAGTCAAATTTTTAGTGGGGCGCTAGGGTTTGAGCAGTCAAAAAGTCAGATTTAGGGAAAATGAGTCAGAAATAGGGTAGATTTGAGGATGATTCAGTGAGGGGGATGCCTGATATACAAAACATAGAAATGTTTTTCTCAAAGATCAAGCGGTTCCTTGATTAAATATTTTTTTGGATTTTTATTATTTAGGAGTTTTTTGAGAAAATTGAAGAAAGGAAGGTACAATGGATTGAGCTCTGAAAGAGAAGAGAGTTACCTGTTAAATATTACCTATAAATTCTTGTATATGCCTTGTTGATGATGATCCCTACCATCCCGATCAATTCTAGAAGATATGAGTGAGTTCTAGGGCCAACGTTATGCTCTAAGTGACTAATGCACCCTCTCTCCTGTACAAGCAAATGTCAACAATATCAGATTTGTCGTATCATGAAGGAAAAGAAAGATATACAGAAAAGTAACAAGATTCAATCATAGATCACAATGAAACTAATGAAAACCCCCTGTCGTACATGAAACCAGTCCAAGCGAGTTGAGGTTCCCCTACAAAAACGCCCAAGATGAAGTCGCCCTCATGTAGATAAGACAAAGATCCTAGAAAAAGAGTACAGATCTCACAAAATATTTTGAATTCTGGGAAGCAAAATATTTTCCAAACACCACTGAAGAACATCATATTCAAACCAAATCCATAAAATATCCACAAAAAAATCTTTCTATTATTCTGATCCAAGAGCCAAAGACCCCCTACATATGGGAAGCTCTCTCCTTTAAATAGAAACGAGAGAACCAAAATCCTAACCACTTTCAAAATGAGTGGCTAATATTAAAATATAAAATATTCTAATCAATGGTTTAGATGAGCTCAACATACAATACATGGATCAATATAAACATAAAGTGCAGTAAATCACCCATAAAGAGGGTACCCCACTCAACAAGAAATAAATGAAGCACATGGTGGGTCCATGGAGTGTTAAATAACTCCCTCTAGCTGCCCCATGGCACAAAAAAAAGAATATAATATTTTAATTTTTGACTTTGTGCCTCGAGGAAATCGTGAGCCTCCCAAAAGCTCTAGAAAATAATATAAAAATGCCCAAAAAATAGGTGTGGTCCCAATCAGGTGCTGAAACTACTGGAGAAGGTGTAGAGGACATCACTCTCATCATTATGACTCATCCAATTTCATTTAATTGTGTCAGTGGGCCGAGTCGATTTCTTCAATAGCCATTTAATAATTTTTTAATCTGCCTCAGGAAACATGAACTTGCCAAAACAACCTCCTAGGGTTCCTGCGTTGTCAAATTGAGCCCACCAGGATCTCTAGGATGGGGGTACTATGTTACAATCAAGTGGATGCACCCCTTATGCCCATACAATTCCATAGGAGATCCAAATGAAACATCTCCCTACTCAAACACATCATCCCGTGAAGCAAAACTGCATCAGAAAGGTAAAATGAGCCTGATCATCTCTGCAAGTGCCTGGAACTGAAAATAAACTGTTTCATTAGACTCATAGATTCCAAATCCATCTAGGGTGTATACTCATACCCTTTCCAGGTGTCTTCCTGATCATCAACAAAATCCAATAGACAATATAATCACCTGTGAATGACCAGATACCAATAATATAAATCAGACTATCATCCTTCTGCTGCAAGTGCTATAAGGCTAAGACATGCTCTACAAATCATTTAAGCAACAATCAAAACAAGTAGCAGTCATTTCACTAGCGGTACATCAACCAAATACATATATAGGATTTTATTTATTATTACTCAGACTAGTCTTTCAAGACTATACTCACTTCATAGTTGTAGTCAATTTGCTAGTGAAGGGTGACAGGTGAAATTGACAAGGCTAAGGAAAATGATGACTTCCTACTTAACATCATGACACTTTGGATATGACAGGGAAATACTCACTATAACCAATGCCGGACAAACAACAACACATGGAATGAAAGTGCCTCACAAATGGTTGAGTTGTTCAGAGAGTGCTTATTCAACTTATGCATCATGTCTACATCAAGTTTGATCTAGTTTCATTAGGACCAATTTTATTTCCATGGCCTTTTTGGCCTATATGACCCTTTGGGACTTCACCAGTGCTTAAAAGAACAACTAATCGCAGCTTTCATCTGGGACATATTCAAATTTATAAGGTCAGCAATATTTGGATATACCATATATTTAACCATTGCTTTTGGGACGTTTTCTTATACCCTTCAAGGGGTATTTTAGCATTTCATTGCTCTTGACCTTTTTTACATATGTTAAGAAACATAGTTTAGCATTTTTTACTTTCCATGGGCATATACATAACATTTTCCAACACAAGTAGTACATGAGATTTCACTTTTATCCAACAACATTTCAAGTGACCAGGGGGAGTTCTGCATAGTGCCAAACATCGAGACAACCGACCAAAATTATTTAGGCATACAATCCAACTCACCAAAGGCAATTTCTATCACCAACTCAGAGCTGAGACACAATATAAACAGGGAGGCTTGTCCAACAAAGGTTCTAGCAGGGAAAGGTCCTCCATCCACAAGTCAAGTAGTAAGTCGGGTTAAAAACAAAACTGGAAGGAAATGGATGGGTGGAGACAGTAAAAGATGAAGCCAACACTAGCAAGACAAAACAATGGTGGGAATGGATACCTCTATTCTCCCTAAGGAGGGTAAAACCAATGAGTATAGATCAAGAACTTCCAAGTCTAAGTAGGGACATCAATATATAATACAAATACAATCCAAGTCCATATAATTATGACCACCAAATCATGACACTATGTGTTAACACATGTCACAAAGTTGAGTATAAGAGCAATGATAACCATAACACTATATAATAAAAGTTGAGTCATAATCATGCATATAATCCATCTGAACCATCATATGTCCATTGAGAAAGCATTGATATAAATCTGGACATCAATAACTTCTCTGTAAATGACTAAATGACTACATCAGTCCTCAAATATGAGTGTCTTAAGACTCAGTCCTGACATGGGAGAGTACAATAGTCCACATAAAATAATGATCCATCAAAACTGCTCATCTCAGCATCTCATAAGTAAAATATCTGGCTGAAAAATGTACTGTATCTAAAAAATAGAATATGGTAGCCTAACTACTATATATGTGATAACAAAGCTCTAATGAACTGATCAAAAGGTAGGACTTTCCTACATTCATCACTTAATTGCTTACAATCATTTGCTGCTTCTCTAACATCATAGGTGGTGTAAGGACCTTCTTTGGACTCCAAAAAATTAGTTATTTCATGTCCTTTCTAGTTTTGTAACTCACGAGGTTTTTTATGAGGCCCAGTCTTCAAAAAAATGGTTTCTCCATTGGTCTTTCCCTCATCATGGGGTGTACTACTACTACTCCCGGGCTTTGACTTACTCCTAAGTTGGATAGCCAAGAATTCGAATATTTGCATAAAGTGTTTTTTCATGCATTCAAGATATTATTTAATGAATGTTTTAATATCCTCATTGTTTTCTTTGTCATCCATATCTCATAGTTCTATTTTTTCCTTAATCTTCTTGTAAAAGGAACTAACCTCTCCACTTCCTTCCTTTTCACTGTTAAGGTCTCTAGTATCAGTTTCTAAGGGAAGGAGGTTATAATAATAAAACATGAATAAATATATCTATCATGTGTGAATATCATGCTCTGATACTGCTTGCAATGTCCCAATTCGAAAATTCCCAACAAAGGAAAATTTTGGGAAAATTGTCTTGACTAGCTTTGACTATGGGGGATTCGAATGGCTCAAGTGGGTCTCGAATTTGATAGGGAATGATGCGGGGAGTATTAATAATATTAAATATATATGTTATTGTTTTATTAAATTTCATACACATATGAAACCCTATTTAGACATGATGGAAAAAATGGCAAAATTACTAGCAATTTATGGAGCAATTCCCCCTAGGGCGTGGGCAGAAATGGATCTCCTAATCCAAATAAAGACTACAAAATTTCAGAACAGAGTATGGGTACTGTAATTATACTTAATTTATTGTCATTATACGTGGTTAATATTTCTGAAATAGAGGATTAAATATTCATATTTGAATGCACAATTTCAGCGATATTTGCTTAAGGGAAATGCCACAATAAAGCTCAACTTTGACTCATAAATGGTGCATATAATGGTTCAGAATAGAGAAATATGAATATATACCATTTAAAACATTTAAATATCTCACTAAAATCATATAACATTGACCCAAATTTCAATATACATCAGATACACAATCTCCATTGAAAGGGAAAATCATCACGTGGAAACTAGTCACAAGAAAGCTTGGAAATGTGGAAATTTGAAGATGTATTTATTCTGATTTCTACTTACAGAGCATTTGAAAATGATATCAAAGAGACATAAATCATAAATCATATCTTGTGCATCAACTTAACTCAATGGGGTGCAACCGCCATTCACAGTAGTGCGTCTTCATAGAAAAACATGGAAATATGGAAGTGGAAATTGAGAGAATGGGAGGAGAGATGGGTCAAGAAAAAAAAAATACTATATGCAATAAAACACTCCATGAATCTATAAATTATATTTATTAGTGGCCTATCCCATGGAAAACTTTGATGATAATCTCGCTCTCTCGAAATTACCTCACTAGAAGGGTAAGTGTGCACTCATCGTACAAAGGACAAGCTAATGCTCTCCAAATGCCAGAGGAAAATTAACAAATAATAAAAATCCGTTTAAATTCCTCATGAAATATTTTGATAACCCTATTAAGGTACTCCAAGTTTGAATTCATTCCCATAGGATTCCTCCACCTCATCGTTGATTTTTAGTAAACTTCATGCCACTTAATCTTCTCTGCAACCCTTCATCTTCCACCCAATTTGAATGTGTGACACCTAGTCCCAAATGCACCCTCTTGGAGGATATTTTTAGACTTGACATGTCAGGTTTTCATAGGTCTACAATCAGGTCTTCAATTAGGTCTTATTTTTCATATAATCTTTCATCATTGTTGTCATAAAGTGTAGGGAATCTAGCTCCACATGACACCTAGTTTCTTCCTAGACTCTTCCTCTTCTATGGGGAGTTACTCCTACTCACCCATTAGAATCCTTGGGATCATGATATGTAATTTTATGGATATTCACCTTCCAAGAATATTTCATACTCATAATTTTGAATTTGGGGATAATTCTTGACATGTGTAAGGAAGTATATAGCCACCCAAGGCTCCTATGGACCTCCAAATGTCCTTATGAAACAATGCCACTTTATTTTATACATATTTATTATTTGTATGACCCAATTTAATGTGTAAATGATAAAATAATATTCTCTTGGGTCCCATAGCTAACTTATTTCAATATTTAATGGCTCCTCTCCCAACCTATGGAAATAGTAGGTGGGTGAACATTGTCAACTAGTAGACCTATTGGAATTGGGACATGACATTTAATGCATCCACCCCAACCTAGGGAACTATTAGGTTGGTGAAAATTGTTTACTAGTAGTTTTATTGGGATGGGGGCATGACAATCTTCCCCACCCAAGATTTCTTGTCCTCAATCAATTCTAAGTTTGTATGCTGCAAAATTCGTTCATCTTCCCAAGTGGCTTCCTCATTAGGAAAATCCTTCCATTATACCAAGTATTCCCTTATAGTTCTGCTTCTTAACTTCCTTTCTCTTTTCTTGAATATTATTTCTAGAATGAGGATATTTTTTCCTTCATAATCCAAGGGAGGTAATTTTATGAAATTGAAATATTCTGCCCCATCACCTTCTTTAGACATGAAACATGAAATACATTATGGATTTTACTTCCTGTTGGAAGCTCCAATTCATATGCCACTTCTCCAACTTTTCGAATCACTTTGTAAGGAACATAAAACCTTGGTTTGAGATTTTATGAACCTTTACCTTTTATGGTGGTTTGTTTGTAGGGATGCAACCTTAAATGAACTAAGTCATTCACTTGAAATCATCTCTCCACTTTATGTTGATATGCATATTGTTATTGTTGATCTTGGGAAACTTGCAAGTTATCTTTCAAAACCTTCAAAATTTCTTTACTTTCCTCAATCTAATCCTTATATTTTGGAGCTATACTATCACCAAAGATGTGGTCAATAAAATTTTATGCGTCATAACCATAAATTTATTTGAAAGGAGACATGCCAATGGACATATGAAAAGTAGTATTATAGAAAAACTCACCCAAATGAAACCATTTGATCCATGCTTTTGTTTCCCAATAACATAGTTCCTCAAGTATCCCTCCAACCATTGATTCACCCTCTCTATTTTTCCATCATCTTGTGGATGATAGATTATGCTAGGATTAAAATTTGTCCCCACCATTTTTAAGAGTTCTTGTAGTGAAGATTTCTCCTCACTACAGGAGCAGGAATATCTCCCTTGTGCCTATAGGGCACAAGGGTAGGTTCCTAATCTTTGAAAACAGGAAAAATGAAAGGGAAAATAGCATAAACAGAGCATCAAATTTAAACTAAGCTAATCTAAACAATAACAAGAAAATGGAAGCTACTGTAAACTATATCTAAGAGCTAATAACAGAAAATAAATGGAGATATGAAGCCCTTGTAAACCCCTCTGCAGAAAACGGGTTAGGGTTCCGCCTCCTTGAAACCTGCAAACAACCTAAGCTACTACAATGGAAAACCTGAAAACAATGTCAATGAAAAACCTACAAATAGAAATGAGGGTTAGAAAGCAAAACAAGTAAACAACCATGAAAAGAAATTATACCTCACTTAGGTGGAAATGGGCCACCATGCCCTAGCTCATGGGAGCACCTCTCTCTTGGTTGGGAAGCAATGGCCTGATTAGATGGATATGGAAGAGAGGGAGAGTGGGTGGTTTGAGAGCAAAAGGTCTCAAAGCATCCACAGGCAACATAACAATAGGCAAGTGAGGAGTGTTTTGAGAGTGACCCCCCACCCTCCTTTTATAGATTTTCCAAGGGATTTTAGGGTTTTAAGCCCTTGGTCAGGGCTTTAGCCCCTTCCTCCCTAACTTTAGCCCCTTTTGAGGGCTTTATCTCCTAGGGGGCTATTTTGGGCTCTTTTTTGGGGTTTTTATCCCTTTTCTTCATCCTTGGGCTCTTTTGGAGGTGTGGGGGTCAAATGGAAGGCCTTATGGAGTGAAATGAGTGTTGTGAGATGGTGTCCTTGGGTGGTGTAGGCCATTGAGAGATATGTGGTGGATTTTTGGGTTAACAGTTCTTGCGAAAATGCACTAAAAAATATGCTATCTCTATTACTAGCAATGCTCTTGGGGAGCCCATGCAATTTGAAACCTTCTCTAAAGAATAGTTCAACCACTTGTATAGTAGTGAAATTTGTAGTAACAACAAATAAATGATCAAATTTAGTGAGTCTATCCACCACTACAAATATGCAATCCTTATGAAGTACTTTGTGTAAATGAGTGATGAAATCCATGGAAATTATCTCCCATTTTTGTTTTGGCATTGGCAATGGATGCAAGAGACCAGCTGGATGATTGTGCTCCACTTTATTTTTCTGAAATGTTTGGAATTCCTTAACATAATTTATAACAACATTCTTCAATCCTTTCCAAGAGAATATTTCTCTCAACATTCTATATGTTTTGAAGAAATCAGGGTTACCTATTAGAGGAGAATCATGATCTCTCTTCAAATCTTTCTCCTTCAAGCTTGAACCAAGGACCAAATTGATTCTATATTTTTAGTGTATGATTCCTTCCAGGACCTTATACCTATCATACTAGTTATTCCCATAACAAATTTCACAAGAAAATTTATCCTTGCATATTCTACTTTAGTGTAGCTTTCCAATCTTCTGCAACATCCATTAGAGAAATACAAGGTCTTCTACAAAAGGCATATGCTACCACATTATTCTTTCCCTTTATATTTTCAATATCAAAATCAAATTCTTGAATCTTACTAACCCACTTTTCCAACTTTTATTTAGATCCTTTTGAGTGAGGAAGTACCTTAACCTGGTATGGTAAGTTTTGACCACAAACTTGTTTCCCACCAAGTATTGCCTAAAATTGATCAAAACATGCATGCTAGCTAAAATTTATTTGTAATAAATAGAGTAAATATTCTCATGTGGTTGTAGCTTCCTACTCTCAAAAGCTATCGGGTGTTTTCCTTGCTTTAGGACCACTCCAATTCCCTCCCTAATGCATCACACTCAAATACAAATGGTTTAGAAAAATCATACAATGCAAGAATATGACAATTTCTCATTACCTCTTTCATTATTTGGAAATCCTTTTCAGCCTCTTCATGCCATTGGAAAGTATCCTTGTTTGTCAAATCAGTGAGAGGTGAGGTGAGTTGGGAAAACCTCGTCATAAATTTTCTATAGTAGGTACGAAGCCCAATGAATCCCCTCAATTTAGTGAGATATTTGGGACGGGGCCATTCTATGATGGCTTTTATTTTTTCCAAGTCCACCTTCACACCATATTGACCAATGATGTGTCTCATACTTACCCAACAATTGATTTATCTCCTTGGGATGCTTGTAAAACTATAAGTGAGGCTTATAATATGTAATAAAACATTCAACAACCCATTCAATATATCCATGCCTCAAGATAGACCTCATATTATGAGAGGACTCTACTTGATTTGGGTAAGTGTGCATCCCTCTCAACAAGATGGGTTTCCCTTCCGAATTTTTGAACCCCATTTAAAGGAATTGATAGTTGAATGTATGATCTCCTATAGAATACAACCATTGGACTCCCAAAACCACATTTGTATCAGTCACATTCACTACATAGAATTTGTTAGTAATAATATGATTTCCTATAGTAACTTGAAGATTTGGAATCCATTAGGTGAAGTCCATATAATTGTTACTTGAGATGATGACCATGAAACCATAAAATTTTTCTTCTTGTATATTTATCCTTTACACCAAGGATGCATCTATGAAGTTATGGGTGGCTCCTCCATCCACTAGGACCGTAACCTTTTGGCCTTGTATGTTACCCTTGAGTATAAGGGCGTGAAATCTAGGTACACCTGAAATTACTGCAATTTTTCCTGTCTCAATAGTGGCTTGTTCTTCTTCTGTTGTTTCATACCCCTCTTCTTGGGATGCAAGTTGTGTTTCTTCCTCTCCTCCCTCTTCCTCATCTTCAGAGAAAACCTCAATGTAGTGTGCCTTCAATTCTACACACCTATGTTCGAGAACCCAAGGTTACTGACATGTGAAGCACAATTTATTTATTTTGAGTTCTTCTTTGTTTCGACCTTCCTTTTTCTCATTGACAAAAGAGTCCTTTTTTCCATGGTTTCCTCCCTTCTATGAATTTGGAAGGAAAATTAGGTCAAGAGGGGAATTTTCATTTTTGAAAACACATTCTGCAAGTCTCTTGAATGTAGCTGGCTTGTGGGATTTCATGAGCCCTTTGAAAGGTTCTGTCAACCCTTCTGTAAATATAAAACCAATCTATCCATAGAAACATCAAAAACCATTACTGAGAGCTTTTCAAATTCTAACATATATTCTTCAGGGGTCCCTACTTGCTTTAATTGTGCCAATTCTTTGAAAGGAAGTTTAAGGTCTTTCCTATAAAATATCTCCATTAAAGAATTGGAGAAACCCTCATAGGATGTAATATGATCATGTACCAAGGTTCTAATACCATGAAACTACCAATCGTTGTCTTCTCCTTTAAGATGTAGAACGATCATTTTCAGTGCATCTTCTTCAAGCATATGATTCAATTGGAAATACACAATTAGTTTTTGTAGCCAAGCATTAGCAGAAATTTGGGAAGATGTAATATCCCTGATCTAATGTACATATCAAAATATTAAATTTTTGCTCATACTCTTGCAAACATTCAGTAAATTGTTGTCTGGGAAATTAAGGTATTTCATTGGGATAAATTGTAGACAAAGGGAGAGGGTAGTGGGAAGAAAAAAAAATATTTCATATAGATAATTTACTCTTCCCTAACACATTTATATCTGGTTCCATTTAATTTTCAAAATCCACTATGCGGAAACCTACTTCCACGCTTCTACGAAGCCAAACCGTTAAACTAGGAAGAGTAGTTTAGTAATTTTCAACCAAGGGCTTGGGGAAACTGAATATGGATATAATATAAATTTATATTACATTATACATAGGTTTATTCAAGTAAATATCATATTTGGTAATTTTAGGACATTGGATCGAAAAACTAGTCCATTGGACCGCACTTTAGGCTCGAGTTCTGGGACTTCCAAACACATGGAGAAGGTTAATAAAATTAATTTTCAGACATGGAAGGTGTTAAATATGAATTTAATGAATTTTTAAAAGTGAAATGAATAAAATTCAAAATTTTTAAGTCCTTCAACTCATTCAAAATCTAAAACTAGTCATTTTTCAATGCATTTCTAGCTAGGGTGTGGAAATGCTTCTCCAAAGTAAATCAGATCTATTAAAAACTATGTAATACTTGAAGAAAGGTAAGAATAATTTATTTCATATAATTAATGACTGAATCCAATCTCACAGGAGTTTTATATCTTTACTTATTAATTTAGTCTTCATTACAAGGCTAGAAAACTAGAATTTGAGGTAGACATTGTGAAGGAAAACTATAAGAACATTACATAAAATTTGGAACTATTAGGAGACTGATATTAGGGACTGATAAAAATCTCAATTAATTTCATATATCCATCAATATCTCTTCATCACTTCATATCATCAATCTCTCATAAAAGGAGGAAATCTTGAAGATAACTCTAAGATTCAAATGGAGGAGTGCCCCAATCACTCTAATGTGCTGCACTAAAATGGAAATGTCTTAAGAACCTGCAATAAAAGTCCATTAATGGATGAGAGATGCTCGATATCTCCCATACAACCTGCAATGAGAAGGGAGGAAGAGGAGAAAAGGGGAACAAGGGACTTGGGGCATATCACCCAAGCGACTGCGGATCACCACTCAGAAATGAAACTTAATCTTCAATAAATTACAAAACATACATTAAAAAAACTGAATAATGGAGTTGGAAATTCCCTTAATTATACTTTGGGTGACTTGTTGAGAAATTCCTTCACCTGTTGAATAAGTAACCCACTTTCCAATTGTGTTCCTAAGCCATGAGTGGACCTCCTTGATGGGATTAACTATTTTGGTTTGCAAATGATGTTTCCTTTTTTGTATAAATTAACCCAAAGTGGAAATTCGACCTCCTTGAGAAAAATAACAAGTATGAAGCTTAGTAAATATTTCCATGTTTGTATCCTTCAGTCCAAAATAGAAAATGTGCCCTCCTTGAATAATTAGCAAGTTTGTGCATAAGGTAATCTTTCGTTGATTTTCATCCTTGCACTAAATTGTAAGCTAATTTGGATAGTTTCTATATTTTATATGACAGGTTTATTTTTCCTTATTTTGCATTGTTTCCATTTTACCATCCAAGTTTCCTAATGCACCCTCCTTCCTTGACAACTCATTTCAACCATGAATTATTTTCATAATAATTAACTAATTACAAATAACATGAATTTAGATATTAGATTCCTCCATAGTCTTAAAGAATCAAAATTCCTGGGAATCATTAATTAATTCAATGTTTAACCCCTAGACACTTGACAAGGTCAACACTTTCAAGGTCCCTTCAAGGGAGGGACATGACACTCCTCCCCTCCTAAGTATTCTTTTCCTCAAGCAGAAGCACTCCAGAGCTACAAAATTTTCCCTCCATGCTTCTATTGCACCAATATGATTATAGTCATTTCTGAAATGACTACTTCTTTCAACAAAATTGTGATATCAGTTAAGGTAAATGAGTAGAATTCCTAGATCCCACTTCCTCCTATGCAAGGATCCAAATTTTTCTGCCCCTTTTGGAAATATTGCATTGCAAAGAATGCCAGGGTCCCATGGTATTATTTCCCCCCTTCTAAACATCAGTAACAACAACAAAATTGTATCATCGTAGAAGATGAAAATCAAGATGTGAAAATCATACCACCACACTAATAATTGATCACTTCCCATCCCAAACTGGATATCTTTGAGACTCTCCCACCAAGCATGGAACTTATTAATGTGGGACCAAATCATCTTGAGCCTCTCTAAAGTATGAAAATCCATGTGTAAGATAGCACTGGAACTCATGTCACTGTTGTTATGGATACACAGGCAGTTATCCCATGCTCCTCCATGTATACTGAAACCATCATATAGCAGCCATACATGCTCATGCCATTGCTCATAGAATTAATCTGATGTGTCTAAAGTCTCTCTATTGATGCAAGCAAGATGTTTAACCTATAGTGCACACATCTCAATCATGTGTCTAGCCACCCAATAAATGGACAAAAAAACTTTCATGCTGAATGATTTAGGTGGGAATAATTCAGATACTACTAATGCACTTGTCAAACCACATGGTTTGACCATCAATCCCTCAACTGGAAGAGTGGAAGTATCATGCTCCTCTTTAGGCATGAACAGAAAAAATCCTTTCACCCAATTTTCATCCCCACATGGTGTGGCTGAAATAGAAGTGTGGGGTGAATAATTGTGAGCCAAATACCTACAATTGTCATCCATCAAGAGAATGTATCCACAACTTCCTCCATTATTTTTCTCAGTGACAGTGTGATCATGTGCCTCCTCCAAAACTATATAACATTTTCCTAGAGGCAACTCATAATCTCTTAGGAACCATGGAAGTGCTTGGTATTCATATTGTTTGACCTCAAACTCCTCAAGCACATGCAAATCAGAATCCACCTCATGTGCATGTGTATGGGAGGTATCCAATAGCTGAAAAATAAGTCTTTGTTGTTGTTCACATGTCAAGACAATGTTAGTCGCAACAAAAAAATCATTGAAGAAATAAAATTGTTTATCTCCCAAGGTCTTCATTCCCAAGGTGCCTCTTGTTGGAGACATTTACCACCTTACACACTCATTTTTGTCAATTTGTCCTAGTTACACCACTATCCTAAGTATTATTGGCTTAATTAACATCAGTGGAGCATTAAATGTCATCAGCTAGATCACACCCATGCCTACCTTCAGTCAAGGAGGCTAACTTAGCCTTCTCCTACATTCAGGGAGGCTAACTGAAGCACTCTGGGGATGATTTGAGCGATATTAATGCACCTAATTGCTAACTCATGGTTACAATAAGTTAAACAGGGCAGTGAAGGTGCCTCCCTTCATTAAATTGATTATTTAATGAACTGGAGTCAACAGAGGCGCCTCCAACCACTTCTGATGTTTAGTTACACTTTAGTTAACCTCATCAGGGTTCATTGGAGTCATTGAAGCACTCAGGCACTTGATGGTTGGATTTCTATGACATGTTTCTGATATCTTTCAGTTGAGACTCAGTCATTTATTGCACTGCAACTTCAGTTAGGGCTTAGTTGAGTCCATTAGGGTTTTGATCAATGGTTAACTTGAGTGTTGACTATGGCTTACATTTAGTTAAGCTAGACTCACTCATTCAATTCAAATGACCTCCTTATGAATTCAAATTGCTTCTCATTCATGCTTGTAGCATGACATTGTAATGTAATTTTCTTATTCTTTGTGTGAATATACAGAGCGACTACTCATTCTGTAGTCCAATTACACCATTTCATGAGTTATTTGTTGATTAATCTTTGATGAGATTGATGTTTAGTCCCTAGATCAATGTGCAAGATTAATATGGTATCAGAGCAAGATTAATATGGTATCAGAGCTCACGGATGGATGAAGCTCTATCTCTCAAAAACAAGTTTTTTGATAGATTTCTACATGAAAATTGAGCAATAGCTCAAAAATCTAGTACTGCACCAGAAGCCAAGGCTTACCACTTAATACCCCAAGTAAAGAACTTGTTGATAAAGCTTGCTTGATTGACTATGCTGGGTGTGATGAAAGCCTAAAATGTACAGGCTATCTGACCTTAAATTTCTCTTTCTGTTGTGATTTTCAGGTTCTTTACAGGTGAAGCATTCACTCCAGCAGATCCGGATGGCCTCCTCAGTAGATATTTTGACTCCATACAATTTCCACTCATGGAAAGGTGACATGGAGATTCAGTTGCACTCCAGAGGACTCTATAGAGTCACCATGGACACTAAAGATGAGCCTGTTTCTGCCATAGAAAAATAAAGATTCTTGAACAAGAAGGATGAAGCATTTGGTTTCTTGTGCCTCTCTATTTCCTGGGATCTTCTTTTCCATCTTGCGGGGTTGAAGAATCCAAAATAAATATGGGACAAATTGGAAACTCTATATGGAAATCAAGATGACTTGAGAGTTTATCAGCTCAAAAATGAATTGATGTCTCTCCAGCCCTCCAATTTCGAGACTCTGAATGATTTTTTCACAAAGTTCAAGCACACTGTTTTACTCTTGAAGCAATGCAAAGTGGAGAAGGTAGATGATCAGCTCATCCTCACCATACTCTCCAAACTTGAGGCTGATTATTCAGTTTTTGTTTCTACATTAGGTGGGGGGAAGCTCACAACCCCTGGATGGAAGATGCCTACACTCAATGCCTTCATTGAGTCCCTAACAAGTGAACATGACAAGATTCTCTAGATGGGGATCATCAGATCTTCCCATGATCAAGCCCTACATGTCTCAGGGCCCAAAGATCTGAAGGGTAAAGGAAAGCAGTAGAAGAACCCAAAAACTAAATTTGATGCTCCTAATCCTAGAGTTGAAAACCAGTAGTATGATGAGCCTTTTGGATTAAAGAAGAACAAAGGAAAAGGGAACCATGGCAAGGAAAAAGTCAAGTGTTCATACTGCGGGAAGGGCTTCCACCCTGAACATGTCTACATGAAGAAGAAGCTTGATGAAGCTACCTCTCTCCTTGAGAGAAATCACATCAATATTCCGGAAATATTTCAGAGGAGAGATCAGCAAGATCGGGAACCACAACATGAAAAAGGTCATGCCCTCATGGCAAGCACTTCGAAGTCCAAAGCACTCTTGATTGATTCTAGAGCTTCAAACCACATGATGGCTGAAAAAGACTCCTTTTCATCCTTGGATACCAGCAAATCCATCCCCATCCACATGGGAGATGACTCCACCATCATTTTAGAAGGACAAGGTATTGTTGATCTTGAAAATGGTTTTTTTTCAAATGTGTTGTATGTACCGTCTCTGGCATCAAATCTCCTTAGTGTCTATCATATGACACATATTGGAGTGCCTAAGAGAGTTTATTTCAGCCCAAATGATGTTGAGATAACAGAGCTTACATCCAAAAAACGCATTGCTAAAGGTCTTGCAAACCATCATGCAAGAGCCTATGAGTTCTCCCACTTTGTGTCGGATGCAAAGCCCACTGCTCTGCTAACTCATGGAAATGAGGTTAGTAGGCTGTGGCATGAAAGGTTTGGCCATCTAAATTTCAAATATTTGTATCAATTATAGATAAACTCCATGGTTGAAGGCCTCCCAGTCATCAAGGAAACCATCGAAAATTGCAATGGCTGTGTGATTGGAAAACACCCTAAGCACAAGTTCGATCGGGGGAAGGAAAACCGAGCTACATGCATATTGGGGCTGATACATTCTGATATCAGCGGTTCAATTCCTGTCACATCCATGAATGGATCAAGGTATCTTCTTACTTTTATTGATGATTTTTCAAGGTACACATGGGTCTTATTTCTAAAAAAGAAGTCTAAAGTATGTGAAAAATTTTCTGAATTGAAGGCCTTGATCGAAAATGCCTCTAGGATTAAGATCAAGATCTTGAGATATGATAATGGAGGGGAGTATGTTAGTAATGAATTACTACACATATTCTCCCAAAGTGGTATTTAGGTCCAACGTTCAATTCCCTACACTCCCCAGCATAATGGAGTAGCGAAAAGGAAGAATCGGTCTCTCAAGGAGATGACCACCTGTATGTTGGAATCCAAGAAGCTTGGTGCAAATTTGTGGGATGAAGCCATGCATGCTGTAGTATACATTCAGAATAGGGTGCCACACTCATCTATGAAAGGGAATACCCCTTTCAAAGAATACTTCTAACACAAGCCGGATGTGTCGAACCTACGGGTGTTTAGGTCCACTACATGGGCCCAGATTTCGCTTGATAAAAGAAGGGATTTGCAACTGCAAAGCATAGAATGTCTATTCATTGGGTATCCTGATGAATAAAATAAAAAAAAATAAAAAAAAAATATCATCATTGAGAGAAGTGTCAAGTTCGATGAGCCTCTTCAGGAGGTGGAACTAGTGAAGGAGAAAACTGCCATTAGAGGAAATTTCACCTCAAAATGGGCCTCTTAAAAAATATTAATAAAATAATACTTAAAATAATAAAATAATATTTATTAATTTTGCAGGAAGAAAAGAAAAAAAAACTATTTTTTTGTTTGTATTTTCAACATATCTCCCCGTGTTTTTATTGAAATTTCAATCGGGAGAGCTATTTGGATGCGGAATTAAATTCCGCATCCAACGAGTAGCCACTCTGTCTACTTTTGATGGACCCCGCTACCCAAAAAACAAGAAATACCTGAAAAAACATGATGATGACATCATCATCACATTTGTTTAGGTATTTCTTATTTTTTTGGGTAGCAGGGTACGTCAAAAGTATGTCGAGTGGGTACTCATTGGATGTAGAATTTAATTCCACATCCAACGAGCTCTCTCGATCGAAATTTGAGTAAAAACGCGGGGAGATATGTTGAAAATACAAACAAAAAAGTAGTTTTTTTTATGATACCTATCCCCAAATTTATATTAAAAAAGTGTTTAAGACCTATACAGTATTTAAATTTAAAGAAATTTCATTGGCTAACACATGATGACATCAAATTTGAGTTAAAGTTAAAAGGCCCATTTTGAGTTGAAATTTCCTCTAATGTGAATTTCCTTCCTATTCTACTGAATATTTGGATGTTGAAATTGGGGGTGATGACCCTTATTTGGATCCTATGATTTCTAATATCAAGCTGCAATCGTCAGATGCTGAATCAGAACCTGAAGTGTAAAATCATCTTCTCACATGGGCCGGACAGACACTCTCCTCTGCAGGAGATAACATTGGAAATCTGGATGATCCAAGGAGAACCCGGTCTGATTTCCAAAGAGCAGGTATTGTGCTCTCTTGTCCTGATAATTTGCTGTCCAAAAATTTCTATTTGATGATTAGTTTAGATCCAAAATCCTACTACTATGCTCATAAGGATCAGAGATGGCAATTTGCCATGGATGAAGAGATGAATTCTCTTCAGAAAAACACTACTTGGGAGCTAGTTTCTCTTCCTTTGGGAAGGAAATTGGTTCAACGCAAGTGGGTGTTTTTGGCCAAGGTTGCTGCTTATGGAAGAACCTATAAAATAAGTCAAGGATGGTGGCAAAAGTTTTCTCTTAGGTCTAAGGTGTGGACCACCATGAGACCTTTGCACCGGTTGCAAAAATGGACTCCATCGGCCTAGTTTTGGCAATTTCAGCATCTAAGCACTGGGAAGTGCGTCATATGGATGTTAAGTCAGAATTTATACATGGAGATATTCATGAGGAGATATACATGAAGCAGCCTGAGGGCTACATCACTAACCCATATTTGGTTTTCAAGCTAAAGAAGTCACTATACGGGTTAAAACAAGCCCCAAGAGAGTGGTATTCCAAGATGGATGCCTTCCTTCTCTCACAAAACTTCCAAAGGTGTAGACCAGATCCAAATGTGTATTTACAGTAGTATTATGGTCATCTTATTATTATTTTTTTATATGTTGATGAATTACTGATCACAGGTAGCACAGTTTCCTCCATTTCAACCATCAAAACTGATCTCCACAATGCCTTTGAAATGAGTGATTTGGGGCTCCTAAAACAATTTTTGGGGCTTGAAATTGAGCAAAATTCTGATGGGATTATGGTCACTTAGTTTAAATACATTTCATACCTGTTAGTCAAGTTTAACATGGATGATTTTAGGCTTGCACCATTCCCTTTCCTTTCAGGGATCAGCCTTGAAGAAGGAAAAATCACACCTCCCATGGACTGCACTATCTATAGACAGCTGATTAGTAGTTTGTTGTACTTGACACATTCTCAGCCTAATATCTGTTATGCCATGAATGTTGTATCAAGATACATGCAGCAGCCTCATGATCTTCATTGGAAGGAAGCCAAGAGGATCCTCCCATATATTCAGAGAACCAGGACCTACGACATTCACTATGCTGCAGACTCCGAGCTAGAGTTGGTTGGATACACAAATTCTGATTGAGAGGGTGATTCTATTGATCAAAAGTCTACTTCTAGATATGTATTCAAGTTTGGTGGTGGCCCCATTTTTTGGTCTAGCAAAAATCAAGCTTCCATAGCACTATCTTCAGCAAAGGTCGAGTATCAAGTAGTGGTGAATGCTTGCATCCAAGCAGTTTGGTTGCAAGGCATTCTTTCAGAGTTTGATCTTGGTAGTACTTTGTCCACTATCCTCTTTTGTGACAGTCAAAGTGATATTAAGATATCCACAAATCCAGTTACTAGGAAGAGGACCAAGCATGTAGATATCCACATGCACTACATCAGGGAGCTAGTGTTAAATTTGAGCATATAGATCTGTATACAAACACACAACTCACAAAGAAGATTTCACAATTTACTCCGCCATTGAAGAATGAAACAGTGCAAAAGGCTTGCAACTGTGAATGCTTTCATTAATCAAAAAAGTAATCCAGATGATAATTACAATAATATAAAATGGCTTTAATAGCCACAAGCAATTCGAATCCACATGAGGAAGTTCGAATTGATTAGCCTCTACTTGACTGTAGGTAACCAAGACTTTGTCTAAATCACTATCAGAGGACCCAGTAGTTAACTGTCCTTGTCTAAATCATAACTAAAGTTCATAGGATATTTAAAACACAACCAAGTGTTACATTTAGTGTTGACTAATGGTTAACTGACTATGGTAGGTGAGAAAAGCACCCCACATGTGTGCAATCAATTAAACCTAGTGATAAATGAAGGTAGAGGGATAGAACTGAATGTAACTGAATCCTAACTTGGCTTGACTAGTCATTAACTAAAGTGAACTGACCTTGGTTGGTTTTGACACTCCCAGTTGCTTCCTAAATTGTAGGATTGATCTAGGAGACTCTTAAACTTATGCAATCAAGTGCAATAAGTGGCAGTGAGCCTCAATTAGTGTTCCCCACACTTTTGTAACTGAAACATGTGCCCCAATTAGGTCAAGTTTACCTAATGGTGCTAATGACTATAAATAGGCTGGATGGACTCCCGATTTAGACATGACTCCCGATTTAGACAAATGACCAAATTTGGACAAGGGAGGATTAATAATCCTAACACCTCCCCTGAATGCTAACTTGGACAAACTGTGGGCCCTGGTAAATAATACCATAGGTCACCCATTACATCAAGTAAAGTAAAGTAACTGCTAAAAAATAAAGTGCTTGGGGAAAAACCACATGGGAAAACCCCCCCCCCTTCTAATTAAGCAGGTAGAATCAGGATCAATTTGGTTCTTCTGTGCACAGGTATCCTGGGGCTTGGAATGTGAAACTATCCATCATTATGTCTAGATTAATCTTCCTCTTTGGAAGAAGAATGATATGCTCAACTAAATCAGAAATATAGACAGCTGCCGGATGAAGACTGGACCCATGTAGAGCAACTGAAGTCAACTGAAAAGTGAGGAAAGGTTCTTGAGAATTCAGAGAATGTGAAGAACACTCAAGAAAATGATATGTTGCAGCCATTAATAGAAAACCATGAGTGGTAAGAACATCCCCAAGTGTTAGGAGCAGGTGTCCAGGCGGATGCAAAAAATCTTCCTCTTTACTAGTTCTGTGAGAAGATGAGCATGTGATCAATGGTAGAGAAGCACTGGGACTGTTGAGAGAAAATTCTGGAGCTCCATAGTCTGATATAGCTTCTAAAATATATAATGAATCACATAATAAAATATCAGCAACCTCATATGAGGAAACTAACACCAAATCCCCATCAACAGTTTTGAAGAGAAAATGCGGTACTTGATTTTTCACACCGGATTTGGTGAGAGCAGCTACAAGCATGACTGAATGCTTTTGGATTTTAAAATATGAACCAAATAATATTAGATAAGAAATTAAATCAGATATAAACAGGTTTAAAATAGATCCAAAACTGTGAAATGGAATCAAATCCCCAGCAGCAGTTTTGTAGGAGACTTGCGGTACTTGTTTCTTCACACCGTTGATGAGAATAGCTACAAGCGGTACTAAAAGATTATGAATTTGATATATTAAACCAAGAAATATCAGATCATATCTAAAGAAGATCATATCATATCCAATAAGGTTAATATCAGATTCAAATAAATGGTTAACCGAGACGGTAGATGCACAACTTTCTTCTTCTTCAAAATTCTGAATTTTGGTGCATTGAATCCTGCAGGATTTTGCTGGAAAATCTAGATCATGGGGAGTGAATGTGTCACTCTTATAATCTGATATTTCTTCCAAAATATCCATTTTTTACATATTTTCACACCAGCAACAACATTAGAGAAAGAAAAATCAAATTTCTCTTCACTTTCGGAAGCAATTACTTGTAAATTTTGCACAGAATTTGAAGGAAAATCACCGGTGAATGTTTGCATGGAAGTGCAGCAGAATTTTTCTTCAATATCAGAGATTCGAATTTCTTCTTATGTTTCAGAAATATGAGAAGATGAGATATCATAGATCTCATGAACTTCTGGAGCATCAGGAGAAGGAGTCACTGCATGGAGACTGTCTTCAATTCGAATTGACTGTGTAGAAGCTTCTGCTTCTTCTTTATCTTGAACAACTTCATCAGAGAGAGTGGAGGCCAAGATTTTTGGATCAAGGATGCTCCATGTGCTTCCAAAGGTTCTGTCCAATCTTTCCCAGAGTTCCTGTGGATCTTTAATAGATCTACCGTGGTAGCGCATGCTAGGAGAAAGAGCCAGTTCCATTATTTCAAAAGCTTTATCCTTTGTTTTTAGCCAGTCATTATCACTCTCAAAATAATTTCTACCGAGTCCAATAGACACTGAAAAGAGTTTTTGTCTTCTCAGACATATATTCATCTTCACCCTCCATTCAAAAAATTCAGAGGATCGGGTGAGAAGAGGAACTGATGAATTCATTTCGAAGTTGTACCTGCAAAACAAAAAAAATGATCCAGTAGGAGATCCGAGGAGAAGTGCTTGGTTCATCGAGGCTCTGATACCATGTTAAATTTGAGCATATATATCTATAGACAAACACAGAACTCACAAAGAAGATCTCACAATTTACTCAGCCATTGAAGAATGAAACAGTGCAAAAGGCTTGCAGCTGTGAATGCTTTCATTAATCAAAAAAGTAATCCAAATGATAATTACAATAATGTAAAATGGATTTAATAGCCACAAGAAATTCAAATCCACATGAGGAAGTTCGAATTGATTAGCCTGTACTTGACTGTAGGTAGTCTAAATCACTATCGGAGGACCCAGTAGTTAACTGTCCTTGTCTAAATCATAACCGGAGTTCATAGGAGCTTTAAAACACAACCGAGTGTTACATTTAGTGTTGACTAATGGTTAACTGACTGTGGTAGGTGAGAAAAGTGCCCCACATGTGTGCAATCAATTAAACCTAGCGCTAACTGAAGGTAGAGGGATAGAACTGAATGTAACTGACTCCTAACTTGGCTTGACTAGTCATTAACTGAAGTGAACTGACCTTGGTTGGTTTCAGAACTCCTAGTTGCTTCCTAAATTGTAGGGATTGATCTAGGAGACTCCTAAACTTATGCAATCAAGTGCAAGAAGTGGTAGTGAGCCTCAATTAGTGTTCCCCACACTTTGGTAACTGAAACATGTGCCCCAATTAGGTCAAGTTTACCCAATGGTGCTAATGACTATAAATAGACTGGATGGACTCTCGATTTAGACATGACTCTCGATTTAGACATATGACCAAATTTGGACAAGGGAGGATTAATAATCCTAACAGCTAGTGCATGATAGGACCATAATTCTACAATACTTCTCTATTGATGAGTAGATTGCAGACATCTTCACCAAGAGCTTTTCAGAAAAGAATTTCACTTATCACAATTACCGTTGGGGGTGAGTTCATTAGGGTGATTCAGACCACTTTCAATGTTCAGCTTGAGGGGGCCTTTTTCCCACTGGGTTTTCCCTCTTTTCCTCACTTAGTTTGTTTTTGAGAATTGTTTTTAGTTTCACCATCGTACAGGGTGACCTATGGCCTTAGTTGTCGGGGCCCTAGCATTTTTTTGCATTTATGTTTTGTAACTCCTCCTGAGTATAGCTTAAGGGGGGTGTTGGAGACATTTGCCACCTTACATACTCATTTTGGTCAATTTGTCCTAGCTACACCACTATACTAAGTATTATTGGCTTAATTAACATTAGTGGAGCATTAAATGTCATCAGCTAGATCACATCCACACCTACCTTCAGTCAAGGAGGCTAACTTAGCCTTCTCCTATATTCGGGGAGGCTATCTGGAGCACTCCGAGGGTGATCTGAGTGATATTAATGCACCTAATTGCTAACTAATGGTTACAATCAGTTAAATAGGGTAGTGAAGGAACCTCCCTTCATTAAATTGATTATTTAATGATTATTTAATAAACTAGAGTCAACAAGGGCACCTCCAACCACTTCTGATGCTCAGTTACACTTCAGTTAACCTCATTGGGGTTCATTAGAGTCATTGAAGTGCTAGCACTTGATGGTTGGCTTGCTATGACATGTGTTTGATCTCTTTCAGTTGAGACTCAATCATTTATTGCACTTCAACTTTAGTTATGGCTTAGTTGAGTCAATTAGGGTTTTGATCAGTGGTTAACTTGAGTGTTGATTGTGGATTACATTTAGTTAAGCTAGACTCACTCATTCAATTCAAATGACCTCCTTCAAAATTCAAATTGCTTCTCATTCATGCTTGTAGCATGACATTGTAATGTAATTTTCTTATTCTTTGTGTGAATATACAGAGCGACTACTCATTCTGTAGTCTGATTACACCATTTCATGAGTTATTTGTTGATTAATCTTGGTGAGATTGATGTTTAGTCCCCAGATCAATCTGTAAGATTAATACCTCTTTCTACATAATCAATGGATGAATAAGGAATTTTAATTTCTGATCCATATTGAATGTGATCAGCCATATTTCTGAAGGATAAGAACACTTCATCCTTCCTCTCAATCTCAATGAGTGCTTGGCCCAGATTTTCTTCCTCATATATTTTCATAAGCACCTGTAAATATGCTCCTTCTTCGTGGTTCTCTTCCACATGAGGTTCCTTCAACACATCCAAAGTAATTACTACCATATGCACATGATTATTTTCCATGAAATATGGGGGGTGTGGTACATTAAACTCCATTTGAAGTTGATCAATCTACAACCTTTACTATTGAAGAGATTCTTGGATTCTTTTCAAGGAATCATATGCAGCCTCCGATTTACTATAGAGTCTTTCAGACTCTTGTGTTTCCCTCTTGAATGCACAATGGTATATTTCAGCCACCATGAGGAGATGTTCCCTATCAGATATTAAGTTCACATTTCTATCCTTCATCTTCACCATGCCTTCTTTTAGTGCTATGCACTCCTCTAGAAAGGCTTCTCCTTCCATCTCTCCACCAGAAGACTTTAAACAATATCTTGCCACCAAGGCATTGATGCCAACAAAGTTTTTCATGGCTACCCTAAGCTTCTTTCTATCCTTTTGTAGTGATCCACTCGAATGATGTGGCTCACCAAGAATATAATCCACCAAGGTTTATTCTTCTAATAGCTGACATATATGACCATTTTTTTGTGGCTTGAATCCACCACATAAAACTCATCCTCAACATACAGGTCAGTCTTTGAATTTTCTGCACACTGATTTCCATGATGTGAAGTGGATTGTATCTCTGAAGTCTAGAATGACATGTGATATGTACAAAAATCAGAAATCATCTCATTCCTTGGAATTTGAGCTTCATCATGCTGTAAGAGAGTCGAAAATTATGAACTGTATCCATCCCTTTGCATCATATTTTTCTCCTTCAAATTTTCTAGTTCACATTCAGCAGGCGGGGGCTTGTCTTCCACTTCCTTAGGGAGTTCGGATGATGAATTTAGATATGATTTTTGTTATTATTTTGGATCTGATCCAAGAGATCCATTATCACCATTGACAACATCACCTTGCTTTGCATCAATTTTGTGTTCACCAATAGAGAGACTAGGAGTAAACTCATCTCTCTCATAATTGTCCTTCATCTTGTAGTCCTCAGATGTAAGTGAAGTTTTTTCCTCCCACTATGGATTAGATGTTTGTGTGTGTACATGGATGTAGAAAAAATCAGAACTTTTATCGCCCATTTTCTTCATCTTCCCATCTTTCTGTATAGATACTTTGGTGTCTTTCTCCTCAACTAAATTTTTTGGTTCACACCCAAGCGGTGTGGCCTTGTCTTCTTCTTCCTTATGTGGCTCCTGAGGTGACTATAACTCTAATTTGTAATCCTCTTTTGGATCTGATACAAAACATGTATTTCCACCACCATATGAACCCACATCCTTAGTAGTGGTATGAAGATCACTCACAAGGAAAATGGAAGTGCATTCATGCTCATTCTCCTCTTGGAATAATGGGAAACAAGCAAGATCTTCTGGAGCATATTATTTAAAGCAACTTGAGATTTCTCCTTCTTGAAAGGTACTATGATCATTACTTGTAGATACTCTTCTTGAATAAAAACCAAATAATCTCATAATGCTTGAACATGCTGATGGATTTGATGACTCTTCATTTTCGCTTTCTTCTTCCTCCTCATTGCTTAGAGAGGTGGAATAACTTGGTTCTTCTATGAATGATTTGCTGCTATTGAAAGTGTAATCATATAAATTATTAGTCTCAAATAAAAATATGAAATAAAAATACACTTTGAAATGAATTGATTTACGAATCTCTTTCCCCAAGTCAAGATACTCTTCATAGTGGCAGGGCAACTTTCAATTGCATCTATCATCTTTGATAAATCCTTCTTAGGATTAGCCATTGTTGGTTCAACCATTATGTATTCATACTCCTAATTTTCAAAAAATTAACCATACTAGTCTCTTGACATTTTAAATCCATCATTAACATATATCAGCTCTTCTTCTTCAACAAATTGACCAAAGTCACCATCTTCAACTACCGGTACAATCCTCATGGTTGCAACTTGAATTGTTGATATGCAAAATTTATTCACTGAGAGCTCACTTTCCAAAAGGGTGGAGGAAAGTGATATGATACCACTGTAATATCCCTGATCTAATGTACATATTAGAATATTAACTTTCTACAAATTTTAAATTAAATTTCTGCTAATACTCTTGCAAACATTTAGTAAATTGCCGTTTCGGAAATTAAGGTATTTCACTGGGATAAATTGTAGACAAAGGGAGAGGGAAGTGAAGAAAACAAAGATTTTTTAGACAAATAATTTTATCTTCCCTAACAAATTTATATATGGTGCCATTTAGGTTTCAAAATCCGCTATGCAGAAACCTACTTCCATGCTTTTGGGCAACCAAACCATGAAACTAGGAAGAGTAGTTCAATATTTTTCAACCAGGGGCTTGGGGAAATTGAATATATATGTGATATTAAGTTATATTACAGTATACAAAATTTTACACAGGTATATAAAATATTTTGGAATTCTAGGACATTGGATCGGAAAACTAGTCCCTTGGAATGCACTCTAGGATTGAGTTCCGGAACTTCCAAACACATGGAGAAGGTTAATAAAAATCAGTTTCAGAAATGGAAGGTGTTCAATATGAATTTAGTGAATTCTCATAAGTGAAATAAATAAAATTTGAAAGGTTTAAGTCCTTCAACTCATTCAAAATCTAAAACTAGTCATTTTTCAATCCATTTCTAGCTAGGGTGTGGAAATGCTTCTCCAAAGTAAATACGATATATTAAAAAATATGTAATAATTGCAGAAAGGAAATAATAATTTATTTTATAGCAATAATGACTGAATCCAATCCCACAGGATTTTCATATCTTTACTTATTAATTTAGTCTTCATTACAAGGCTAGAAAACTAGATTTTGAGGTAGACATTGTGATGAAAAAATATTAGAAAATTACAGAAAATTTGGCATTTTTAGGAGACTGATATTAGGGACTGAAAATAAAATCAATTAATGGAAGATATCCATCAATCTCTCTTCATCACTTCAGATCACCAATATCTCATAAAAGGAGCAAATCTTGAAGATAACTCTGAGATTCGAATGGAGGAGTGTCCCAATCACTCTAATGTGCTGCACTAAAATGGAAATGGATTAAGAACATAAAATAACACTCCATTAATGGATGATATTTGCTCCATATCTCCAATAAAAACTGCAATGAGAAGGTAAGAAGAGGGGAGAAGGGGAACAAGGGACTTGGGGCACATCACCCAAGAGACTAAGGATCACCACTCAGAAATGAAGCTTAAGCTTCAATCAATTACAAAACATACATTAACCAAAATGAATAATGGAGTTGGAAATTCCCTTATGTAGACCTTGGGTAAGTTGTTGAGCAATTCCTTCACCTGTTGAACAAGTAACCCACTTGCCAATCATGTTCCTAAGCCATGAGTGGACCCCCTTGATGGGATTAACAATTTTTTTTTGGGTACAGAGGGTACTCCCAAAATACTGAACACCTTGAGCAACCGCTTCACACAAATAGATCACAGATCAACACATCGATGTTTGTCATGTGGTTAAAACCCTCAAGAGGGAAACAGTCCATGGCCCCATCCAAATAGATACTTGGAACAATTTATTATGCAAAAGAAAGAAAGTTACATGAGCTTCTCATATTCAATCAACTAGCCAAGGACCCTCCATGCTCTTTAAATAGAGATCATGGACCAATTGGTTGTTAAACCACAGATCAATGGTACATATAATCTACCAGAAGTTGAACAGTCGAATCACTTTATGTCTAGAGCATATCATTACCATCGGATTAGAATATTTACAAATGCATACTAATGCATACTAAAGAAACACACTTTACCTAACGAATATACTACACAAGTTGATCTTAACTAACTCCTAAGTGTCTAAATATCCTAACATCCCCCCTTAAGAACAACTTGGGATAAGATTGAAGGATTTACAAAAGTGACACTATTAGGAGAAGGAAGGAGGCATTAGAGCCTATCCCCCCTTAACGACACATTCCTGAACTCCTAACATAGACCGAAGTTTAGAAAACTTCACTTCTGTAAGAGATTTGGTGAAGATGTCCGCAACTTGATCATCTGTAGGGAAATAAAACACTTCAATAACACGATCATGCATCAGAGAAAATTTCAATTTAAAATGGGCCTTCCAAAAATAATACAAATTCCATGTCATCATGTATTAGCCAATCAAAATGCTTTAAAATTAAAAAAGGGAGCACCTCTTAAACAATTTTTAAATATAAATTTGGGGATAGGTATCATAAAAAAAACTACTTTTTTTGTTCGTATTTTCCACATATCTCACTGATTTTTTACTTAAATTTTGATCGGGAGAGCTTGTTGGATGCGAAATTTAATTCTGCTCCAACAGGTACCCACTCGGCATACTTTAGTGGCCCCCACTACCCCAAAAACAAGAAATATCTAAAAAAATGTGTTGATGACATCATCATTATGTTTTTCAAGTATTTATTGTTTTTGGGGTAGCGGGGCTCGTAAAAAGTATGCCGAGTGGGTACTTGTTGGATGTGGAATTAAATTTTGCATCCAACAAGCTCTCTCGATGAAAATTTGAGTAAAAATACAAAGAGATATGTCAAAAATATGAATAAAAAAATAGTTTTTTCTTTTCTTCCTCCAAAATCAATAAATATTATTTTATTATTTTAACTATTATTTTATTAATTTTCCTTAGGAGGCTCATGTCGAGTTGAAATTTCCTATAATGAACAACATTTTTGATGAAGTGCATGTGTACCTCAATGTGTTTGTTGCGCTGATGTAGAACTTGATCTTTGGCAAGTTTGATGGCACATTGATTGTCGCACCAAAGTGGAGGAGGCTGCTGTTGCTTGAATCCAAACTATAAAAGGATCTATCAAAGCCATAAAGATTATTGACTGACATTAACTGCGGCTCGATAGTCTACTTCTGCTGAAGATAGAGCAAGAGCTTGTGTTTCTTATAAGCCCAAGTGACAGGTCCAGATCCAATACTAAAAACATAACCTACAGTAGAATTTTGATCATCAGGATTGCCAGCCCAATCTGAATCAATGAAACCAACCAACAAAGGTTCCCCCCCAATACTGTAATGAATCCCAAACTGAATTGTACCTCAAATATATTGAAGTATTCTTTTTGCTTCTTTCTAGTGACTTTCATGAGGTGTTTACATATAACGGGAAACATGACCAACAACAAAGGAAAGGTCAGGATGGGAATGAGTCAAGTATAAGAGACTACCAACAAGCTAACAATACAAGGTGGTATCTACTTCAGGGGTAGTACAAGTGGCAAAAAGTTTGACTTCGGACTAGAAGGGAGAAGGGGCTGGTTTACAAGCATCCCCTAGAGTACTCCAGTTAGCCTCCCCGAATGTAGGAGAAGGATAAGTTACCCTCCTTGACTAAAGGTAGGCATGGGTGTGACTGGATGTTGTCCATTAATGCTCCACTAATGTCAATTAATTTCAATTATACTTAGGATAGTGGTTTAACTAGGCCAATTTGACCAAAAAGAGTGTGTATGGTGGTAAATGTCTCCAACACCCCCCCTTAAGCTATACCCAGGAAGAGTTAGAAAAAATAGATGCATAAAAATGCTAGGGCCCTGAAAACTAAGGCCATAGGTCACCTTGTACAATGATGAAACTGAAACAATGCTCAAAACAAACTAAGTGAGGAAAAGAGGGAAAACCCCCCCTCAAGCTAAACACTGAAAGTAGTCTTAATCACCTTGATGAAATCAACCCCAATAGTGAACGGAGGTAAGTGAAATTCTTTTCTGAAAATATCTTGGTGAAGATGTCTGCAATCTGCTCATCAGTCAGGCAGTATTGCAGAATGATGGTCCTATCATGCACTAGCTCCCTGATGTAGTGCATGTGGATCTCTACATGCTTGGTCCTCTACTTGGTAATTGGATTTGTGGATATCCTAATAGAAATTTAATTGTCACAAAAGAGGACAGTGGACAAAGTAATACCAATATCAAAGTCTGAAAGAATGCCTTGCAACCAAACTGCTTAGATGCAAGCATTCACCGCTCTTCGATACTCATCCTCTGCTGAAGATAGTGCTATGGCAGCGTTATTTTTGCTTGAACAACAAATGGGGCCACCACCAAACATGAATACATATCTAGAAGTATAATTTCAATCAATAGAATCACCCTCCCAATCAGAATCTGTGTATCCAACCAACTCTATCTCAGAGTTTGCAGCATAGTGAATGCTGTAGGTCCTGGTTGCCTGAATATACTAGAGGATCCTCTTGGCTTCCTTCCAATGAATATCACGAGGCTTATACATGTATATTGATACATCATTCATGGCATAACAAATATCAGGCCTAGAATGTTTCAAGTACAACAAGCTACCAATCAGTTGTCGATAGATAGTGCGGTCTATGGGAGGTGTGCTTTTTCTTTCTTCAAGGATGATCCCTGAAAGGAAAGGGAATGGTGCAGGCCTAAAATAAGCCATGTTATACTTGAATAATAGGTATGAATTGTATTTTTATTGAGTAACCATAATCCCATCATAATTTAACTCAATTTCGGGCCCCAAGAATTGTTTTAGAAGCCCCAAATCACTCATTTCAAAGGCATTGTGGAGAGCAGTTTTGATGGCTGAAATGGAGGCAACTGTGCTACCCGTGATCAGTAAGTCATCAGAATATAAAAAAATTATAATTATATGACCATAATACTACTGTAAATATATATTTGGATCTGATATACATCCCTGAAAGTTTTGTGAGAGAAGGAAGGCATCCATCTTGGAATACCACTCTCTTGGGGCATGTTTTAACCCGTATAGTGACTTATTTAGCTTGCAAACCAAAAATGGATCAGTGATGTAGCCATCAGGCTGCTTCATGTATATCTCCTCATGAATATATCCATGCATAAATTATGACTTAACATCCATCTGATGCACTTCCCAGTGCTTGGATGCTGAAATTTCCAAAACAAGGCGGATGGAGTCCATTTTTGCAACTGGTGAAAAGGTCTCATGGTAGTCCACTCCTTGGACCTGAGAGAAACATTTTTATACCATCCTTGAATTATATTTTTAGGTGATTCTATCATCATAAACCTTGGTTTGAAACACCCACTTGCATTGAACCAATTTCCTTCCTAGAGGAAGAGAAACTAGCTCCCAAGTAGTGTTTTTTTGAAGAGAATTCATCTCTTCATCCATGGTAACTTGCCATCTTGGATCCTTCCGAGCATGATAGTAGGATTTTGGATCTAAAATAATCATCAAATAGCAAGTTTTGGACAGCAAATTATCAGGGCAAGAGAGCGCAATACCTGCTCTTTGGAAATCAGACCGGGTTCTCCTTGGATCATCCAGATTTCCAATGTTGTCTCCTGCGGAGGAGAGTGTCTGTCGGGTCCATGTAGGAAGATGATTTTGCAATTCAGGTTCTGATTCAACATATGATGATTTATACACACTGATATTAGAAATCAGAGGATCCAAATCAGGGTCATCACCCCCAATTTCATCATCCAAATATTTAGTATAATGGGAAGAAAATTCAGTGGTTTTTTCCTTCACTAGTTCCACCTCTTGAAGAGGCTCATCAAACTTGAAAATTCTCTCGATGATGATATGTTTGGTCTTGATATACAATATCTTAAACCCTTTAGATTCATTAGGATACCCAATAAATAGACATTCTATGCTTTGTAGTTGCAAAGCTCTTCTTTTATCAAGCGGAATCCAGGCCCATGCAGTGGACAAAAATGCCCGTAGGTTCGACACATCCGACTTGTGTCTGAAGTATGATTCGAAAGGGGTATTCCCTTTCATGGATGAGTGTGTCAAACTATTATGAATGTATGCTACAGCATGAATGTCCTCATCCCACAAATTTTCACCAAGCTTCTTAGATTCGAACATATAGGTGGTCATCTCCTTGAGAGACCGATTCTTCCTTTCCGCTACTCCGTTCTGCTGTGGAGTGTAGGGAATTGAATGTTAAGAATGAATACCACTTTGGGAGAATATGTACAGAAACTCATTACTGACATACTCTCCTACATTATCATATCTCAATATCTTGATCTTCAGCCCTGAGGCATTTTCGATCAAGGCCTTCAATTTAGAAATTTTTTCACATACTTCTGATTTCTTTTTGAGAAAGAAAATCCATGTATACCTTGAAAAATCATCAATAAAAGTAAGGAGATACCTTGATCCATTAGTGGATGTGATATGCATTATACCACTGATATCAGAATGTATCAGTCCCAATATGCATGTAGCTCAGTTTGCCTTCCCCCTATCGAACTTGTGCTCAGGGTGTTTTCCAATCACACAGGCTTTACAAATTCTTGTGGTTTCCTTGATGACCGAGAGGCCTTCAAACATGGAGTTTTTATGTAATTGATGAAAATATTTGAAATTAATATGGCCAAACCTCTCATTCCATATCCTACTAACCTCATTTCCATGAGTTAGCAGAGTGGTGGGCTTTTCATCTGCAACAAAGTGAGAGAACTCATAGGCTTTTGCATGATGGTTTTCAAGGACTTTAGCAATGAGTTTCCTGGATGCAATTTCTGTTATCTCAACATCATTTGGGATGAAAGAGACTCTCTTAGGCACTCCTGTATGTGTCATCTGAGTGACACTAAGAATATTTGATGCCAGAGACGGTACATACAAAAGATTAGAGAAAAAACCATTTTCAAGATCTATAGTACCTTGTCCTTCTGAAATGATGGTGGAGTCATCTCCCATGTGGATGGGGATGGATTTTCCAGTATCCAAGGATAAAAAGGAGTATTTTTCAGCCATCATTTGGTTCAAAGCTCTAGAGTCAATCAACAGTGCTTTGGACTTCGAAGTGCTTGCCATGAGGGCATGACCTTTTTCATGCTATGGTTCCCGATCCTACTGATTTTCAACTCTAGGTTTAGGAGCATCAAATTTAGTTTTTGGATTTTTCTTCTAATTTCCTTTACCCTTCATATATTTGGGCCTCGAGACATGAAGAGCTTGATCACAGGAATATCTGATGATCCGTATCTAGACAGTCTTGTCATGTTCACATGTTAGGGACTCAATGAAGGCATTGAGTGTAGGCATCTTCCATCCCGGGGGTTGTGAGGTTCCCCGCACAGAATGTAGAAATAAAAAATGAATAACCAGCCCCAAGTTTGGAGAGTATGGTGAGGATGAGTTGATCATCCTCCTTCTCCACTTTGCATTGCTTCAAGAGTAAAACAATATGCTTGAACTTTGTGAAAAAATCATTCAAAGTCTCGAAGTTGGAGGGTTGGAGAAACATGAGTTCATTTTCAAGCTATTAAACCCTTAAGTCCTCATGCTTTCCATATAGATTCTCTAATTTTTCCCTTATTTCTTTCAGAGTCTTCAATCCTGTAAGATGGAAGAGAAGGTCTCGAGAAATAGAGAGGCACAATAAACCGAAGTCTTCATCCTTCTTGTTCAAGAATCTTGATTTTTCTATGGTGGATCCAGGCTCAAATTTAGTGTCCATGGTGACTCTAAAAAGTCCTTTGGAGTGCAGCTAGTGGATCTCCATATCATCTTTCCATGAGTGGAAATTGTATGGAGTCAATAGATCTACTAAGGAGGCCATATGGATGTGCTGGAGCGAATGCTTCACCTGTAGAAACCTGAAAATCAAAACAGAAAGGGCAATGTAAGGTCGAAGAGCCTGCACATTTTAGGCTTTCATCACACCCAACATAGTCAATCAAGAAAGCTTGATCAACAGGTTATTTACTTGGGGTATTAAGTGGTAAGCCTTGGCTTCTAGTGCAGTGCTAGATTTTGAGCTATTGCTCAAATTTCATGCAGAATTCTGTGGTTAATAGTTCTACAACATAGGATTAAAGCTTCATATTTGAATGCACAATTTTAGTGATATTTGCTTAGGGAAATGACACAATAAAGCTCAAATTCAACTCATAAATGGCGCATATAATAGTCCAGAACAGATAAATATGAATATATATCATTTTAAACATTCAAATATCTCACCAAAATTATATAACATTGACCCAAATCGCAATATACATCAAATACACAATCTCCATTGAAAGGGAAAATCATCACATGGAAACTAGTCATAAGAAAGCTTGGAAACGTGGAAATTTGCATATGTATTTATTTTGATTTTGAATTATATAGAATGTGAAAATTATATTACAGATCCATACATCATACATCAGATATTGGGAATCAACTAAACTCAGTGGGGCTCAACCACCATTCACAATAGTGTGCCTTCATAGAAAAACATGGAAATTGAGAGAATGAGAGGAGAGATGGGTCACGAACAGAAGAAACCTCCTATATGAAATAAATCACTCCATTAAGCTCAAAATGAGAGGTCTTATTTTCCTCTTCCATGTCCAAATTGTATTATAATATCTCTCTCTCAAAATTGGCTCACTAGCAGGGTAAGTGTGCACTCACCTTGCAAAGGACAAGCTAATTCTCTCCAAATTCCAAAGGAAAATTTAAAAATGATAAAAATCCATTTCCATTCCTCATGAAATATTTTTGAACCCTCATAAGTTCATCTAAGTTGAATTCATTCCCATAGGCTTCCTCCACCTCATCCTTGATGTTTAGTAACCTCCATGTCACTTGGTATTCTCCTCAACCCTTCATCTTCCACCCAATTCGAATGGCTGCCACCTAGTCCCAAATGTGTCCTATTGGAGGATATTTTTATCCCTAACATGTCAGGTTTTCATAGGTCTGCAATCAGGTCTTACTTGTCATAGCATATTCCATCATTGTTGTCATAAAGCGCAGGGAATCTAACTCCACATGGCACCTAGTTTCTTCCTAGACTCTTCTTCTTCTATGGGGAGTTACTCCTACTCACCCATTCGAATAATTGGTCTTATGATATGTCATTTTATGACTCTTCACATTCCAATAACATTCCATCACTCATAATTTCTAATTTGGGTTTATTTCATGACATGTGTAAGGAAGCATCTATCCACCCAAGGCCTCCATGGACCTCTAAATGTCCTTATGAAAAAATGTCACTTTATTTCTCCATATTTATTATTTGTATGACACAATTTAATGTTTAAATGATAAAATAAGGCTCTCTTGGGTCCCATAGATCCCTTATTTCAATATTTAATGCCTCCCCCCCAACCTGGGGAACTAGTAGGTGGGTGAACATTGTCAACTATTAGACCTATTATAATGAGGACATGACAATACTCCCAACCAAATATTGCTTGTCCTCAAGCAATGCAAAGTTTGGATTCTCAAAAATTTGTTCATCTTCCCAAGTGGCCTCCTCACTAGGCAAATCCTTCGATTGTACCAAATATTCTTTTATTGTTCTTCTTCATAGCCTTCTTTCCCTTGTTCTCAAGATTTTGTTTGGAATGAGAACAAGTTTCCCTTCATTATCCAAAGGTGGTAAATTATATGAAAATTAAATGTGCTTCCATATAACCTTATTTAGAAAATAAACATGAAAAACATTATGAATGTTTCTTCCCATGGGAAGCTCCAATTGATAGGGCACTTCTCCAACTTTTCGAATCACTTTGTAAGGACCATAAAATATTGGTTTGATATTTTCTGAACCTTTACCTTTTATGTTGGTTTGTTTGTAGGGATGAAACCTGAAATACACCAAGTCTTTCACTTGGAACTGTCTCTCCAATCTATGTTGGCTTGCATATTGTTTCTGGATATTTTGAGCAACCTGCAAGTTATCTCTCAAAACCTTCAAAATTTATTGACTTTCTTTAATCCAATCCTTATGATTTGGAGCTCTACTATAAAAAAAATGTGTTCAATAAAATTGGATGCATCATAACCATAAATTTCTTTAAAAGGAGACATTCCAATGGACATATCGAAAGTACTATTGTAACAAAACTCACCCAAATGAAACCATTTTATCTGTGCTTTTTGCTGTTGACTAACATAGTTCCTCAAGTAGCCTTCCAACCATTGATTCATCCTCTTAGTTTGGACATCAGTTTGGAGATGATAGCTTGTGCTAGGTGTCAAATTTTTCCCCACCATTTTGAAGAGTTCTTGCCAAAATGCACTAAAAAATATTTTATCTCTGTCACTAACAATGCTCTTAGGAAGCCCATGCAATATGAAAAAATATTTAGAAAATAGTTCAGCCACTTGTGCAGCAGTGAAAGTGATAGTAACGACACATAAATTGGAAAATTTAGCGAGTCTATCCACCACCACAAATATGCAATCCTTACCAAATACTTTGGGAAAACCAGTGATGAAGTCCATGGAAATGCTCTCCCATTTTTGTGTTAGAATTGGCAAGAGATGTAAGGGAACAGCTAGATGAGTGTGCTCCACTTTATTTTGCTGAAATGTGGGGAATTCATTAAAATACTTCATAACATCATCCTTAAACCTTTTCAATGAGATTATTTCCCTCAACATTCAGTATGTTTTGAAGAAACCAAGGTGACCTGCTAGAGGAGAATCATGAGATGTTTTTAAAATTTCCTCCTTCAAACTTGAATTAGGGACAAAATATATTCTACATTTGTAGTATATTATTCATTCCAATACCTTATACCTATCATCATTGTTAGTGCCATAAAAAATTTAACAAGAAAAATTACCTTTAGCATACTCTATTTCTAATGTGGCTTTCCAATTTTTTGCTACATCCATGAGAGAAATAGAAGGTATTATAGATAAGGAATCAACTAACACATTATTTTTCCCCTTCACATATTCAATATCAAAGTCAAATTCTTGAATATTTCTCACCCACTTTTGCTGCCTTTCATTTAAATCTTTTTGAGTGAGGAAGTACCTTAAGCTATTATGGTCAGTTTTGTCTACAAATTTGTTTCCCACCAAGTATTGTCTAAACTTGATCAAAACATGCATGATGGAAAAAAATTCTTTATAAAATATGGAGTAAATCCTCTCATGTGGCTTTAGTTTTATACTCTCAACATATATTGGGTGTTGTCCCTGTTTTAGGACTGCTCCAATGCCTTCTCTTGATCCATCACATTCCAAGACAAATGGTTTAGAAAAATCAAGCAATACTAGAATAGGAAAATTGCTTATTACCTCCTTCATTATTTGGAAATATTTTTCAGCCCCTTAATTCCATTGGAAAGCATATTTCATTGTCAAATCAGTGAGAGGTGAAGTGAGTTGGGAGAACCCATTCACAAACTTTCTATAGTAAGTGCAAATTCAAATGAATCCTCTTAGTTCAATGAGACTTTTGGGATGAGGCTAGTCTAAAATGGGTCTTATTTTCTCCATATCCACCTTCACACTATATTGACTAATGATGTGTCTAAGATACAAGAGATTTTTCAAACCAAACTCACATTTTGACAGCTTAGCAAACAGAGATTGATCATACAAAATTTTTAGTACCTCTAAATGTTGCAAGTGTTCCTTCCATGTTTTACTGTAAATAAGAATGTCATCAAATAAAAAAAGTACTAGCCTATGAAGTTGCTTATGGAATATGTTGTTCATGCATCATTGGAATGTGGCTGGTGCATTTGTCAAGACAAAGGGCATGACAACAATCCTCAATAGATAGGTGTCTCTTCTTTTAATTATTAAATAATAAAATATGTATATTACAGTCAGCTTTGGCCATCCTTGGTCAACACTATAAAAATTTACAATAACATTTAAAGTAATGAATTTTCACAAAAATAAAATGTTTTCAATTCTAGGTGGGTTACAAACAGCCCCTCTTATAAGTTAAACATCGTCCTTGATGTTGCTTAAATATCATTAGAGTCCTCTTGGAACAAAATTGGATATGTTTTGCATATGACTCCCCAATTTCTAGGTTTCTTCATTTGGACTAAGGTGCTTCCATTGCACCTTTACTTGTCCAATGGTGCGATTCTGGATAAAAATTTCTCTTTTGTCGATGATACAATCCAGTTCCACCTGAAAATATCATTTTGGTTCTACCTAGATAACATTCCAATCGATTAAATGAGTACCTTATAAATGTTGCAAGTGTTCCTTCCATGTTTTACTGTAATTAAGAATTTCATCAAATAAAAAAAGTACTAGCTTATGAAGTTGCTTTATGGAATATGTTGTTCATACATGATTGGAATGTGGCTGGTACATTTGTCAAGACAAAGGGCATGACAACAATCCTCTATGGATAGGTGTCTCTTCTTTTAATTATTAAATAATAAAATATTTCAATTACAGTAATCTTTGACCATCCTTGGTCAACACCATAAAAATTTACAATAACTTTTAATGTAACGCATTTTCACAAAAATAAAATGTTTTCAGTTCTAGGTGGGTTACAAACACCCCCTCTTATAAGTTCAACATCGTCCTTGATGTTGCTTAAATATCATCATAGTCCTCTTGGAACAAAATTGGATATGCTTCGCATATGACTCCCCAATTTCCAAGTTGTTTCATTTGGACTAAGGTGCTTCCATTGCACCTTTACTTGTCCAATGGTGCGATTCTAGAGAAAAATTTCTCTTTTGTCGATGATACAATCTAGTTCCACCTGAAAATATCCTTTTGGTTATACCTTGATAACATTCCAATCGATTAAATGAGTAGCATCATGTACATACTTTTTCAATATAGAAATATGAAATACATTATGTATTTTGAGATTAGGTGAAAAATCTAACTGATAATCCACTGGTCGAACTCTTGACAATATCTCAAATGGTATGCAATACCTAGGTTCTAATTTAGCACAACTACCCAACTTAAATGAGTTTTTATTTCTGGGTTTTACCTTGACAAAAACATGCTCACCTACTTAGAATTATTTTTCAGTTCTTTTAAAGTCTGCATGACTCTTTTGTCTGTCCTGTGCAATTTTTAGATTGCTTTGTACCTATTTCACTGTTAGTTCCATTTATTTTAAATAGTCAGGTGATAACATCAATCTGTCAACTGGATTACTCCATGAAATGAGAGTATTATATCTCCTACCATACAATACTTCAAAAGGACTAAGTTTAGCTGAAGCTTGATAATGATTGTCATAAGCAATCTTGAATAAGTGCAGATATTCTTCCCATTTCTTTGGATGATCCCTAACATACATCCTTAGCATATCTTCTAAAAATTTATTTACTCTTTATGTTTGTCCATCCATTTATAGATGATAAGCGATACTAAACTTTAGTTTAGTGTCCAATCCTTTAAACAATGATTTCCAGAAATTACCAGAAAAATTAGGATCCCTATTAGAAATTATCATCTTAGGAATTCCATGCAAAGGAAAAATTTCCTTCATAAAAATACCAACAATATTAGCAACCTAATAAGTAGTTTTAACATGTATAAAATGAGATGCTTTGTTAATTTTGTCTACCATTACCATCACCTAATCATTTTTATTTTGATTTTTAGGTAGTCTTGTTATGAAATGAAGGCTGATAATTTCCCATTTCCAATATGGGATTGGTAATGGTTGCAATAGACCTACTGGGTGTTGATGCTCAGCTTTAACATGTTGACATTCTATACACCTAGTTATATATTCAGCCATTCATTTTTCATATTGGGCCAAAAATAATATTTTCTTAACATTGTTATTATCTTTTGGTAACAAGGATGTCCTGACTAAGGACTTTTATGTACTTCATTTAATATCAACAATTTAATTTATTGTACATTGGGTACATATAATTTATTTTTATATTGCATTAAACCTTTTTCATTCAAACTAAAATCTGCTTTTATATTTTTAGATTTTTCTCTTAAATTTTGATAATCTCTATCCATTTTTACTCCATCTTCAAACTTATCATCCAATTTTTTTTATAGGTGCTAAGAACGACTATAAAATTAATATTTTCATTTATGCTTAAGTCATCAACCACCTTATTCTCCTTTCTTTTTATATGTTTGATCTCTAAATCATATTCGCTAAGGAAAGCTAACCATCTTGCTTGCCTTGCGTTCAGATTCTGTTGATCAAACAAGTATTTTAAACTTATGTTGTTAGACATAAATAAAAATATTGTACCAATTAGATGATGGTGCCACATTTTCAAGGCATGTATTATGGAATCCAACTCTAAATCATAGGTAGCAAAATTATTTTCATGTATTTTTAACTTCCTTGACTCATATGCTATTACATGACCTTCTTGCATTAACACTCCACCTAGGCCCTCATTGCATGCATCGGTGCATACAACAAAGTCCTTATTTTGATCTTCTATTTTTAAGATAGGTGTAGTGGTTAATAATTATTTGAAATTTTTAAAACTTTCTTCCCATTTTAAATCCCATAGAAATATTTTTCACTTGTTTTGTAAGAATGTTATGGGATTCATGATCTTCAAGAATCTTTCTATGAATTTTCGATAATAACCCGTAATCCCCATGAATGATCGTACATTCGATACATGCTTAGGAACAAGCCATTCCATTATTGCTCTTATTTTATCAAGATCCACTGATATCCCTTCCTTGGATATCACATGGCTTAGATATTGTATTTTATCTTTAAAGAATTCACATTTACTGAATTTAGCATACAATTTGTGTTCTCTCAAAACTTGTAATATTATCTCTAGATGTTTATCATGTTCTTCTTTTGTTTTTGAATAAATTAGTATGTCATCTATAAATAAAAATACAAATTTATCCAATTACTTAATTAAGACACAGTTCATTAAACGCATAAAATATGCTGGAGTGTTCGTTAGCCCAAATGGCATAACTACAAACTCAACTGCCCGTAATGGGTTCTGAATGCAGTTTTAAATATATCTTCATCTTTAATTCCGACTTGATGATATCCATATCTCAAGTCTATTTTCAAGAATACTGTTGCTCCATGTATTTTGCTAGAACAGATCATCCATGCGGGGCAATGTATATCTTTTTTTAATTATCATCTTGTTTAATTGACGATAATCTATACATAAGAGAAATGTGTCATCTTTATTTTTAACAAATAAGATAGGTGCTCTCCAAGGGGATACACTTGGTCTTATATAATTTTTATATATTAACTCTTGTAGTTGTATTTTTAATTCATTAATTTCCAGGATATTCATTTGATAAGGAGCTTTTGAATTGGGTAAATATCTAGGTACTAATTCATAAGTAAAATACAATTCTCTTTTCAGAGATAATCTTGGAATCTCTTCTATGAATACATCCGAAAATTCATTTAAAATTGGTATATCATTGAATTTTAATTTATCTTCTTTATTCATGTGTTCATTATTCATTACATGTACATGAAAAAACTTTGCAACCTTTATGTACAAACTTTTTCATTTGTAAAGCTGAAATCTGTCTAACAGAAACTTTCCTACGTATTCCTTTCACTATAAGTGTTTCTCCTTTTTCATCTAAGCATGCAAATGTTTTCTCAAAGAAATTTAAAACTACACTTGTGTTTTTCCAGTGAGTCCATACCTATTAAAACATCATATGACCTTAGAAGTAGTACATTTAATGTCACTTGAGTTTTGAATTGACTCATAAACATTTCATAATCCTCAACATATCTAACTACCTTTCTTTCGGTTCCAGTAGCTAACTAAATCAACCAATATTTTTCAAATTTTTTTGAGTGCAATTTACAACTTTCTGCTATACTAGGTGACACATAGCTTAAACTAGCACCTGGGTCTATCAAAATAGAAATGGGTTTGTTCTGTATCATACATTCTATTTCAACCATAGATGTTTGGTGATCATCCTGTCGATTCTCCAAGGATGCATTAATTTTGGGCATCTCATTTTCTATGCCACCAATAGTTGTTGCTTCCTGTATTGTATGCACATTGTTGAAATTCCACTTTATGTTTAGACAGTCCTTTGCATAATGAGGTCCCTGACACTCCCATCATTTTACAGGTTCTCTTTGTTCATTATTTTTAACATTAATTGTTAGGTAGATCTCTGTTCTTTTTTGTTGTAAAATTATGTTGTGTATTACTTTTAAAGTCTATTCCCTTATAAGTATTCTTTGAATAATTTCGGGAATTATTTCCAAATTTTTTATTGGACTTAAAGCCCTTCCTTCTTTGTTCAAAACTATTTGTTCTTTTACCCTTCCATTTAGGTACACCTTCTATTTTATTTTTTCTTTGTTTATAATAGAAATTAGCTTTCCTCATTGATTCCTCAAGGATTTTTGGATTGTCGTATTCAATTCTGTCCTTGAAGATAAAAGGTAAAAAACTCAGAAACCTCTGTATCTTAGGCTTTTCATTGATGATGTAAGGTACGTATCGTAATAAACTTAAGGATTTACTACTTAGTTCCTTCATAGAAATTGAACCTAGCTTAAGATAATAGAATTCCTTATCCCTCTCTTTGTATTATTGTTTAGAATTTTTTTTTCTTTTAAAGTATTTCTTAAAAGTCCTCCAAGTTACATACTTTTCTCTAATGTTTTTCACTCTTTAGTTTATATCTTGCCACCATATATCAACTTTTCCAGTTAATTTATAAATATCCATTCTAGCTTTCATCTTATCTGAGTAATTATAGATTTGAAAATACCTTTCTCATACCTGATGGCCATGCCTAAGCTTCTCCTTTTTCCACCTCACGATTAAACATAGGGGGTTTTATCTTCCTAAAATCTCCTGAAATTTCTTCATAATGTTTATATTTTCTTTTTTTAGGACTTCTATCACTATCACTACTTTTATTAGAATATTTATGTTTCTCTCTATGTGACCCAACACTAATTCATAAGGAGGAATTACACTCATTATCAGAGAATTTTAACTTTTTACCTTTACACTTGTAGGATATAGTTCCAAATTCAGATTCATGTTCTTTTCATTTATCCTTTCCTTCATTATGTAATTTATCCAACAATATTTGATTTTATTCTTCCCGTTCTATTAGGATTCTTTCATTATCTTTCTTAACATTCTGCAATTCAAATTTTAGGTCTTTTACAGTTTGAAGTAATTTACATGGTTGATTATTTAGTTCCACATATAAATTATCTAGATTATTATGATGTGAGCCATCTTCGGCACATGTCTCTACTCATTCCATTTCCTACAAAATACAAACTTATACTTCTGTACAGAAATGATTTTTAAACATAAGTCAATATTTTTTTCTTGTTTTTGTATTGAGCACGCGAGTTGAGCCAATATTCAGGACTAGTGTTTGAAATTCGTGCTTTGATACCACATGTAACAACTTCTAAATTACATAAGTATTTTTTTTTAGTATGGAGGGTTTAGATCAATAAACAACCTAATATGGTCTACATAACTTTTAAGAATTAAAATAAACCCTACATTCCATTAAGAATATAGGAATTATCCTATAATGAAATTTTATAAAACTGATACTTAAAAAATCGAAAATGATAACTCCATTTGTGATTCATAAACAATAGTATGCAGGTTTTAATTCTTATGATAATTTACTTGTTTTCACAATGTTAATGTAACATGCCTGCCTTTTTGTAACTTACAGTTTTTGTGCTTATCTTGTATGGATTCAACATGTTTTTAATATCTTGAAACCTATGATTATTAACCCTATTTCGATGTTACGGTTACAGGATTTTAGGTCTTACTTAGCTTTTATAAGCTAATTTAATGTTTAACTTGGTATTATTGCATGTGTATTCAACAAAAGGATTAGTCCCCCCTCCTTGCGCTACCAAAACAAACTAACGAGCAAAGGTAACAAGTGTTATGGTGACCAATGAAAGTCTTAAAGGGAAAAAAATGAAATCAAAATAGTGATTTTACACCACAACTATGCAAAATATATTTATACATAGTTATGTGAAGAACAATACTATTTACCTAGAAACAACTACTGCATTCATGTTTTTATTTAAAAGGGCCATTCTAGTTTTAAAATGGTTACGACCCATTGTTTGTTGGAGTTATGTTTTTGTTTTTAGGGTTCCCGTACTGTCAAAACAATGCCCATATTTGTTTTCTAAAGCTAGGTGGTTTCACTATAGGTTTAGCTATTAAAATTACTTGGAATTTAACCCTACCGGGCTTGAACTCTCGACCTGTATTAATTCCTTAAATGAGGAAGTGTTGTGATCCTACCCAACAGCCTTAAAAAACAAATTTCATCAAACAAAATTTTATTTTGTTTGATGAAATATTTTGAATTTCTTAGTTCAAATCTAAAGAATCGGTAGCTACTGAAAAAGTGACATTCCATGAGCTACTGAAACGATGAAATTCCATGTTTTTTATAACCTTTGTGAACTATGGTTAGTTGACAAAAATCACTACATTAAAATCATTATGTTGAATGGTTTACCTTTCAAATTAAGGGCTAAGCTTTGGTTTTTATGCCTCTCACCATAAGCCCTCATTCGAATATTCATCAATTGATATGTTTGATTGGTTAATTGTAAATTTGACAAGGTCCTAGAATATCAAAGGCTAAATATTTTATGCAGGGGTGCCTTATCCTAAGTTCATCCTTTAAACTTCGAATCATACTTGATCTTACCATAAGTTTCAATATTTATAATATGCTCCATATCGTGACTTATATTCTTGCATGTAAGGGTCGGGGTTGGTTTGATGGTTTATGTCGTGTCGTGTGCTCGCCACCTTCTAAGATTGAAATCATTATAGGATAAGGTCGACGTTAAATGCCCAAGGTCCATTCCCTATGGTTGTTTCGATTCATATCACTATTTGATCCACTTGATTGCAGCTTGATATGGTATCATTGCACTCGTACATAACTCTGTAAATGACATTCAATTGCAAGTACGTACTCAACATCGTGGCTCCCTGCTTGTTGAACACCTGTATCTTATGCGATGTGTGGTTTTATGTCGATTAGGACAGATAAGTTATGGAAAGATGAGTTTAGTCTGGAGTCTTCACCGTCACTTTCTATTACTTGATTGCCTCTCCGCGTGATCATTCTCCTTCTCCCATGCCGAGTTTACAGGGTTCTTGTCTGCGTTTATTAATGTCGCCTTTCATTTATGAGAGTGTTGGGTTTCGTTTTCTATGTTTTATGCTTGGTTTGCATCCCTAATACTCACTCTCCAGCCTTTTGTCCTGTTGTATTCTGTGGTATCTCCTCTATGTGCTACTGCGTGCTTTCACGCTCGCTGCTATGGATCCGGTGGTGAGGGTCAAGCCCAATGACACAAAGCTCCTTGATGAAAACCCTGAGCTTCTAGCTAAGGTTGAAGCAGTTGGATGGTTTCCATTTATCCGCAAGTTTACAGACTCAAACCTTGAGGTGATTAGGTTATTTTCCTTGTCACTGGGTGATGCTAGGGTTAAGGTGGCCGACCTCCAATTCAGGGTTGATGAGAACTCGGTTTCTTTGGCTACGAGTTTGCTGTTGACAGGTGAACATTGGTTCAAATCCAAGCAAATAAAGGTTACTGAATGGAGACAGATGTTGAAGAACCCTTGCCAAGATGTGTCCTTTAGAACCGGGGTATCACGGAAATATTTCAAGAAGGAATGGCGACCGGTTTTAGACGTTATTTAGAGGTATGTGACCTGTGAAGGTCGTCTTTCCTCTGCATATGTCTATCATCTTCGATTGATGGCTATTTTTCTTGGTTTTCCTATTAATCAGCCCTATTATTTAGTTCAGAGCATGACCAAGATGTCTTCGGCCATTAAGAAGGGGCCGAAGAACATCAGTCGGAGTCTTTTTCATCACGGCCTGGTTAGGATGTTGGTAGAGAAAGAGTTATCTAAAATATATCCGTCATGGGATGATTTTATTGAACATAATGGCTTCTTAGCATTCTGTCATTGTCAGTTCAATTGTACTGAAGAATGTGTAAAACATCAGCATCCCTGTCAAGTTCTGATTTCACCTATATGTGAGCCTATGCTTGACCCTAATGACTTTGTGAACCCTAGTGTTCATGATGACCTCGTTTCCACTACTGTGTGTAGTCCTGGTACTCTTATGCCTTCCAAGCATAGGAGGAAGCCTTTAAATATATTCCCTGTGACGCTGAACCATAACGACAATACTTGCAAACAGATGGGGAAAAAGCTGAATGTTAAGGTTACTGGCAGGTTTACGAGGAGTATGGTGGCCAAGGTTAGTGTTGTTAAGTCTTCCGTGAGTAATAACAAGGACGTTGAAATGGTTGTGTTAGATGACAAGGAAGATAAACCTATTTCGAATGATGGCCTTGATGTTGATCATGAGCCCATCGTAAACCATGCAGATAACAGTCCTCATATCTCTGATACAAATATTCAGGTTGACCCTGTGGTCGATCCTCCAATTAAGGGAAAATCTGTCGAAGTGAACTTACCTGGTTCATATCGAATCGATGAAGCAATTCATCCGTTATTCATAAGTTGTTTGCTGAATAAAATACAGAGAATGGAGATAGAAGTAGCAGAGATGGCAGCACGCAGTGATGCTATGAAAGCTGAGAACATAAGGCTGAAGGAAAAATCCGATTCGGATGATAAATGTATGCTGTGTCTTAAGAAGCACAAGAACAAGTTAATTCGAAGATTCTTGAAATTGCAAAATGAGAATCAGAAAAATGAGGAAAAAGTGCGTGAGTTGAATGCTCAGCTTACTCTAATGTAGTTTAAGGGACATTCCCAGAATCCGGCGACTGGTGTGAATATACAGGTGTTTAATGCTCCTGTTAAATCATAGTGTTTTGGTCACACTCACTATTGCACATATGTTTAGAAAGTATTTCAGGTTTAAAGTTTATAATTAAAAGCAGCAAGTGATAATGAAGTTATTTTGGTTACAGGTACTGTTTTGAATTGATTGATGAGTTATGTAGTTTACTTTGTTTTACTATCATATTTGTGTTAAATATTTTATTGTGTAGTGTTGCAGGTGATGTGGTTGATGCGTTTCCCCTGGATTTTGGAGATCGCTTATTTTCAGGATGATCCCTGGAGAAGTATGAACAAATCAGTTGGTTATGCTGTCTCCTAGGTGTCATTAAATTACTAGTGTCTTTATCGTTTTTATGATTTTGTGCTATAAATTGAATCTTTCCAATTTCGAGACATGATAACGCATATAGAAAATGACAATTTCATTTGTCATTTTTAATGAAATTGGTTAAGATTTCGATTATGTAGTTTCCAGTTTTATAGAACTATCTCCATGTGAGATTAAATGTATTTAAAGGAGACATGTATTACTTTGTAGGGGGATGGTTGGGGAAAAGGGCCAGACAAGATCACTTTAATCATATCCTATAGCTAAAGACAATTTCTTGGTAGCAGTTGCAACACTTTTATGACTGGTGATATTTATAAATATATTTGCAGTATTTATATTATGGAAGTGTATTTATGATATCGTTTGATCTTGTTATCTCTTTTCACATTATTTTTGTTTTGTTATATTTCTTTAAAGAAATGTGCAAGTGCATCATGTTTTAACTATCGACTTATACTGGGTTGATTTGCAAATACATGTCATACAACAAATCTGATGTTGTCATCATAATATATGTGATTTACTTGTACTGTGTTGTCTTGTTGATCTCAGAATTTCTTCTGATGTGTTCAGGATTATTTACACAGTAGTATTTATTTGCAAGTTGATTCCAGGGTTAATATCTCCTTTGCTCCTGATCAGGATAGGATATTTAGGATAGGTTAATGGTAGTTCTGTTTATTCATTTTACAGAAAACCTATCGAATTAGATATTTACATTTATACTTTACTCATTTTTCAATCTTGTTATGATGTACATTTGTCTATAGTGTAATTTATGTTGAATCTGTTAATATTTTCGTAATTATTTATTCTTGTATTCATAGATTAATCGTTTAACTTAATTAATTTCCAGTTATTAGTTGTGTAATATAGTAACTAATTCGATAATTATCTTTAACAGTTTTCCATGTATATTCATAGGTGTACTGTAGATTTAGTTAATAAACATTAGCTTCATTTTCCTTTTTGAGTCTTATCCTATAGCTGGGAGTAATTTAGGGAAGGAAACGGGGCCTTAATCCCGTCAGAGACAGCTACCTAATGACTGAGAGCATCTTTGAAAACTTTTGGATCGGGTTGTCTCTTAGTTGACTATCGTGCCAAAATTCGGCCCGCCAACAATGGTGCTAGAAGGAGGGCCAACTTAAGCGAATGGATGATGAAAACAATCCCATTCATAACACTACTCATCCCTCTACTCCTAAATTCACACCACCTTCTTGATTCGGTGGATTACAGTCATCACAACCACATACTTTCCAGGCATCACAATTAGGTGAGACCCCACTGAATGATACTGTTCGAAGTCTTAACTATCATTTCAATTCTAGCGGTGCTCACCCACCTGAAGAACTTGACCAGTTCGAACAGGCCATAAATGAATCCCGCAAGATTTTAACTAGAGCTTATTCTAATATCACTGGGATCCAACCCACCGAATTGCCTCTTCCCCAGATCAGATGTCCCTGCACTCACCATACTGAGTCTGCACTTGAAGAACAGGATCAACCTTTAGGTGTCTTCCCTGACTGTTAATTACAATGGTCTCTAATAGGAACCAATCAAACTTTATCTTCTTCAGGACCACCTGCTTCAGGAGGGTCTGGTCGACCACCATCACCGCCACATTCACCCCCTCACATTTTTCAAACACCACCGTCACCACCTCCATCATCGAGGAACATGGAAGGTTTAAACCCGAACCCCAATGCCAATATGCCATGGTTAGCTCAGGATGCGGTTGTTGTTCCAGGTGATCAACATCCTTTGCCAAAGCATCTTGAGAAATTGTTTCCCAAGTTCAACCCCGAGCTGAAAGAGCCCGTAGAATATCATGTTAAGAAATTCATGCTAGTAGTTCGGCTTTTGAATGTTGAGCATGAAGATGTAGTTTGTCGAATTTTCCCTTATACATTTGAGGGAAAAGCTTCGACTTGGTATTTTTCACTTACTGTTGGTTCTATTACCAGTTGGAATGAATTCGAGTTGGCTTTCATGAATAAGTTTGGAGACGATAAGACTCAAGCTGTCTTGGTGTTAGAATTGTCTAGAATCCGTATGGAAACCAAGGAAAAGGTCAAAGATTTTAACCAGCGATTCTTGACTCTAAGAAACAGAATTCCTGCCACCTCAAGGCTGGCTGAAGATGTCACTATTGAATTCTATACTTTAGCCTTACCTGTGTCAATGGCCATGTTTGTCAGGAGAGCGACCAAACCCACTCTCACTGAAACCTTTGATGAAGCCATTAAGGTCGAGAAGGACATGTCTTCTATTAAGATGAACCCTAGGGTAGACACTGATTCTGCATCTTCTTCTCGAAAAAGACTGAGAGTCCTTCTAAAACCACAAATCTTGAGAAAAAGGGTCAAGATGCATTAGACTTAGACAGCCTCCAAAGATTCATAAAGAAGCTATCCAACGAAATCATAGATTTGAAGAAAGGTGCTTCGGAAAGTTCTCCGAATAAAGAACAACCTAGACAACCTTTTAGGAGACTATTTGAAAATACAGCTACTAGACATACCCCACCCTCTGAGGCTAATAATGTAGATGAAATTAATAGATTCCTAAAATTATTAGTTTCAGGCCTAGAAACGTCATCTGAAAGTGAAACCCAATCTTCTGGACAGAGTTCTGAAGGTACCCAAAGCACGGATAATAACACTAAAGAAAAACCTCCTCAAGTTATCAGTCACTTCTGGGATACCACAGAATTAACTAATGATGAAGATGTGGCTATTGTAAACATCAATCAGCATCAATATAATACTAGAAGCAAGAAAAATCAGTCCTTAGGGGAACCTTCGACAACTACTACAGATGATAGTTTAGCTGTCAAAATGAAAAACCAATCTTCAAATACTAAGTCTGTACCTGCTCTTGACTTAGAATATGATTTGATTGAGGATTTGAAGAAGATCAGAGCTAATATTTCTATCTATGAGCTCCTCAAATTGCCTGTGATTTGAGACAAGATGATACAAGGGGTTGCTCTAAGTAAAAATGACAAAACTACTCACACTCAAAACAATTCTGCTATTACCAAAGACAATCCAACAAAATCTTCAGTCAACGCCTCATCCATAGGTAAGAAATCAGATTCCTCAACTCCTTTTCTACTCACATTTGAAATATGCAATCGTAAAGTGCACAATTGTATGGTAGATTTTGGGGCTTCGAAAAACGTCATGCCATATTCGGTATGTAAAAAACTTAACGCAGTCCCCGTACCATGTGATACAAGCATTGTGCAACTTGACTGATCTAATGTAAAAGTAATAGGAAAGTTGAATGAAGTACTGATAAGACTAGCCTCAAACCCTCAGGTTCATTTCATCATTGACATAATTGTTTCAGATATCCCTGAGGCATATGGTTTGTTCCTTAGCAGAGATTGGTCTAAAAAATTGAAGGGATATTTCGCAACGGACTGGTCACATTTATGGATACCCCATAATGGTTGCCCAAATAAAATCAGAATTGATTGAGAACATTATATGAAGCACACGGTCGCCAAACTGGATGACTCAAACGAACCTGTGTTATTCACTGATACTATAATGGGAAATTACATGGTGGATTCCTTTTTTGGGAACCTCGAGGCTGAAACTTCATCAATCCAAGAGCCATGATAGCAATCTAAAGTTTTCCATTTTACACAAGTTCCGGAAGAATTTCCAGTTTTGAACACTACACATTTAGATCTGAATAATGGCCTCTGGTCTCTATAGTTTGACTGATCTAAGGAAAAGGAAGGGGCTAGGGCTGGTTGCTTGCTGATAGATCCCCTCGGAAAAAGGTATTTCATCGCTTGCAGGTTAGAATTTGAGTGCACCAATAATATTGCTGAATATGAAGCTCTTATTCAAGGGTTGAAAAAGGAAATTGACCTAGGAGCTAAAGCTTTGGTAGTACTAGGAGATTCTGAGATTATCGTTAGACAGGTACGCAACACTATACATTGCATTGCTAGACATATTAGAAATTACTAGACGAAGGTATGGAATTTATTATTATCATTTGAATATTTTAATATAAATTCTATTCCTCGTTATTTTAATCAAGAAGCAGACCTGTTAGCTAACGTTGCTTCCAGGTTAATTCCGTCCAAAGGGATGCTTGCCGATTCTTTCTCTGTTGAACTGCTTTTTAGACCTTCCATACCTGACAACATTGTCAATTGGGGAGTCTTTGACCATGACGAGCAGTTAATTGAGTTTTCGACCATGAAGGACACCTTAAAAGACGTAGTCATCGATGAAATAACTCATGATGAAGATCTGTATAACTTTGCGGTAGATCATAAGCCTTGTTCAATTGAGGAATCTCTTAATCAGGTCAGTACCCTTCCTAGATCTGTAATTAAACTTAAGAAATTCTATGATTTGAAAGACAAGTTCCAAGGTGCAATGAAGTGTAAAACCAATAGCTCTACTGTGCAATCTGAAGCCATAAATCTAGGTACAGAACACAATCCTCAATGTGTTAATCTGGGCAGTACATGTACTCCCGAAGAAAAAACAGCCTTCATACGAATCTTTAATGAGTTTAAAGACATTTTTGCTTGGACGTATGATGATCTCAAGACGTTTGATCCAAATATAATGCAACATGTCATCCCCATGAAACAACAGGACAAACCTTTCCAGCAGAAGTTGAGAAAAATGCACCCTAGTCTAGAACCAGCTATTAAGAAAGAGCTTAACAAACTCTTGGCTATTAGAATAATTTTTCCAGTGCAGCATGCACAGTGGGTGGCAAATCTCGTCCCGGTTAGAAAGAAAACTGGTGAGATTAGATTATGCGTCGATTTCCAAACTCTAAACAAGGTTTCAGAAAAGACAATTATCCCGTTCCTCCTATGGAGAAGATCTTACAATAGGTTTCCAGATCTGAAATGTTTTCACTTTTAGATGACTTTTCAGGTTACAACCAAGTGTTAGTGTCCAAAATAGATCAATTGAAAACAACCTTTAGAACCCCTTGGGGAACTTATGCCTATAGGAAAATTCCATTTGGTTTAATTAATGCTGGAGAAACCTTTCAAAGGGAAATGGATATTGCGTTTAGAGGTTTGATTGGCCAATTAGTCGTCATTTACCTTGATGATATTACTGTCTTTTCAAAAAATAGACCTGATCACTTAACACATCTTAGGAGGGTTTTTGAGCGTTGCAAGAAATATGGGATCTCCCTGAATCCCAAGAAATCCATCTTTGCGGTTACAGAAGGTAAGTTATTGGGTTTTGTAGTTTCAAAACAAGGTATCAATATTGACCCTGAACGTACCCAGGCTATAGCACAGATTTCTATGCCTCACTCAAAGAAAACCATGCAGTCATTTCTAGGGAAGATAAATTTTGTCTCCAGGTTTATTCCTGGGTTCACTGAGATTGTCAAACCACTTCAGAAAATGATTAAGAAAGATGCTGATTTCAAATGGTCTACTGAAGAAAAGCAATCCTTTCATGATATATTAAAATCTATTGCTGAAGCTCCTACCTTAACAAGCCCAGACTTCTCTAAACCATTTATTTTGTACACTTTTGCTTCTGACTCTTCATATGCCGCTACTTTAATGCAGAAAAATCAGCAAAACAATGAAGCTCCCATTGCTTTTACAATTTCTGGTTTGAACGGTGCAGAGCTGAAATATCCAGAAGTATACAGACAAGCATTTGTTATTTTTAAGTCAGTAAAACATTTTCGACCATACCTGCTGAAGTCTCATACCAAGGTTATTGTGCCATATTCTGCAGTCAGAAATCTCTTGGTACAAAAGGACCTGGGTGAAAAGCGAGCCCACTGGGTTACAACACTTCAGGAGTATGACCTGGAAATCAAGCCTTTAAAGATTATTAGAGGACAGGGACTTTGTAAGTTGGCAGCTGGATCTTCAGACATCTCTGAATCTGATCTTCACTTCGTTGATGAATGCTCTCTATTTGAAAGGGAAGTTTTCCCGATGTCAGCCCCCTCTGATTCCTGGTATCATGACATTAAGTTTTTTCTTTTGCATGGAAATGCCCCTGAACATTTATATTTATGTAGTAAGAGGGCTTTGAGATTAATATCTTCCCCTTATCAGCTGATTGATAACGTTCTGTTCAAAAAGAATTTCGAAGGGGTTCTCCTTCGTTGTTTAGAGAAGAATGAAGCTGATAGTGTGTTGTATCAATTACATGCAGGGCCAAACGGGGGACACTTTGGCGAAGAAACCACTGCCCATAAAGTACTCAAAGATGGTTTTTACTAGCCTACATTGTTCAAAGATGCATATGCCTTTGCTAGGAAATGTCAGGAGTGTTAGAGAGCAGGCGTCAGACTGAAAGCAACATTACCTCTCCAGCCTGTTATTATTGAAGTCCCATTTCAACAATGGGGTTTGGACATTGTTGGTCCAATTACACCAGCTTCCTCACAGCAGCACAAATATATTTTGATAGCCATCGATTATTTCACTAGATGGGTTGAAGCCATCCCTTTGGGAGTGGTTAACTTAGAACAGGTGATATCATTCCTTGACTCTTTTATTGTCACCAGGTTTGGTGTTCCTGAATCTTTGATTTTTGATAATGCAACTTATTTTTATTCTGTAAAGTTAACAGAATATGCATTGGAAAAAGGAATAAAGTTAAAATATTCAGCTAACTATTATCCTCAGGGTAACAGATTAGCTGAATCTTCCAATAAAAATTTAATCAAAATTTTGAAACGCACAGTGGTTAATCATCATAGAAATTGGCATAACGCCTTATCAAATGCCCTGTGGGATGACAAAGTGACACCCAAGGCCGCCTTAGGTAATTCTCCCTTTTTTCTGGTATACAATAAAGAGGCTATCCTGCCTCCCCATCTATTTTTACCCTCTCTACAACTCTCCCAGTCAGTACAGGAAACAACATGTTCTGCCATGGAACATAGAATTAATACCTTGATTAAACTGGAGGAAGAAAGAGAGTTGGCTAGAAATAAATTTGACCAACACCAGAAGACAGTGAAACATTGGTTCGATCACAGAAGATCAGCTAGTAGGGATCCGGAAGTAGGTGACCTAGTTCTGAAATGGGACAAGGAGCACAGAGATAGAGGAAAACATACCAAGTTCCAATGCCCGTGGCTGGGACCGTTTGTCATTATAGAAAAGCTTGTTCCTAGCACATTCAGGTTGCAAACGCTGGAGGGAGACATCGAGAACCTTCCAGTAAATGGTCATGTTATCAAAAAATATTTTTGCTGATCCCCATTAAGGGATTATTTTGTACATACCTTGTGTGGTTTTATCAGTTTCTGGATTTTTTTTGGTGTGTTTAGTTTATTTGATTGCTTTGAATCTTTTCTCATATTTATTTGCTGTTTTATCTACATAATTTTTGAGATTGATCAATTTGTTAAACTTCAAGCTGATCACTTTTCACCAAATCCTATGATTGATCTACGAATCATGCACTATGGTCTTACTATCCTGAATATTGTCATGTTGTTTTACGTCTTGAACAGTGAACGGTTTTTCATCTTTCTAGATTTTACCAGATTTTTTTTTTTAGTCATGTAAATATTAATTAATAAGACGAGTCTTTGCAAAGATTTTTCCAAAAGGATTAAGGCAGCATTTGTCAAGGTTATCTATTTAAGTATTTTACGCCACTCCCTCTCGTAAAGAGAATTAGACTTGCCTCCCCATCTGTTAAGATAATCTCATTAGAGATTAAATATAATTACAATATGGCCATGGTTGGATTTGAATATTTAATATATATATATATATATAATCTGAAGGACAGAGGGTCTCGTAATGAGCCAGTCTGTTTAGGATCATAGATCTGCATTCGGTAACATTGTCGTTTTTGGTCACCAAGCCTGGACAATGGCCCTTGGACAAAAACTAAGGGATAAAAGGTCTCATTACGAGCCGGTTTTTTTACTGTGGTGCAGGTTGGTGACTGACATGGTGACTACCTGGTTACCAAGCCAGAACCGTGGCCTTTAGAAGTATAAAAATAATAAAAAAAAAATAAAAAAAAAATGATAGTAACAGTTCAACCTAACCAGAATTGTATATCTATAACTGGCAGATGGGATACTGGCATTCTTTGGGCTTTGAAGCAACCCTGTAGAGGCTATGGATGCCTGCTGGTAGCAGGGCCATGCTTATGGTATTGAGATTTTATTTTTCAAAATCAAGCCACTTACTGCTTTACTTCCTTTGGACTGATTTTTGTGAGAGACCTGATCTTTATCAAATAAATAATTGATAGTGTAAATTTTTGGTAACTTTTAGAGATGTGAAGTTCCTGAATCTGTTTAAGATGTTAAAACATTGATTTTTGTATAATGGTATACATGAAGGACCTAATTCTTCGATTGCATGATTTCAGGTTAAGAAAACAAAGATAACTGTTCCACCGAGTCAGTCGCCATCTGTTGTGCTCCTACCCAACAGCCTTAAAAAACAAATTTCATCAAACAAAATTTTATTTTGTTTGATGAAATATTTTGAATTTCTTAGTTCAAATCTAAAGAATCGGCAGCTACTGAAATAGTGACATTCCATGAGCTACTGAAACGATGAAATTCCATGTTTTTTATAACCTTTGTGAACTATGGTTAGTTGACAAAAATCACTACATTAAAATCATTATGTTGAATGGTTTACCTTTCAAATTAAGGGCTAAGCTTTGGTTTTTATGCCTCTCACCATAAGCCCTCATTCGAATATTCATCAATTGATATGTTTGATTGGTTAATTGTAAATTTGACAAGGTCCTAGAATATCAAAGGCTAAATATTTTATGCAGGGGTGCCTTATCCTAAGTTCATCCTTTAAACTTCGAATCATACTTGATCTTACCATAAGTTTCGATCTTTATAATATGCTCCATATCGTGACTTATATTCTTGCATGTAAGGGTTGGGGTTGGTTTGATGGTGTATTTCGTGTCGTATGCTCGCCACCTTCGAAGATTGAAATCATTATAGGATAAGGTCGACATTAAATGCCCAAGGTCCATTCCCCATGGTTGTTTCAATTCGTATCGCTATTTGAACCACTTGATTGCAGATTGATATGGTATCATTGCACTCATACATAACTCTGTAAATGACATTCAATTGCAAGTACGTACTCAGCATCGTGGCTCCCTGCTTGTTGAACACCTGTATCTTATGCGATGTGTGGTTTTATGTCGATTAGGCCAGATAAATTATGGCAAGATGATTTTAGTCTGGAGTCTTCGCCATCACTTTATATTACTTGATTGCCTCTTTGTGTGATCATTCTCCTTCTCCCATGCCGAGTTTACAGGGTTCTCGTCTGCGTTTATTCATGTCGCCTTTCGTTTATGAGAGTGTTGGGTTTCATTGACTATGTTTTATGCTTGGTTTGCATCCCGAATTCTCACTCTCCAGCCTTCTGTCTTGTTGTATTTTGTGGTATCTCCTCTGTGTACTACTGCGTTCCCTCACGCTCGCTGCTATGGCTCTGGTGGTTAGGGTCAAGCCCAATGACACAAAGCTCCTTGATGAAAACCCTAAGCTGCTAGCTAAGGTTGAAGCAGTTGGATGGCTACCATTTATCTGTAAGTTTACAAACTCAAACCCTGAGGTGACTAGGTTATTTTCCTTGTCCCTCGTTGAAGCTAGGGTTAAGGTGGCTGACCTCCAATTTAGGGTTGATGAGCGCTCGGTTGCTTTGGCTACGATTTTTCCGTTAACAGGTGAACGTTGGTTCAAATGCAAGCAGATGAAGGTTACTGAATGGAGACAGATGTTGAAGAACCCTTGCCAGGATGTGTCCTTTAGAACCGGGGTGTCGCGGAAATATTTCAAGAAGGAATGGAAACCGGTTTTAGACATCATTCACAGATATGTGACCTGTGAAGGTCATCTTTCCTCTGCATACGTCTATCATCTTCGATTGATGGCTGTTTTTCTCGGTTTTCCTATTAATTTGCCCTATTATTTAGTTCAGAGGATGACCAAGATGTCTTCGGCCATTAAGAAGGGGCTGAAGAACATTGGTCAGAGTCTTTTTCATCATGGCCTAGTTAGGATGTTGGTAGAGAAAGAGTTATCTAAAAGAAATCGGTCATGGGATGATTTTCTTGAACATAATGGCTTCTTGGCATTTTGTCATTGTCAGTTCGATTGTGCTGAAGAATGTGTAAAACATCAGCATCCCTGTCAAGTTTCGATTTCACTTGTATGTGAGCCTATGCTTGACCCTAATGACTTTGTGAACCCCAACATTCGTGATGACCTCGTTTCCACTCTTGTGTGTAGTCCTGGTACTCCTATGCCTTCCAAGCATAGGAGGAAGTATTTAAATCTATCCCTTGTGACACCGAACCATAACGACAATACCTGCAAACATATGGGAAAAAAGCTGAATGTTAAGGTTACTGGCAGGTTTACGAGGAGTATGGTGGCCAAGGTTAGTGCTGTTAAGTCTTCCGTGAGTAATAACAAGGACGTTGAAATGGTTGTGTTAGATGACAAGGAAGATAAACCTATTTCGAATGATGGCCTTGATGTTGATCATGAGCCCATCGTAAACCATGCAGATAACAGTCCTCATATCTTTGATACAAATCTTCAAGTTGACCCTGTGGTCGATCCTCCAATTAAGGGAAAATCCGTCGAAGTGAACTTACTTGGTTCATATCGAATCGATGAAGCAATTCATTCGTTATTCGTAAGTTGTTTGCTGAATAAAATACGGAGAATGGAGGTGGAAGTAGCAGAGATAGTAGCACCTAGTGATGCTATGAAAGCTGAGAACATAAGGCTGAAGGAAAAATCCGATTTGGATGATAAATGTATGCTGCGTCTTAAGAAGCACAAGAACATGTTAATTTGAAGAGTCTGAAACTGCAAAATGAGAATCAGAAAAATGAGGAAAAAGTGTGTGAGCTGAACGCTCAGCTTACTCTGATGCAGTTTAAGGGTCATTCCCAGAAACCGGCGACTGGTGTGAATATACAGGTGTTTAATGCTTCTGTTAAATCATAGTATTTTGGGCACACTCACTATTGTACATATGTTTAGAAAGTATTTCAGGTTTGAAGTTTATAATTAAAAGCAGTAAGTGATAATGAAGTTATTTTGGTTACAGGTATTGTTTTGAATTGATTGATGAGTTATGTAGTTTACTTTGTTTTAGTCTCGCATTTGTGTTAAATATTTTATTGTGTAGTGTTGCAGGTGATGTGGTTGATGCGTTTTCCCTGGATTTTGGTGATCGCTCATTTTCAGGATGATCCCCGTAGAAGTATGAATAAATCAATTGGTTATGTTGTCTCCCAGGTGTCACTAAATTACTAGTGTCTTTATCGTTTTTATGATTTTGTGCTATAAATCGTATCTTTCCAATTTCGAGACATGATAACGCATATAGAAAATGATAATTTCATTTGTCATTTTTAATGAAATTGGTTAAGATTTTGATTATGTAGTTTCCAGTTTTATAGAACTATCTCCATGTGAGATTACTAATGTATTTAAAGGAGACATGTATTACTTTATAGGGGGATGGTTGGGGAAAAGGGCCAGACAAGATCACTTTAATCATTTCCTGTAGCTAAAGACAATTTCTTGTTAGCAGTTGCAACACTTTTATGACTGGTGATATTTATAAATATATTTGCAATATTTATATTATGGAAGTGTATTTATGATATCGTTTGATCTTGTTATCTCTTTTCGCATTATTTATGTTTTGTTATATTTCTTTAAAGAAATGTGCAAGTGCATCATGTTTTAACTGTCGACCTATACTAGGTTGATTTGCAAATACATGTCATACAACAAATCTGATGTTGTCATCATAATATATGTGATTTACTTGTACTGTGTTGTCTTGTTGATCTCAGAATTTCTTTTGATGTGTTCAGGATTATTTGCACAGTAGTATTTATTTGCAAGTTGATTCCAAGGTTAATATCTCCTTTGCTCCTGATCAGTATAGGATATTTAGGATAGGTTAATGGTAGTTCTCTTTATTCATTTTACAGAAAACCTATCGAATTAGATATTTACATTTATACTTTACTCATTTTTCAATCTTGTTATGATGTACACTTGTCTATAGTGTAATTTATGTTGAATCTGTTAATATTTTTGTAATTATTTATTCTTGTATTTATAGATTAATCGTTTAACTTGATTAATTTGTAGTTATTAGTTGTGTAATATAGTAACTAATTCAGTAATTATCTTTAACAGTTTGTCGTGTATATTCATAGGTGTACTGTAGATTTTGTTAATAAATGGTAGCTTCATTTTCCTTTTTGAGTCTTCTTCTGTAGCTGGGAGTAATTTAGGGAAGGCAACGGGGCCTTAATCCGTCAAAGACAGCTACCTAACGAATGAGAGCATATTTGAAAACTTTTAGATCGGGTTGTCTCTTAGTTGACTATCGTGCCTTTTCGTCCCGTCAACAGGAAGTTTTATTGATATTATTGTTAGATATTTCATTAACAGTAATGTTTAACCCTAATTCGTTATTGGAAGTAGATGATAATCATTTTGAATGTATGTAAAACAAAATGATATTGAGTAAGTTATTAATATTCATATGTATATTTTTTTATGGCTTTTGAACCCTTGGCTGGAAGCTATTTGTCTTAAATTAGTTATGTTGATTTTAACAGGTTTAAATTTGTGATTAAAATATTTACTATGTTTAACTAGGGTAAGCCCTAACTGTAAAAAGGAATTCATGTTCAGTTACAATGCAAAAACAAGGAAACTTTTCCAAAGACGCCAATGATAGCTTTGTTAACTTCTATGTATGGATTTATAAGAAGAAATAAAAGATGCTAATCATTTACTAAATTATATACTACACTTAACATTAGGTATATATATAATGATATTATTATAGATAATTTATCATTTCTGCTATGAAATTCTATGTAAGCAGTAGCATTCATTAACTGATAATTTACAAGAATAAAAATACTTTCCTACTATATTATAGAAACAAATAACAGTTTTGGGAAACTTTCAACATTCATAAAAAAATCCTTGAGAAAATATAAAATAATTTTAAAGATAATAAACTAGTAACAATTTAGAACCTCTTAACTTTTGAAGTGGACAAACACCCAAAGAAGATTGTTCCTCCCAACCATCTCCTGAAGGCAACCAAGATTACTTGCTTTATGACACCCAAGCCCATTCACTGAACCACCAGGATGAAGATACTATGTATAATCCTGTTCTACCCTCTATGTGACCTAGCAGTTACACTTGCAGTCAAACTCTTATCAATTCACTTTAGCTTTCCCCTCATTGAATTCCTCTTGTGTGCCTAAATTTTTAGTTTACAAAAATCCACATGGTTCTAATCTTTAGAAAATGTAATGAGCCTTCTTCTCATTCGATGGGTATATATATGCTTGCTTAGGTATTTGGGTCAATTTTGTAATTAAATGAGCCACCTACTTAGTTCCTCCTTTCTTGGGAACATGCTCACAATTATAGGGAAGTTGCCTCTTGCAAAAGATAGAAAGTGAATGTTGTTGCTTCCATTTGTCATTTTTTCATTCTACACTAGATCATTCCTCCTAGTGGGTCAGTTGTAACACCCCGGTTTTGACCTCTCTTGCATGATGTATATATTGTGATTAATCATGGTGAGGAGCTAAAGGCAAAATCCCCACCATCGATTGGGTTGTGTATGTTTCGGCAATGGGGATAGTTGCCGATGGTATGTCATGCTAGTCGGCACATTATAGTTGGCATCATGTAAACACGCACATCAAATAAAATAAACCCACAACCAGCTATGGCAATGCAATGTTGAATGAAAAGGGCATGATTCCAAAGGATGAGGGGTGGGGGATGTCAAACCTTGGTCTATGGGCCGGGGGAAAAACCCATGTGTTTCCACCTTGTTTTGTTTTGCCATCTTCCCTTGTCAACCTCTTTATTGTTTTGTTGTTGTTGGTTGAGGTAGTTATTATTGAGTGGTGGTGGTTGTGGAGGACTGTCAGCCCTTTCCCACATGCCCACTCCACCAGTAGCCTCTCCCCTTCACTGTCGTGTGGGGCAAAAGAAACGATTACTCTTCTCTCCCACGTTTTTCCAACCTTCACGATCCTTCCATTCTGGTATGTTGATTCATGTGCATAGGGAAGCTGTTTCTCCTCACGCAGAGAGACATTCTATCTTCTTCTCATGCATGGGAGTTCTGCATTGGTTTTCATCACACAGGGAATAGGTGAAATCGTGGCTGTCACTCAAGATTTTTGGGTGCAAGAGCCATTTATACACTCAGGGACTACGTGTAAGTTTCCTTACTGATTTGTGACCCGTGCATATGTTTTCCTCTATGTCTTGGGGTCTGGTGCAAGTTGTTCTCACGCACAGACCATTGGAGTCGTTTTCCCATGTTGTGATTCGTGCTCACTGACTTACATTTTGGGACTGTTGTCTTCCCTGCCCTTTTGTTAACTGTGGTGTCCAACTACGTTCTGGGCCATTGTGCATTCTTAGTGGAGCTATACTCACGGGTTACATTTTGGGATTGTTGGATTCCCCATACCATGAGCTATGTTGTTGTTACACTTTGAGGATGTTACAGACTGTTTGGAGTTTGACTTCTTCTCTATCTTGTGGACTGTGTAATGTTGCCATCATCCATTGTGAGTTTGGGCTGTTGAGGTACCCTGGGTTGGGTTGTAGCTGAGTTGTTTTGGCCATGCTAGGGCCAAGAACAACTCTGAGTTGCCTTGTGGGCTTGACCTATGTTCTATCTTTAGTTTCGGACTATCCTCGGTTGCCTATACCTTCTCCAAATGGCTATGAAGAGATTGTTTTGCTGCTGGTATGCAGTGGTTGTCCCTTGGACTGTGCTGGCTTAGCCGAACTGTTGATGGCCTGATAAACCCAGCTGTGTTGGCCTGATGATTGGCAAAACTTGGCTATGTGTAAGCCTGCATTGACCCTTATCCTTGGAGGAATCATGCCCAGCTTGGGGGTGGTAGTGTTGCTGAGAGATTGATGAGAACGCTGGCCTATGGTTGGGTGGAACGTTGCAGCGACGTAGCTGGTTGTGGGGTGAATTCTTCATCAAAATATAAGTACTGTTGCTATTTCATCTCTACAATTATATTGATGTCAAATGAATTATAATGAACATGTGGAATGCTGGAAATGTATATGTAATCTTCCGTTGAATTCTTTGAGGAATTATGCATCTGTGTATGCTTGTATGTTTGGCATTCCTGTTATGTATCATGTTAAGTTCTTAATTTTTCGCATTGATGTCTGTCCATGTTCATGTTGCTATTTTCCCGGTTGAGTGTTTGGTGTTCGTCGCGTCCTCTTTTTCGGTTGGAGGGTCGGGGATGTGACAATTAGTGGTATCAAAGCTCATGTTGCAGCATGGGCCTGAATGGATCACCAGGGTGCAGTAATAGAGGTAGGACCTCATTCTGCCCAGCAGAAATCATAAATTGAATGACTGAAAAATTCAAAAAAAAATGGTCTAAGTGTTGAGCAGTCAGGCCACTAGCGGGAAAGACTTCTGTTGCTGCGGAAGAGCTAGGAGGAAGGACTTCCGACGCAGCGGAAGCATTCCCGACGAAACAGTTGGAAGAAAACCATGGAATTTTTTTTCTAAGTGTTCCGCCTCGGAATACTTAGCGGAATTGAATTCTGACATAGTGGAAGAAATAGTGGAACAGACTTCCGCTGTAGCAGAAGCCAAAGGCACTAGCTAGCTGATGAGAAAGACAACCGACACCACAAGAAAAGTTTAAAATTGTTCCAAGTAAAGAGTTCCAATCGGAAGAAATAGTTGTTTGGCATTCCCCCGTTACGGAAGCCAAAGTCACTAGGCTTCTGATGTGGAAGGACCACCGATGTTGTAGTTCAAATTTTTTCTAAGTAAACAGTCACCGGTCGGAAGATGTTAGTGTTGGTGTGCTGCCATTGTGGAAGGCAAAGGCACTAGCCTACCGATGAGAAAAGACCACCGACGCTGAAGATTAAAATTTTGCTAAGGAAGGAAAACAACCCCCTATTGGAAGAGGATAGCTGTTCGCTCGCCCGCCATTGCGAAAGCCAAAAGAACTAGTCTTCTGATGCAAGAATTCTGCCGACGCCAATCTAGTTGTGCCGTCAATGAGAAGAAGATTGAAGATTGTGTTCCACCATTGCGGCTGGAACTACTTCACCGATGTAAAGGGAGAAGGGAGCCGATCGAGCAGTGAAGAAGAAGGGGAAAAAGGAAAATTGAAAATTTTGGGTTAAGGATAAAGACGTAGGAAGGTTAGAGCTTCCGACAATCGATGAGTATGGACATCAGAGCCCGTAGTGGAATGAACGACCGTCGTTTCCGTTGCCCAAAGAACTAAGCTTTCGAAGGGTTAGAGGACCTGATTGCCAACGTTAGTGCTTAGTGGACCCGACAGTTGATGTACATCAGAAAAATTTAGTTGTTTCGACCGTCGACACAGCGGAGGAATTAGCAATTTGGGCTGCCGAAACGTCGGCCAGACAGTTGAAATGAGGCCTGAAATGGTAGAAGGAGTAGCTGTTTTGACAGCCGATACATCGGAAGATTAGATGAAATGAGATCCGATACTGCACAAGGGAATTTTGATATTTCCAAGTGGGATTTTTTAGAAGATTTCAGGGATTTTTCAGCTGTCTTTCAGTGGTTTACAGGTGGCTGAAGTTGGCACCTAGTCCAAATGCAGCGGTGTGTAACAATGCAAATCTTTGGTGAAAGTATTCATTCTTAGAAGTGGCGTGGTTTTCATATCTGAGGTTAGAATGAAGCATGTGGATAGGCATTGGAAATCGTATCCAGTAGGGAGCAAGGGTAAGACACCAGAATCTGAGCATGAAGTAGCAAAGTGCTAATGATGGCCGCTGCTATCAATTGGACAAATCTGGAAAAAAAAATTGCATGCCCAGGGGTAGAAAGGACTATAAATTCAACCAGCTGCTGTGTGGAAGAGGGGTTCCATGCAAGGATGAAAGACTTGAAAAGGGAAGTTTCCTTAAAAACCCAGTCTTGCTAACTATGTTACATTTCCTAAGTTTTATGCATGAAATGCATGAGGATATGTATTGTATACATAGGATACTAAAGATTATACATTTATAATGAACCACTAATGATAATCATTGCTTTGATGTTGGCATTAGTGGAAAAACCAACAATGACATGGACCTAGCTGAATATGTTGCTGATGCTGACAATTGTGACCAGCAACCCTATGAATAAAGGGATAAGGCAACAAGTCCATAACAAAAGTTGGTGAGCAAATTCTACAATCTCCTACAAAGGACCAACCAAATTGGTCATGGCAATGGTGTAAGTACGACCCATGCAGGTAAGAGTTTGATTTTTGACAAATTCCAAGGAGTGGTAAAGGTAAGAGACCTCATACCATGTGGATATTGGAATATACAAAGGTGTCATGCCTGTATATATTGATTGAGCTTAGTAGCCCAAGAAAAGTCAGTACTGATGATCTTGATTATAGTAATGCACCCTATATGAAGCAGACATGGTTAGGCCATGCATGGTATGTTGAATGCATAGTATTCCTAGCATTGAATGGATGTGCATTAAAAGATTTTATAAATCTTGTAGTTATGCATTGAATGTATGCATATGAAGGGTGTGAATGACTGATTGCATAAGTACAGGTGCAAATGTTGTGATGCATTGCATGAATGAATTGAGATGAGTGTATGTGATACTGTGAATGACTAATGACTGAAATGATGAATTGATGACAATTAAGGAACCATTTCAGAGGTTGCTATGAATGCAGGATAGTCATGATCAATTGGCTGCCAGAAATGCTCTATGGAAGAGCAAGGTGGTATGAATGATACGCTTGTGAAGTAAGGAGTATCTAAACATTTACTTTAATTGCATGAATGATATGACTATACCTTGCAATGTTAGCATGATAATGATTGCATGAAGTAAATGAGTTTTGGTAATATTGATGTGACTAACAGCTGGAAGTATTTGAATTTTATAAATTCTGAAAATCTTCAGTGATGGTTGTAGCAATGAAAAGGTTATATGCATCCAGACTTACCAAGTGTTTGGTTGATTGAAGCTCATGTTTCAGGTAGATTATTTTGAGCATGGCAGTGAGAGGTAAGACCCTGACCAATGCCAGAATCTACCATATGGTATGCATAATAGGTTGTTAAAATTCGAATTGTGAATTTCGGATTTAAGGAATTGCTGACAACTACTAGTCAGTATTCGCTTGCATAAGAGTGTGTTGGATGATTGAAGCTCAGGTTTCAGGTACATTATTTCGAGCATGGAAGTGAGAGGTAAGACCCTGACCAATGTCAGAATCTACCATGTGAAAGAGCCAAACTTTATAAGAAGATTCTCATGGTTGTGAAAATAGTTGGTAAGCATAATGGGTTGTTAAATTTGAATTGTGAATTTCGGATTTAAGAATTGCCGACGACTCCAAATCATTGTTGGCTTGTATGAGATTGTGTCAGGAGGATGCATGGTAAGTGGGTATTCATGTTATGTTAGTAAGCATAAAATTATAATGGGCATAGTAGTGCTGCTTACAAGAGACCCACAATTGAGCAAGTCAATTTCTGTAGTAGACAGAATTGCAAATTCTATTTGAATTTGATTACTAATGACATTCTTGGTTATGGAACAATCAATTTGGATTGTATTGTCAAATAATGATTGACCATTTGGATATTTGATGAATGTGTCAGGGGTACACACTGCAGGAAGACCATGTGTGATGGCTTGCAGAAGCCAAAATTCATGGAAAGGTTTTCCCTTGGAAATGGGTTTCGGGTGAAACGCCATTGGACATTTTGGAAATGTCTCATTTGCACTGCATGTTTGGTAGTAACATGAGTGAGATGGTAGAAATTATGTCGGTAAGACATGTGTGGATATGAAATGTAAAAAGGAGTTGGGATGGAAAACTGAGGGACTGTTAACTCAGAGAAGGAGCCTCCATTCCTCCTTAACAAAGGCATACTGCGACGGCAAATGGATAAGTGTTCTGTGACCTTTGCTAAGAATGTGCATGTTTAACTATTAAATTCCATATGCAAAACATGTTTTGATTTTATTTCCATTATGACCGATTGCTTGAGTATGAATAGGGCCTACATGGCACACACCGGAGAAGAGTGCACACTTTTCCGATGTCGAATCATGAAAAGGTTTTCAATATTGACTACACTCTAGGGAGTGGACGCACTCCTGGTGTCTCAATACCTTATAGTGAATGATATGAAATGTGATTACAGTTTTAGAGAAATAACATTGATGAGTTTGCTTGTATTGCTTGTATTGCTTGTGTTGACAGGCTAAATAGATGCAGTTGGGTGTTGCACCTGAAAGGTAAAAGGTAAAAGGTAAATGGTTATTGTGACGGGTTGTGGAGTAAGGGTTATTGTTGATATAAGTGTATGTTGGGTTGTGATATGCCTGAGGATCCATAGTAGATCCTAGACCTGGAAATGGTCGTGGTAAAGTTCCAAGCCCAGTTGACATGAGGATGTACTGGCTGGACATTAATTATTTGATGTTGTGGAGCAGCCGACATGCTGACCTAACATCTAAGTCCATAGGAAATCCCAAGGCTTGAAAAGCAAAGCAGGATCCTATGGACGAACGAGGAAACGCACAATACAGATAAGTATTGCATTATTTTGCTTATGAATATACTTGTGTATATGATTGGTTATAATGTTTTAAGCTCTTGTTCTAGAGATAAAACTAATGAGAATAAACTAAACATGTGAATTTATTCAATGTTTGGATATAGGTATCGCTGGAAGTGAGGACTATGAGAGCATCCTAAGGGTGCATGTGGACATGTGACTGTCCTAGAAAGCTTGGAATGAGTGGCAATGAAAAAGGTGCTAGTGAGACCGTGAGGTTCCTAGCAGTTGAGATAAACCATGTGGAGAGACTCCACGGGTTAGAGGTCTAGAATAGACCGAAGACACTAAGTGTCATGACCAAGAGAGATTGGTCCAGCATTCATGGTGAAGTGAAAGAGGCTAAGAGCATGAAACGCCACCGCGATGTGTGGGTTCCAGAAAGGAACAAAACAAAGAAGGGAAAAACTCTTGCTACTCTCTCTTGCCTTTTGATTATATATACATATATATATTTATGCATTGTGAAAACAAAAGAAAAAAAATTGTTGAATGCTTGTATGACTGAAAATGGAACGTGTGTTTTTGCTGAAGGTAAGTTGTGAATGCTGGAGTGGTTAATTCCCTGCCCAAGAATGGACATGAATGAGCTCATGTGCCTGTTGGGGAAGGCATGAAAAAAATATGAAAGTCTCCTTGATGAGGCTTGGACTGTCATGCCAAATGGGTAATTAACTGACTGATTTTAATGTCTATATTATGCTTGGTCTGATAGAATTTCAATGGTGCATCTCACAGGTGAGAAAAGTGAAACTAGGTGGTGCACATTGATCATGGCAGTAGATCAAAAGTTGTTGGAATTAGCTGGAATTCTCCTTCAAATGATTGCCAAGACCCAAGAAAATCTTGGGGAGATGCTCAAGATACAGAAAAGGCAGAATGAAATGAACCACCATATTTTTCAAGACTCTATTGGTTTGCAAAGGGAGGTGAAAATCCTTCTGGGAGCAATCAGCAAGGGAAAGGAAGGTGGACCAGTGATGGGAAAATCATCCAAGCAACCCGATAAGAAACGGTCTAGGCATAAAGACTCAAAGGAAATTGAGTAGGTAACGATGAAGCAGCCAGTGAAATGCTAGAAATGTGGAGGACATCATTTACGCCGGGACTGCCCAATGAGGGAACATCATGAGGACAATAGCCACAAAGTTCCTAGACTTCAGGATGAGCTGGAAGCTGAGAACCAGTAGGACAAGTCTGTCGAAGCCGAGGGGCTTGGTCGTGAATGTTCAAAGTAGGTTATTGAACGTGGGACAGATCTGTAAAGTTTTGAAATTTTGATGTGCAATTGTATATGTATTGTATATATGTAATGGAACACCAAGGACGGTGTTATTCCAAGGGGGAGGGGATTGTAACACCCCGGTTTTGACCCCGCTTGCATGATGTATATATTGTAATTAATCATGGTGAGGAGCTAAAGGCAAAATCCCCACCATCGATTTGGTTGTGTATGTTTCGGTAATGGGGATAGTTGCCGATGGTATGTCGTGCTAGTTGGCACATTATAGTTGGCATCATGTAAACACGCACATCAAATAAAATAAACCCACAACTAGCTATGATAGTGCAAATTTGAATGAAAAGGGCATGATTCGAAAGGATAAGGGGTGGGGGATGTCAAACCTTGGTCTATGGGGGAAAAACCCATGTGTTTCCACCTTCTTTTGTTTTGCCATCTTCCCTTGTCAACCTCTTTATTGTTTTGTTGTTGTTGGTTGAGGTATTTATTGCTGAGTGGTGGTGGTTGTGGAGGACTGTCAACCCTTGTCCACATGCCCACTCCACCAGCAGCCTCTCCCCTTCACCGTCGCGTGGGGAAAAAGAAACGGTTACTCTTCTCTCCCACATTTTTCCAACCTTCACGATCCTTCCATTCTGGTCTGTTGATTCGCGTGCATAGGGAAGCTGTTTCTCCTCACGCGGAGGCTGGGTTCCTCATGCAGAGAGACATTATGTATTCTTCTCATGCACGGGAGTTCTATGTTGGTTTTCCTCACGCAGGGAACGGGTGAAATCATGGCTGTCACTTAGGATTTTTGGGTGTAAGAGCCATTTCTACACTTAGGGACTGTGTGTAAGTTTCCTTACTGATTTGTGACCCGTGCATATGTTTTCCTCTGTGTTTTGGGGTGTGGTGCAAGTTTCTCTCACGCACAGACCGTTGGAGTCGTTTTCCCATGTTGTGAGTCTTGCTCACTGACTTACATTTTGGGACTGTTGTCTTCCCTGCCCTTTTGTTGGATGTGGTATCCAACTACGTTCTAGGCCACTGTGCATTCTTAGTGGAGCTGTGCTCATGGGTTACGTTTTGGGACTGTTGGATTCCCCATACCGTGAGTTGTGTTGTTGTTACACTTTGAGGCTGCTACGGACTATTTGGAGTTTGACTTATTCTTTGTCTTGTGGACTGTGTAATGTTGCCATCATCCATTGTGAGTTTGGGCTGCTGAGGTACCCTGGGTTGGGTTGCAGCTGAGTTGTTTTGGCCACGCTAGGGCTAAGAACAACTCTGAGTTTCCTTGTGGGCTTGAGCTGTGTTCTATCTTTAGTTTGGGACTGTCCTCGGTTTCCTATACCTTCTCCAAAGGGCTGTGAAGGGATTGTTTTGCTACTGGTATGCAGTGGTTGACCCTTGGACTGTGTTGGCTTGGCCAATCTGTTGATGGCCTGATAAACCCAGCTGTGTTGCCCTGCTTATTGGAAAACCTTGGCTATGTGTAAGCCTGCATTGACCCTTATCCTTGGAGGAATCATGCCCGGCTCGGGGGTGGCAGCGTTGCTGAGAGATTGATGAGCACGCTGGCCTATGCTTGGGTGGAATGCTACAGTGATGTAGCTGGTTGTTGGGTGAATTCTTCATCAAAATATAAGTACTGCTGCTATTTCATCTCTGTAATTATATTGATGTTAAATGAATTATAATGAACATGTGGAATGCTGGAAATGTATATGTAATCTTCCGCTGAATGCTTTGAGGAATTATGCATCTGTGTATGCTTGTATGTTTGGCATTCCTGTTATGTATCATGTTAAGTTCTTAATTTTCTGCATTGATGTTTGTCCATGTTCATGGGGCTATTTTCCTGGTTGAGTGTTTGGTGTTCGTCGCATCCTCTTCACCGGTCGGAGGGTCGGGGATGTGACATCAGTGAAAAATCTTCAATAATCCTCTTTGGATAGGTGTCTTTTCTTTTAATTATTAAATAATAAAATATTTCAATTACGGTCATCTTTGACCATCCTTGGTCAACAACATAAAACTTTACAATAACTTTTAAAGTAATGTATTTTCACAAAAATAAAATGTTTTTAGTTCTAGGTAGGTTACAAACACCCCCTCTTTAGTTCAACATCATCCTCGATGTTGCTTAAATATCACCTGAGCCTTCCTAGAACAAAATTGGATATGCCTATCAAATATGAATCTCCAATTCCCAGGTTTCTTCATCCAGAATTAGGTGCTTCCATTGCACATTTACTTGTCCAATGATGCGATTCAAGAGAAAAATTTATCTCTTGTCGAGAATACAATCCGGTTCCACTTAAAAATATCCTCCTGGTTCTACCTGGATAACATTCCAATCGATTACATGAGCATAATCATGTACATACTTTTTCAATATAGAAATATAAAATACGTTATATATTTTGAGATTAGGTGGAAAAGCTAATTGATAAGCTACTGGTCCAACACTTGACAATATCTCAAATGGTTTGCAATACCCGGGTTCTAATTGAGCACAAATCCCCAAATTAAATGAGTTCTTTCTAGGTTTTACCTTGACCAAAACATGCTCACCTACTTGAAATTCTTTCTGAGTTCTTTTAAGGACTGCATGAGTCTTTGGTCTATCCTGTGCAATTTTTGGATTGATTTGTACTTTTTTCACTCTTAGTTCCATTTCTTTTAACAAGTAAAGTACTAACATCCATCTGTTAACTGGATTATTCCATGAAATGGGAGTATTACATTTCCTACCATATAGTAATTCAAAAGGACTAAGTTTAACAGAAGCTTGATAATGATTGTTATAAGCAAACTCGACTAAGTGTAGATATTTTCCCCATTTCTTTGAATGATCCCTAACATACATCCTTAACATATCTTCTAAAACTTGATTTACTCTTTTTGTTTGTCCATCCATTTGCAGATGATAAGAGGTACTAAAATTTAGTTTAGTGTCCAATCCTTTAAACAACGACTTCTAGAAATTACAAGTAAACTTAGGATCCCTATCAGAAATTATCATCTTAGGAATTCTATGCAAACGAAAAATTTACTTCATAAAAATATCAACAATATTAGTAACCTTATAAGTAGTTTTAACAGGTATAAAATTAGTTGCTTTGCTAAGTTTGTCTACCACTACCATCACAAAATCATTTTGATTTTGATTTTTAGGTAGCCTTGTTATGGAATCAAGGCTAATAATTTTCCATTTTCAATCTGGGATTGGTAATGGTTGCAATAGATTTGCTAGGTGTTGATGCTCAGGTTTAACTTGCTGACATTCTATACACCTAGCTATATATTCAACCACTTCATTTTTCATATTGGGACAAAAATAATATTTTCTTAGAATTGTTATCATGTTTTGGTAGCCAGGATATTCTGAGTAAGGACTCTTATGTACTTCATTTAAGATCAACAATTTAATTTTTGGTACATAGGGTACATATAATATGTTTTTATACAACATTTAACCTTTTTCATTCAAACTAAAATCTATTTTTATATTTTTCAGATTCATTTTCTATAACTTTTTTCTCTTAAATTTTGATAATCTTTATCCATGTTTACTCCATCTTCAAATTTATCATCCAATTCAGTTTTATAGCTGCTAACAACAACTATAAAATTCATATTTTCATTCCTGCTTAAGGCATCAACCACTTTATTCTCCTTTCCTTTTATATGTTTAATCTAGAAATTATATTCACTAAGGAAAGATAAGCATCTTGCTTGGCTTGCGTTCAGATTTTGTTGATCAAACAAGTATTTTAAACTTATGTTTTCATACATTAATAAAAATATTCTTTCGATTAGATGATGGTGCCACATTTTCAAGGCATGTATTATGGAAACCAACTCTAAATCGTAGGTAGCATAATTTGTTTCCTGTATTTTTAACTTTCTTGACTCATATGCTATTACATGACCTTCTTGCGTTAACACTCCATTTAGGCCCTCATTGCATTCATCGGTGCATACAACAAAGTCCTTATTTGGATATGATATTTTTAAGACAAGTGCAGTGGTTAATAATTATTTTAACTTTTAAAAACTTTTTTCACATTTTAAATCCCATACAAATATTTTTCCCTTTTTTTGCAAGGATGTTATGGGATTCACGATATTCAAGAATCCTTCTATGAATTTTTGATAATAACCTGTAATCCCCATGAATGATCATACATCCGATACATTCTTAGTAACATGCCATTCCATTATTGCTCTTATTTGATCAATATCCACTGATATCTCTTCCTTGGATATCACATGGCCTATATATTGTATTTAATCTTTAAAGGATTCACAATTACTGAATTTAGCATACAATTTGTGTTCTCTCAAACTTGTAATGTTATCTGTAGATTTTCATCATGTTTTTTTTTAATATATTAGTATGTCATCTATAAATACAACTATGAATTTATCCAAATACTTAATAAACTGTTCATTAAATACATAAAGTATGCTCGAGCATTTGTTAGACTAAATGGCATAACTACAAACTCATAAGGCCTATAACAGGAACTGAATGTGGCTTTAAATATATTTTCATCTTTAATTTTGACTTAATGATATCCATATCTCAAGTCTATTTTTGAGACTATCGTTTCTTCGCATATTTGATCGAATGGATCATTTATGCGAGACAATGGATATCTGTTTTTAATTGTTATCTTGTTTAACTGACGATAATCTATAAATAAGCATAATGTACCATCTTTATTTTTAACAAATATGACAGATGCTCCCCAAGGGTACACACTTGGTATTATATAATTTTTATCTATTAACTCTTGTAGTTGTAGTTTTAATTCATTGAGTTCTAGGATATTCATCCGATAAAGAGCTTTTGAATTGGGTACAGCTCCAGGTACTAATTCAATAGTAAAATCCAATTCTCTTTTAGGATATAATCATGGAATCTCTTTCGGTAATACATCCAAAAATTCTTTTAAAATTGGTATTTCATTGAATTTTAATTTATCTTCTTTATTTATGTGTTCATCATTCATTACATGTAAAACAAAAACTTTGCAACCTTTATGTACAAATGTTTTTATAAGTAATAAATGAAAAATGATAAATAGATGTGAGCTCACATGAAATCTATATTAACAACTCAAAATAACAATTCTATTATGAAGGAATCAAAATATTTTCTCTAAAATATCAATCATATTACGAAATGATCAAATATGTGAATAAATATGAAAATACTTTACATAAATTATTTCTCTACTTCCACACCGCTAAAGAGGCCTCTACTACTACTCAAATGAGGAGAGAACCTTCTTATTTATACATGATTTTTTTGAAAAGAATATAAGCAACTAATAAATGTAGATCCACTTTTATGTCAAATAGTCACAACCAATTATCCCTTTAAATCCTGACAGAACCTCTCACAAATCCTCTCATGATATTCCTCTTTGGAAAATTAGCTTGATTAATTATCTCCAAATCTTGAAAATACGGAGGAAATATTTGAGAATATTTTGAATAATCCTTGCTTGAAATTTTCAAATATTCCTACACATTTACAAAGCTCATCCAACTTTGATATATAAATGAAAATATGTAAATTTTCTAATATTTAATCGAAAGAATTGGAAAATAATGAAGTAAACCCATATTTATTCATAAAAATGGTATAATGAATGGTTAATGGAGCGATGAATAGGGATGAATGCAAGGAATAGTGCATGATGATAATATCTCCCCCCAATTGAACTTGTTGCATGTCCTCATGCAATTGTGCATACAATTTTTGGCTCTGTAACTTTGGCTTTGCATGATTATAATTTTAACATAAAATCATTCCATTATGTGAAATACATAAGTAGCATCTGATTTTATTTATGGTTGGTTCTTGTGTGACAAACATGAATATGTAAGATGTTGGTTCTTGTGTTAGCAAAATTAATTAATCTACTTGTTTTATGGCTTCAATACATAAGATTTGAAAGTATACATACACTAGAAATGATAATCCATCAATGTACATTAGAAAGCCTTTGCTTCATGTTATGAATCATGCCAAAAACATATCAAATTGTAACAAAGTGTAATTTGGAAGAGACATGTTGGTCAATGGTAAATGAGATGATGGAATGTGTAAAATGGAATCAAATGGTAATGAATATATTCCCCCCAATTGAAGATGCATTAAGTTTATGAAAATGAGTAAGGAAATGTAACACGGTGAGGGAATTTTCCAAATTCATTCATCTCTAGCATTTAAGGAATTATATGATTAAAGATTAGAAAATAACATACCTCCATTTATGTGAAAAGTTGATGAACTATACAATAGGAATGTTGCTGATACTGTTGTTGGATCATGGATTGTTAAGTGAAGGAATACGAATTGCTTCTTAGTTGAATGAAGTAAAAGATGAAAGATGAAAGTGGAATTGTGGTACTCTCATATATACTTTTCATGATACAATCTCACCATTGATGTCAATGAGTGCCAAGGTACCTAAGTACATCTTTAAAAGTGTGAATAAATGAGTTTATTTCAATCCACTTGCAATATCTAATGATCAAGGGACATTGATGTATTCCCATGATTGTTAGCACGAGAAATTTACATTAAGGCATGCAAGCCTCAAGGTACTCAAAATGAACTCTAGTATCTATCCCAGATAATGCGCTGAGCTCGATGTCTCAAGACTTGTTGAAACATGGGTTTAAGGAATCCCACATCAGTCAACACGAGTTTGTACAAAATGATTGGTAGGAATATAGATGAAAGATATCACAGACAAACCATTTTATGACAAGGATAATAAGGAAATTAAATCATAGAAACAAAGCTTGAATGGTTTTATTTATAAGGAAAAAGATGAACTGAAAATGAAGAAAAACGTATGTGACTCAGAAAAGTAAACATGCAGAAAGTCATGATGTGGAAGGCAACGAAAAAGTAGACTCCAACATGGATGAATAATAAGCTTAGAAGGAGAAAGGTAGGTTAACATATCGTGCAATTTGGTTTTCTGAAAGTTTCTTTGTACGGAAAAAGGGCATGACAAATTTAATACAAAGCTTAACTGCTTCATGCTTTTGATGAAACAATGTTTCTCTGAAATTTTTTTGTGATTCTTGCAAATCACTTTTGAATGAACAAGTTTTATGGATTGTCTTTGAACCTGTAAAAGGTTAGCATTAATCCCGCAACAAAACTGTGAGAGCATAAAAAATATATAACACAAGAAAAACATGTTCTTAGAAAATCAAATTTAAAATAAAGTAAAAAGTGTTTTTACCTACTGTTTATCATGCGTCACTTGTTTTGAGTGAGTCAAGAAACCAAATGAATGTTAAATATAAAAACATGATTCCAATAATGTTTCCAGGAAGTGTGAAGGTCTATTTGTAGTTTTATTCTTGTTGTTTTATTTTTATTTTTTAATTTTATAAATTATTTTATTATTTTTATTTTTATTAAAAACCTTTAAAAACAAAAGCAAACTAATGTTTTTTTAGTGTCTTTTCTTCTTCTTCTTCTTATTTTTTAATTTGGTTGTTGTTTTTTTTTTGTTTTTTTTGTTTTTTTCAAATTTTTTATATATATATATTTTTATTTTGTTTGTTTCTTTTAATTCTATTGTTATTTTTTGGTGTTGTTTTATAGTAAATTTGAAGTCTTTGTAGATAGGAAATTTGAATCAATCTTCTCACAGGAAAAGACCTAGGCTTCAGGTTTTTCTAGATGGCACATTTATTTGTGAACAAGAATTTTCCAGTAAGAGATTTGTTCGATCTAGTATACTGCCTCTGCATACCATATTTCCAAACATCATATTGGTACATGCAGATATTTATAAAAGTGATACCCATGATAGTTAGCATCAAATATCCATTCTATTAACAACTCCATCGTTCAGGGTTCGATTCAATGCTTGGATCTGCTGTAATTTCTACACAATACTGATCATTATTTTCTCAACGTTCTGTCATAGGAAACTTGTTTTCCTTTAAGATAAAATTCTAGGCAATAAGTTAACAAAAGAAGCTTTGGTAATGAATGTCTTCACTGATACAACTCAACGCAGAGTGATCATTTCATAAACCAAGACAATACTTATCAATTGAAACACAGAGCAACCATTTGATCAAATTGATTAACACAAAATGACCCTATATTTGAGAAACTGATCAACATGACATGAATAAAAAATGACCCATCTATATTTCCTCAATCCTCATACAAGATATTTATAATAAAGACCCAAAAATCAGATTCACTTACTCGTCATGTAAATTTTCCATATTTGAATACATTAAATTCAAGTTACACAACGATGTGAGCATAAAATCACTCTTCCTTCCATTAGTGAAACAAAATCACACAAGCTGTGGATGCTTTGTCTTCAATTTGTGGAAGTTTCGATCAGTCAGGTCGGGTTCTCTCTTGACGTGCACCTCCTTGAATCCCGTAATCCTACGATCAATAGAGAAAAGGTGGAGGTGGACGATGTTGAAAGGGAATCCATAAAGATCAAATGAGACTCTGGTTTCCCATGTACATGACTCAGTCAAGGAATACGTTTCAGGGGTAGACGAAAAACCTATGATGGTGGAGGAATTCAAGTGTTTAATATGTTTGTTCTATTTACCTGCGGGTGAGAGCACATTGTCCCAACTATGCAGACCATGAATGCCAAAAGTAGATTGAGTCTATTGGATTTGAAACTTTAGATATATATCAATTGAATCATCAATGAGATTTGGAATATAGTGATTACATCCCAACATTTTGCAAAGGAAATTTTCCTACTTATGGTGAGAATTTAAGTACTGAAAATGTGATTTAACAAAATAAAAAGGAAAACTTTGAACTAACTTGGTATTTGCTTGGAACCACCTTTCAATGAAACTTTCGTAGGAGTGATTGCTACTTTGATTCATATCATTTTGCAACTTCTCTTTTTCCTCCTTGATCTCCTATTCAAATAATTGTTCTCCATCAAATGTGCAAGATTCTTTGAATGTGGATTATTTGTTTGCTTCTCGAGGAGTGGTTAAATCCTTGACTGCTGTCAAGGTATCCTCTTCCTGAGAAGAGGATATCCCGTTTTTTCCTAGGATTTGAGTGAGTTCTTCCAAAATTATATTCATCATAAAATAATTTTGATAGTAATCAAATTAAATGCTACAAATGAAAAAATGGTACAAAACAATATGAAATCAGAGATAAATAGGTGCAAAATCAAAGGAAAATGGGTACAAAATCAAAGCTATCCAAACTTAAACTAAAAAATAATGTAAAACAAAAGAAAAATAATAAACTAAATGAAAAGCACACTTGCATAAAACCAAACTCACATAAAAGAAATACTCTTTGCAGAAAATGAAAAAAAAAACTCTTTTGCAAAAATTTAACACTCTTGCAGGAAAAGAAAAATCATACTTTGCGGGAAAAATGAACACAATTACGAATAAGAAACGTATTTGCATGCAAAGGGACCAACAACGCTTTGGAGTGACCCACCAAAGTGGATGGGTCAGGCTGTTACACCACAAAAATTCCATAGTGAAGTTGTCCTTGCATATTATTGTTTCCCCTCCCTCTTGTTGTGTAATATGAAAGCAACCTATATACCTCCCTAAAATATAATCCCCTTTTAGCACCTCCTTGCAATGACACCAAAATGATGGTGAAAAATATTAAAATATTAAAACATATCCAACAATTTAAATTGTCAACTTGAGGAGAGCATAAAATTGTGAGGTACCGACAAAATATATGGAGGGTCAGAGTAACACTAACTTAATCTAATATTCAAAAATAAAACACATGCGACTAAAACGGAATTTAAATCTAGGAAAGCATGAAATTGCGTAAAAAGAAACTAATCTAATTCTTGGGAATGAAACACACAGTTGAAATTGAATATAGTTTACAAAAGCAGGAACTTGAATGAAAATAAATCTAATTTAGAAAAGCATTAAGTTGCTTAAAAATACAATTAACTAGAAATGCATGAGATTGCATAAATTAACCTGGTTAAGAAAGCGTGAAATTAAACAAAGGAAAAATAATCTATAACAAAACACGTGTGACAAATGATAAGTAACAAATGAAAACTGATAAATATATGCGAGCTCACATGAAATCCATATTAACAAATCAAAATAGAAAATCTATTCTAGAGAAATTAAAATATTTTCTCTAAAACATCAACCTATTACAAAATGATCAAATCCAGGACTAACTCTCAAAAGAGTTTACATAAATTATTTCTCTACTTCCATGCCACTAAAGATACCTCTACTACTACTCAAATAAGGAGAGAACCCTCTTATTTATACATGAGTTCCTTGAAAACAGGAAAAACCACTAATAAATGTAGATCCACTTTTCTCTCAAATACGTACAACCAATTATCCATTTAAATCTTCACAAATCCTCTCATGATATTCCTCTTTGGAATTAGCTTGAATAATTATCTCCAAATCTTGAAAAGATAGAGGAAAAATTTGAGAAGCTTTTGAATAGTCCTTGCTTGAAATCTTCATATATTCCTACACATTTACAGAGCT
>LPNX010794954.1:303021-347744 GCA_001517045.1 Pseudotsuga menziesii | reverse complement strand
GGGGGGGGGGGGGGGGGGGGGGGGGTAATTCAAAGGGGGGGTAATTCAAAGGATGGAGAGAAAGGTGTAGAGGGAATCTTGGGAGGGATGGATGGGTAGGGGAGAGATATGGGGTGGATGAAGGGAGGAGAAATATAAGGGGAAGTGAGGGATGGGTAGGGGAGAGATATGAAAGGGGGAATGGAGGGAGGAGAAATATAAGTAGGAGGGGAATACATATAATTGAGATGGAGGGATGGGGGGCGCAAGAGATATAGGGTGGATGGGAGAGGGAGATTGTAACACCCCGGATTTGAACCCATTTGCATTAAATATATATGATGTATATATTGTAATTAATCATGGTGTGGAGCTAAAGGCAAAATCCCCACCATCGATTTGGTTGTTTTATGTTTCGGCGATTGAAATCGTTGTTGATGGTATATCATGATATCCGGCACATATTAGTTTTGGAATAATGTAAATATGCACTTTAATTAAAATGAACCCCAACCAGCTATGTCAATGCAACCATGATGAAAAGGGCATGATTTTCCTAAGAATAAGGAGGGGGAATTATCAAACTTTGAGCCTATGGGGAAAAGCCATGTGTCAGCTATTAAACCCTTCTAACTTTCTCACCTATCCTTGTCTCATTAGTCAACTACCACATTAAACTTTTGTTGTTAGTTGGGGGAATTTATTGCCAGGTAGTTGTGTGTGGCAGGACTGTCAGTCCTTGCCCACACGCACACTCCACCAGCAGACCCTTTCACTTCAAGAGGGTAGGAAGGAAATAAATCCATTCTTCCATTGTTTTCCATCCTCATGCACAGGATTTTCTCCATCATTTTCCTCATGCAGAGATCTGGGGAAGCTATTTCTGTCATCCATGATTTTGTTCCTATGAATGAGCATTCATGATTTCTGTGTGTGAGAATGCCATAGTTGGGGAATGGTGATGTGGGTTCCTTCATGATATTCTTGTGAATGATACATTCACGTTTGGGTTGTGTATTCCTGTTGCTTCAATGTTGATATTAGGCTATTGTTTTCCACACGATTTTGTGTGCTGTGGGTTCGTTTAATTTTGTGGGCTGCTGTGGATTCCCATTAAGTTGTTTTGGCCATGATAGGGCCAAGAAAAAATCAGGAATTGAATTCCCCAGTCAGATATGTGGTTTGCTTGTTTGCTGTGTGTATGTAGTGGTTGGTCTTGGACTGTGTTGGAGTGGGAATGAAGGCGTGGTTTTCTTGAAAAACCTGGTGTGTTTGGGAGCCACACAGATAGAGCTAGAGGGCTATCTTTCTTCTCCAAAACCCTTGAATAGCACTGTAAGGGAAGTCAGGGTCTGAGGGGCTGTGTAGCAAAGAAGGGATTGATTTCCTTGTGTTGAGTGTGTGTGTCTGTCCTAGAAGTCAGGCTAGTTCTAGTGTAGGTGTCTTCAACTCTTCAATTAGCTCACCAGCTTAGCATTCAGCTTTCCCAGCTCCTTGATGGCATGATAAACCCAATTGTGTTGGCTTGGCTGATTTGTGTATCCATGGCTATTTGTAATCCTGCTTGTTCCTTATTCCTTGGGAAATCATTCGCAACTCTAGGGTGGTAGTGTTGCTAAGAGATTAAGGAGCACACTGGCCTATGGTTGGATGGAACATTTCAGTGACGTAGCTGGTTGCAAGACAAATTCCTCACAAGATAAGTATTCTTGTCTATTCAGTCTTTGCAACCATATCTACTGTTAATGAATTATAACGAACATATTGAATGAATGAATGTATGTTTGCTTCCGCTGTGTATGTGAAAAATTGTGTATCTTAGCATGTTTTATGTTCAAGCATTTCGGTTTTATGTATGTTCATGTTCATGGGGGCGGTTTTGCCCAGATGGTTAATGTCATGGTAGCATTCTCTTCACTGGTCGGAGGGTCGGGGACGTTACAGAGATATGAGGGAGGGATGATTGGGTGAAACAAATATATAGGATAATGGATGGAGGGACAAATGGGGTGGGGGTGGTTAAAGAGTGAGAGGGAGGAGAGGGAGGATATGGATTGATGGAGTCATTGTATATAGATAGGTATAGAGTGAGTGAGTGAGAGAGAAAAATGGCGGGGGGGGTAAAGAGTGAGAGGGGGGAGAGTCAAAGAGAGAGAGAGAGAGAGAGAGAGAGAGAGAGAGAGAGAGAGAGAGGGAGGGAAAATGATGGATGGAGGGATGGTTAGAGGGTGAGAGTGTGGGATAATAATAGTGAGAGAGGAGGTATTTAGGGAAATGAAGGATGGTCAATGATGGTTATACCAAGGGATATAGATGAGGGATTGTGTGTGTGTGAGAGAGAGAAATAGATATATATAGAGGGGGGAATATAGAGAGAGATGGAGAGAGAGTGCATGGATGTGTTTGAGAGAGACAAAGGGGGGAGGTTGGTTATAGAGGGAGAGGGGGTGTGGTGTTCCAAGACCAAGAGGTGTGTAAGTTTGTTTGAGGGGGGAGTGATCAGATAAGGAAGGAGTGGGGAGAGAGGAAGAGAGGGAAGGAGGGGGAGAGAGGAAGAGAGGGAGGGAAAGGGGTGAGAGAGAGGGTTGAGGGACGACTATAGATGCAGAGGGATAATGAAGGAGAGAAATAACAATGGTTAGATAGAGAGGTATGGAGAGATGGTGTATGGATGTGTATGATGAAGATGAATATTTAACCTGGAAATGGGGATGGAGGAGAAACTTCACTTGATAGGTCGATTGAAATATCAATTGAATTATTTTCTTTTAGAACTAAAATTCAGACAAGTTTAGTTAAACTAAGATCTAGATGTTTTGATCAGTACTATAAATAATAATGGATGAGGTTATACATTGTATCTAGACTATCAAAAGCTTATGAATGTGGAGGATTTGGAAGATAGATGGTGGTGGGAAATGATTTAAAGAATTAAATATCCAAAAACTCTAAAATTCTCATATGTCTTGTTCTCACCTCAAAATTCTTGATCCAAGATATCTACGAAAAGAAAAATAATGAAGGTCCTGGAATATGTTATATTTGTTGGAAAGGTGGAGAAGACATATCCTGCATCTTCATGAAATGTCCCTTTCCTCTTCAATTTTGTAATAAGATAGAATGTTGATTAGGAAAGAAGGATATTTGGATGTATGAGTCTATGGAGGCAGGCTTAAAAATATGGTTTTCATGAGAATATATAAACAATTATAAAGCAATTACTTTCCTAATTAGCTGGAATCTTTGGAATTCTAGGAATGCTGTGTATTTTGAGAATTGTCCCTCCCATTTTACCCAGGTTTCTACTACCATATGATCTTTGAATAAACATTTGAAGGAAGAGTAAAAGATTAAGATCAATTTACATTCCCATACACATATTAGTTCATTTAAACATAAAAATATATCATCATATAAAGGTACCATGCACCATTATTCTACCAAGGGTGTATCAAAGTTTTTCATCTTCTCACATAGACCAAACAATATGCAACCCTCCCATTGGATTAGAGTATCCCAACCAAGTAGCCCAAGAGCCTGGGATCCAAGCCAAGGATTCAATTCCAGTATCCAAGCCCAACTATGACCGACTTATAATGATTGGATATCAATGTGAGATGACATGCATGCATACATGTACGAAACAAAACATATTATTAAGAGTGACAAAAATAACAACGTGTCTTATATTATTAGATGATCATGTATGAAAAACAACATTACATCTTTGGTCTAAACAACCTAATACATATTGTATATATTCAATTACATAGTTATAACTTCATATTTGACTTGTCGGTTCATCCAATTGAACTTGAGTGATTTATCTGACTAATATCTATCCAGTTGGGAAGACCTAGTTAGGTGGCCAACTAGGATTCTCCAACCCCTTTCCCACCCCAAAACACTTCGTTGTCTAGAAAATACAGGGAGATGTAAAAATTATATAAAATTTGGAAAAAAATACAAAAAATTATTGATGCTTTCAACTGTGTGGAGCATATGGTATTGAACACCATCTTTGTATTACGTATGGTACTGAATAACATCAGCCTTCAGTTTTCTCTTATGGGGCACTAAACAGAATTACAACATGCCATTTCAGAGAAGAAATTTGGCAAGAAAGGAGACATCCTGTGTGGAAGTGGTGCCATAGGAAACATAGGTGGCACTTGATGCTTCATTTTTAAATAATTCATTCTTTAGGATTCCCTTATAGATAGGAAACCATTGTCTCCCTAGTAAACCAATTATTGGGCTTCCAACCATGAGCTTCAGATCATCAACGAGACTAAGATGCAAAGGTGAATCATACAAGGCATGCATATTCATGCTTCCTTGAAATGTTGTAGTATGAAATAGAATTTTCAAATGAGGCCTTATTTCCAACGCCTACCCTAGTAAGAATGACATTTTATTAAGAATACCATCATCTATGTTCTCGATGAGAGACTGAACCCTTTAAGGTAGCCTTCCAAACATTCAGGATACCAAGAAACAATGATGAAGCATGAGCGTCAATGTTAATCATTTAGACAGGCTCATTGAAGCTTGCAAGGAATCACTCTCTCATGCTTCCATAAAATGTAGTAGTACCATAAAGGGCCATGAGAGAGTTCAATATCACACATGCATTAAAGGAGGAATTAAAGGAGGAGTGATCCAACACTAATTCCTAAGGAGGAATTACACTCATTATCAGAGAATTTTAACTTTTTACCTTTACACTTGTAGGATATAGTTCCAAATTCAGATTCATGTTTTGTTTTATCCTTTCCTTCATTATGTAATTTATCCAACAATATTTGATTTGATTCTTCCCATTCTATTAGGATTCTTTCATTATCTTTCTTAGCATTCTGCAATTCAGCTTTTAAGTCTTTTACAGTTTGAAGTAATTTACATGGTTGATTGTTTAGTTCCACATATAAATTATCTGGATTATTATGATGTGAGCCATCTTCAGCACATGTCTCTACTCATTCCATTTCCTGCAAAATAGAAATTTATACTTCTGTACAGAAATGATTTTTAAACATAAGTCAATATTTTTTTCTTGTTTTTGTATTGAGCACATGAGTTGAGCCAATATTCAGGACTAGTGTTTGAAATCCGTGCTCTGATACCACATGTAACAACTTCTAAATTACATAAGTAATTTTTTTTAGTATGGAGGGTTTAGATCAATAAATGACCTAATATGGTCTTACATAACTTTTAAGAATTAAAATAAACCCTACATTCCATTAAGAATATAGGAATTAGCCTATAATGAAATTTTATAAAACTGATACTTAAAAAATCGAAAATGATAAATCCATTTGTGATTCATAAACAATAGTATGCGGGTTTTAATTCTTATGATAATTTACTTGTTTTCACAATGTTAATGTAACATGCCTGCCTTTTTGTAACTTACAGTTTGTGTGCTTATCTTGTATGGATTCAACATGTTTTTAATATCTTAAACCCTATGATTATTAACCCTATTTCGATGTTACGGTTACAGGATTTTAGGTCTTACTTAGATTTTATAAGCTAATTTAATGTTTAACTTGGTATTATTGCATGTGTTTTCAACAAAAGGATTAGTTCCCCCTCCTTGCGCTACCAAAACAAACTAACGAGCCAAGGTAACAAGTGTTATGGTGACAAATGAAAGTCTTAAAGGGAAAAAAATGAAATCAAAATAGTGATTTTACACCACAATTGTGCAAAATATATTTATACATAGTTATGTGAAGAACAATACTATTTACTTAGAAACGACTACTGCATTCATGTTTTTATTTAAAAGGGCCAATCTAGTTTTAAAATGGTTACGACCCATTGTTTGCTGGAGTTATGTTTTTGTTTTGAGGGTTCCCGTATTGTCAAAATGATACCCATATTTGTTTTCTAAATCTAGGTGGTTTCACTATAGGTTTAGCTATTAAAACTACTTGGAATTTAACCCTATGGGGCTTGAACTCTCGACCTGTATTAATTCCTTAAATGAGGAAGTTTTGTTGATATTATTGTTAGATATTTCATTAACAGTAATGTTTAACCCTAATTCATTATTGGAAGTAGATGATAATCCTTTTGAATGTATGTAAAACAAAATGATACTAAGTAAGTTATTAATATTCATATGTATATTCTTTATGGATTTTGAACCCTCGGCTGGAAGCTATTTGTCTTAAATTAGATATGTCGAGTTTAACAAGTTTAAATTTGTGATTAAAATATTTACTATGTTTAACTAGGGTAAGCCCTAACTGTAAAAAGGAATTCATGTTCAGTTACAATGCAAAAACAAGGAAACTTTTCCAAAGACGCCAATGATAGCTTTGTTAACTTCTATGTATGGATTTATAAGAAGAAATAAAAGATGCTAATCATTTACTAAATTATATACTACACTTAACATTAGGTATATATATAATGATATTATTATAGATAATTTATCATTTCTGCTATGAAATTCTATGTAAGCAGTAGCATTCATTAACTGATAATTTACAAGAATAAAAATACTTTCCTACTTTATTATAGAAACAAATAACAGTTTTTGGAAACTTTCAACATTCATAAAAAATCCTTGAGAAAATATAAAATAATTTTAAAGATAATAAACTAGTAACAATTTAGAACCTCTTAAGTTTCGAAGTGGACAAACACCGAAAGAAGATTGTTCCTCCCAACCATCTCTTGAAGGCAACCAAGATTACTTGCTTTATGACACCCAAGCCCATTCAATGAACAACCAGGATGAACATACTATGTATAATCCTATTCTATCCTCTATGTGACCTAGCAGTTACACTTGCAGTCAAACTCTTATCAATTCACTTTAGCTTTCCCCTCATTGAATTCCTCTTGTGTGCCTAACTTTTTAGTTTACAAAAATCCACATGGTTCTAATCTCTAGAAAATGAAATGAGCCTTCTTCTCATTCGATGGGTATATATATGCTTGCTTAGGTATTTGGGTCAGTTTTGTAATTAAATGAGCCACCTACTTAGTTCCTCCTTTCTTGGGAGCATGCTCACAATTATAGGGAAGTTGCCTCTTGCAAAAGATAGAAAGTGAATGTTGTTGCTTCCATTTGTCATTTTTTCCTTCTACACTAGATCATTTCTCCTGGTGGGTCAGTTGTAACACCTCGGTTTTGACCTCGCTTGCATGATGTATATATTGTAATTAATCATGGTGAGGAGCTAAAGGCAAAATCCCCACCATCAATTTGGTTGTGTTCGTTTCGGCAATGGGGATAGTTGCCGATGGTATGTCGTGCTAGTTGGCACATTATAGTTGGCATCATGTAAACATGCACATCAAATAAAATAAACCCACAACCAGCTACGGTAGTGCAACATTGAATGAAAAGGGAATGATTCCAAAGAATAAGGGGTGGGGGATGTCAAACCTTGGTCTATGGGGGAAAAACCCATGTGTTGCCACCTTGTTTTGTTTTGCCATCTTCCCTTGTCAACCTCTTTATTGTTTTGTTGTTGTTGGTTGAGGTAGTTATTACTGAGTGGTGGTGGTTGTGGAGGATTGTCAGCCATTTCGCACATGCCCACTCCACCAACAGCCTCTCCCCTTCACCATCGCGTGGGGCAGAAGAAACGGTTACTCTTCTCTCCCACGTTTTTCCAACCTTCACGATCCTTCCATTCTGGTCTGTTGATTCACATGGATAGGGAAGTTGTTTCTCCTCACGTGCAGGTTGGGATCCTGATGCAGAGAGACAATCTGTCTTCTTCTCATGCACGGGAGTTCTGTGTTGGTTTTCCTCATGCAGGGAACGGGTGAAATCGTGGTTGTCACTCAGGATTTTCGGGTGCAAGAGCCATTTATACACTCAGGGACTATGTGTAAGTTTCCTTACTGATTTGTGACCTATGCATATGTTTTCCTCTGTGTTTTGGGGTGTGGTGCAAGTTTCTCTCATGCACAGACCATTGGAGTAGTTTTCCCATGTTGTGAGCTATGATCATTGAATTACGTTTTGGGATTGTTGTCTTCCCTTCCCTTTTGTTGGCTGTGGTGTCCAAGTACGTTCTGGGCCACTGTGCATTCTTAGTGGAGCTGTGCTCACGGGTTACGTTTTGGGACTATTGGATTCCCCATACCGTGAGCTGTGTTGTTGTTACACTTTGAGGCTGCTATGGACTATTTGGAGTTTGAATTCTTCTCTGTCTTGTGGACTGTGTAATGTTGCCATCATCCATTGTGAGTTTGGGCTGCTGAGGTACCCTGGGTTGGGTTGCAGCTGAGTTGTTTTGGCCACGCTAGGGCCAAGAACAACTCTGAGTTTCCTTGTGGGCTTGAGCTATGTTCTATATTTAGTTTGGGACTATCCCCCGTTGCCTATACCTTCTCCAAAGGGTTGTGAAGGGATTGTTTTGTTGTTGGTATGCAGTGGTTGTCCCTTGGACTGTGCTGGCTTGGCCGATCTGTTGATGGCCTGATAAACCCAGCTGTGTTGGCCTGCTGATTGGCAAACCTTGGCTATGTGTAAGCCTGCATTGACCCTTATCCTTGGAGGAATCATGCCCAGCTTGGGGGTGGCAGCGTTGCTGATAGATTGATGAGCACGCTGGCCTATGGTTGGGTGGAACGGTGCAACGACGTAGCTGGTTGTGGGGTGAATACTTCATCAAAAGATAAGTACTTTAGCTATTTCATCTCTACAATTATATTGATGTCAAATGAATTATAACGAACATGTGGAATGCTGGAAATGTATATGTAATCTTCCGCTGAATGCTTTGAGGAATTATGCATCTATGTATGCTTATATGTTTGGCATTCCTGTTATGTATCATGTTAAGTTCTTAATTTTCCGCATTGATGTTTGTCGGCCATGTTCATGGTGTTGTTTTCCCGGTTGAGTGTTTGGTGTTCGTCGCATCCTCTTCACCGGTCGAAGGGTCGGGGATGTGACAGTTAGTGGTATCAGAGCTCATGTTGCAGCATGGGCCTGAATGGACCACCACGGTTTAGTAACAGAGGCAGGACCTCATTCTTCCTAGTAGAAATCATAAATTGAATGACTGAAAAATTCAAAAAAAAAAAGGTCTAAGTGTTGAGCGGTCGGGCCACTAGAGGGAAATACTTCCACAACTACGGAAGAGCTAGGAGGAAGGACTTTCAACGTAGCGGAAGCATGCCCGATGGGATAGTTGGAAGAAAACTGTGGAAATTTTTTTCTAAGTGTTCCGCCTCGGAATACTTAGCGGAATTGACTTCCGACGTAGCGGAAGAATTAGTGGAACGGACTTCCGCTGTAGCGGAAGCCAAAGGCACTAGCAGGCCGATGAGAAAGACAGTCGACACTACAAGAAAAGTTTAAAATTGTTCCAAGTAAATAGTGCCAATCGGAAGAAATAGTTGTTTGGCAGGCCGCCATTGCGAAAGAAAAATTCACTAGGCTTCCGATGTGGAAGGACCGCCGACGCTGGAGTTCAAATTTTTTCTAAGTAAATAGCCGCCGATCGGAAGATGTTAGTGTTGGTGTGCCACCGTTGTGGAAGGCAAAGGCACTAGCCTACCGATGAGAAAAGACCACCGACGCAGAAGATTAAAATTTTTCTAAGGAAGGAAAACAGCACCCTATCGGAAGAGGATAGCTATTCGCTCGCTCGGCGTTGTGGAAGCCAAAAGAACTAGTCTTTTGATGCAAGAAGTCTGCCGATGCTGATCTGGTTGTGCCACCAATCAGAAGAAGACTGAAGATCGTGTTCCGCCATTGCGGCTGGAACTACTTCCCCGATGTAAAGGGAGAAGGGAACCAATCCAGCAGTGAAGAAGAAGGCGAAAAAGGAAAATTGAAAATTTTGGGTTAAGGATAAAGACGTCGGACCCGATTGCCGACATTAGTGCTTAGCGGACCCGACAGCCGATGTACATCGAAAAAATTTAGTTGTTTCGACCGCCGACACAGCGGAGGAATTAGTGATTTGGGCTGCCGAAATGTCGGGCAGATAGTTGAAATGAGGCTCGAAACGACGGAAGGAGTAGCTGTTTTGATAGTCGATATGTCAGAATATTAGATGAAAAGAGATCCGATTCTGCACACGGGAATTTTGAGATTTCCAAGTGGGATTTTTCAGAAGATTTCAAGGGATTTCCAGCTGTCTTTCAGTGGTTTACAGGTGGCTAAATTTGGCACCCAGTACAAATGCAGCGGTGTGTAACAATGCAAATATTTGGTGAAAGTCATCATTCTTAGAAGTGGCGTGGTTTTCACATCCGAGGACGGAATGAAGCATGTGGATAGGCGTTGGAAAGCTTATCCAGTAGGGAGAAAGGGTAAGACACCAAAATCTGAGCATGAAGCAGCAAAGTTCTAATGATGGTCGCTACTATCAAATGGACAAATCTGGAAAAAAAATTGCATGCCCAGGGGTAGCAAGGACTATAAAGTCAACCAGCTGCTGTCTGGAAGAGGATTTCCATGCAAGGATGAAATACTTGAAAAGTGAAGTTTCCTTAAAAACCCTGTCTTGCTAACTGTGTTACATTTCCTAAGTTTTATGCATGAAATGGATGAGGATATGTATTGTATACATAGGATACTAAAGATTATACATTTATAATGAACCACTAATGATAATCATTGCTTTGATGTTGGCATTAGTGGAAAAACCAACGACGACATGGACCTAGCTGAATATGTTGTTGATGCTGACAATTGTGACCAGCAACCCTATGAAGGAAGGGATAAGGCAACAAGTCCATAACAAAAGTTGGTGAGCAAATTCTGCAATCTCCTACAAAGGACCAACCAAATTGGTCATGGCAAGGGTGTGAGTACGACCCATGTAGGTAAGAGTTTTATTTTGACAAATTCCAAGGAGTGGTAAAGGTAAGAGACCTCATACCATGTGGATATTGGAATATAGAAAGGTGTCATGCCTCTATATATTGATTGAGCTTAGTAGCCCAAGAAAAGTCAGTACTGATGATCTTGATTATAGTAATGCACCCTATATGAAGCAGAAATGGTTAGGCCATGCATGGTATGTTGAATGCATAGTATTCCTAGCATTGAATGGATGTGCATTAAAATATTTTATAAATCTTGTAGTTATGCATTGAATGTATGCATATGAAGGGTGTGAGTGACTGATTGCATAAGTACAGGTGAAAATGTTGTGATGCATTGCATGAATGCATTGAGATGAGTGTATGTGATACTGTGAATGACTAATGACTGAAATGATGAATTGATGACAATTCAAAAACCATTTTAGAGGTTGCTATGAATGTAGGATAGTCATGATCAATTGGCTACCAGAAATGCTCTATGGAAGAGCAAGGTGGTATGAATGATACGCTTGTGAAGTAAGGAGTATCTAAACATTTCCTTTAATTGCATTAATGATATGAATATACCTTGCAATGTTAGCATGATAATGATTGCATGAAGTAAATGAGTTTTGGTAATATTGATGTGACTAACAGCTGGAAGTATTTGAATTTTATAAATTCTGAAAATGCTTCAGTGATGGTTGTAGCAATGAAAAGGTTATATGCATCTAGACTTACCAAGTGTTTGGCTTATTGAAGCTCATGTTTCAGGTAGATTATTTTGAGCATGGCAGTGAGAGGTAAGACCCTGACCAATGCCAGAATGTATCATATGGTATGCATAATAGGTTGTTAAAATTTGAATTGTGAATTTCGGATTTAAGGAATTGCTGACAAATACTAGTCACTATTGGCTTGCATAAGATTGTGTTGGATGATTGAAGCTCAGGTTTCAGGTAAATTATTTCGAGCACGGGAGTGAGAGGCAAGACCCTGACCAATGCCAGAATCTACCATGTGAAAGAGCCAAACTTTATGAGAAGAGTCTCATGGTTGTGAAAATAGTTGGTAAGCATAATGGGTTGTTAAATTTGAATTGTGAATTTCGGATTTAAGAATTGTTGACGACTCCTAATCATTGTTGGATTGTATGAGATTGTGTCAGAAAGACACATGGTAAGTGGGTATTCATGTTATGTTAGTAAGCATAAAATTATAATGGGCATAGTAGTGCTGCTTACAAGAGACCCACAATTGATCAAGTCAATTTCTGTAGTAGAAAGAATTGCAAATTATATTTGAATTTGATTACTAATGACATTGCTTGGTTATGGAACAATCAATTTGGATTGTATTGTCAGATAATGATTGACTGTTTGGCTATTTGATGAATGTGTCAAGGGTACACACTGCAGGAAGACCATGTGTAATGGCTTGCAGAAGCCAAACTTCATGGGAAGTTTTTCCCTTGGAAATGGGTTTCGGGTGAAACGCCATTGGACATTTTGGAAACATCTCATCCGCACTGCATGTTTGGTAGTAACATAAGTGAGATGGTATAAATTATGTCGGTAAGACATGTGTGGATATGAAATGTAAAAAGGAGTTGGGATGGCAAACTGAGGGACTGTTAACTCAGAGAAGGAGCCTCCATTCCTCCTTAACAAAGACATAATGTGACTGTTATAATAATCAACCCATAGTTTACTACCTTAGACATTAATTTAATTATTTTTGTCTTATTTGCCTAGTTCATGTGTCCCACCTTGTGCAAGTTGTCTTTTAACTATCCATAGTGGTCAAACTTGGCTTATTTGACTCATGCAGTGCTTGGGAAACCTCAAGGAATCAATTCTACTTTATTCCTGGCCTCCTAGGTGCCCTTCTGCTTTTTCTGCTTTATTGCCTACTTTTTCAATGTTTTAATGCAAATGGAAAAGCTAGACTAGGTGAGGATGGGCACCAGATGCCTAGCCTTGCAGATTTCATGGAATCTCTCACACACGAACAAGACAAGCTGGTGATGATGGGCACCATCAAACCATCCAAAGATCAAGCTCTGATTGCTGGAGATTCGAAGGTGGATTCAAAAAGCAAAAAGAAAGCTAAAAAGCCACCTGAGCAAAAGAGAGACAAGAACAAGTCTCCAGAGGAGCCACAAGGTTCCAAGAAGAACTACCAGAAGAAGAAAAACAAAGGTGAAATGAGCAAGTGCGCATACTGCAATAAGGGCAATCACACTGAAAGCTCTTGTATGAAAAAGCAAATTGACATGCTGACTCAACTCCTGGAGAAGAATGGAATCTCCCTTCCAGAAAGCCCAAAGAAGAGAGAAGGAGGATCAAGTTCAGATGACAGAGAGAGAGTTCATTCATTGGTTGTTGGCACATAAAGCTCACCCAGTTTTATCATCAATTCTAGAGCTTCAAGACACATGGTTTCGACCAAGGAGGTATTCTCCTCACTTGACATGTCGAAAGGACCACCTATAGTACTGGGAGATGACTCTCTCACTGAAAGTTTGGGCAAAGGGAGGATTGAACTTGATCATGGTCAGTTCAGCAATGTGTTGTATGTGCCTGGTCTTGCCTCCAACCTCTTGTCAGTGTACCAGATGACTCACACTGGGTCTTCTAAGAAGGTCATATTCTCCCTTGATGAATTTGATATCACAGAGATCTCAAGTGGTAAATTCATTGCATAAGGAGTTGCAAATCATGCTCAAAAGGTATACATGTTCTCACACTTCCTACCCTACTCAAACCCCTCTGCTCTTTTGATTCATGCTAATGAAGCAAGCAAGCTTTGGAATGAAAGATTTGGGCACCTAAAATACAAATATCTTTCTGATCTGAGTGAAAAAGAGATGGTCATAGGGTTTCCCAAGATAAAATTTTCCAAAGGAGTCTGCCAAGGTTGTATCCTAGGAAAACACCCAGAGCATAAATTTGAGAGAGCTAGTCATGAGAAAACCTCTGCACTCCTCGAGCTGATCCACAGTGATGTTGCTGGCCCATTCGCTCATATTTCCATGATTCAAGCCAAATATGCATTGAATTTCATTGATGACTTTTCCAGGTATTGCTGGGTTTACTTCCTGAAACACAAGTCTGAAGTTTTTGGCCTCTTCAAAGTCTTTAACGCTTTGGTTGAAAACCAGTATGGGAGGAAACTCAAGGTCCTCAGATCTGAAAATGGTGGTGAGTATGTCAAGTCTGATTTTATTAATTATTGTGCAAATGCAAGCATTCAGATGCAGCATTCTATCCCTTACACACCACAGCAGAATGGTGTTGCTGAGAGGAAGAACAGATCACTGAAGGAGATGGCAACATGCATGATGGAGGCCAAAAATTTGCCACCAAAGTATTGGGCTGAAGCTATAAACTATGCAGCCTATATCCAGAATAGGTTGCCTCATAAACATCTTGATGGTATGACTCCCTTCGAAGCATGGAGTGGGCACAAGCCAGATTTGACCCATTTCAGGATTTTTGGCTCAAAGGCTTGGGCTAGAATTCCAACAGAGAAGAGGAAGGCTTTGCAGCCCCAAAGCCAAGAGTGTCTTTTTGTTGGATACTATGAAGATTCAAAAGGGTACAAGCTGATAAATTTGAGCACAAAAAAAGCCTTAATTGAAAGGTGTGTTCAGTTTGAAGAAGAACCCCTTGCAGCAGTGGAAGTTGGAGAAGCCTCTTCTCCACCTGAACCTCAGGAAGTAAGTAAAGAGTTTGTTGAACATTATGATTCTGATATGTCTGATGGAGCTGATTTTATTGCAGACCCTAACATCCCTACAAGTCCAAAATGGGCAGCCAAGACACTACATGCAGCAGGAGAGCTAGCTGGGGACCCGAATGACCCAAGGAGGACTAGATCTCAATTTGAGAGTGGTCTGTGCATGAAGGATCCTATGTTTTTTGAAAAATGCTACTTGATGGTGGAGTCTGATCCTAAAACATATGAAGAAGCACCAGGAGATCCAAGATGGTGAAAAACCATGAAGGAGGAGTTCAGCTCACTCCAGAAGAGCAACACATGGGAGCTAGTGGATCTTCCCCCAGGGAGGAAGTTAGTTTAGTGTAAGTGGGTCTACAAGACCAAATTTGCTGCCGATGGTTCACCAATGAAGTACAAGGACAAATTGGTAGCCAAGGGATACTCACAGGTTCATGGGATAGATTACAATGAGACCTTTTCCCTAGTGGAAAAGATGGATTCCATCAGCCTATGTTGGGGTGCGCACCCTAACGGTCCTTAAGGTGGGTAACTCCGCAGGTTTGAAGGAGTTTGTAAATGGAGTTAAGGCTCAAAATAGTATTAGGGGTGTCAGGGTTGATTCAAAGCCCTATTTTTGTAATAAACCCATGGTTTAAGTCCAAGGTTTAGGGTTTTGGGGTGCCTATGGTTTAAGTCCATGGTTTTGTAATAGTGCGTTGTATAAATAGGCACTCATGTAAAGAAGTAAGGAGAGGATTTTATGTAAGAGGAATTGATGCAAAGCTAAGGCTATTTTGTAAGAGAAGGATAAGTCCCAGCTGTGTGCGTGGACGACCTCTGCAGCTATGTGCGTAGAGGGTGTGTAAGTGATTAAGAAGATCTGTAGCTGTGTGCGCAGAGGCCTGCAGCTATGTGCGCCGCTTTAAGGACGTGAAGGGATCTGCAACTAAGTGCGCAGATCAGAACTGTGATTTTGCAAAGAGTTGAATAAAATACAGTTCTGTGGACGTAGCCCCTACACTGGGGGTGAACCACATTATATCTGGTGTTTTGGTTCTTGTGTTATTTTTGTTATGTTCTTTTATGCATTGATAAATATATATATCTGATAAGTAAGATCGCTGCTAAAATACTAGTTTCGCTGTGAATTCCTAGTAAGGGTTAAGCAAGTCACTTTTTGTTTATCTAACTGCGAAGATATATATGTGAATGCTGAAGCATTGTGTTAATTGATTATAAGTTATTAAAGGCTAAAGGTACAGTAATATCCCTCTTGTGCTTGCAGAAACCTGATTCTGCGGCACCGCATAGATGTTTCGGGTGAGACTACAACCTGTTCGCAGGTTTTTTCTGAAAGGGCCAACACTGTGGGTCTTTCGTTGGTGTGAAGTAAAAGGTATAAAACCCAGGTCTTCCCTATTTCCCAACAAATTGGTTCCGTTTCCAGTTGAACTCAGTATCTGCTCAAGAGGGGTTTACGTCGTACCTCGAGGGCTATGATCTGGAGACCCTTTGTGAAGGAAATCGGGGATTGGCTTGATGAGACTTATCTGAAATTCGCTGAGCAAGAGAAGAAAGATCCACGTCATAGTGCAAACGACTTTTTACAAAGGTATGTTTTTTTTTATGCTTATGAAATTTTCTTTGGTAGTATCCACATAGAGTTGCACCAGTGGTTATCTAGGTTGGCAGAGAGAAGGACGAACTTCTGAGAAGGTCAGTTTCCTGCTTCGACCTCCGCCAGAGTTAATATATTGAAAAGGGTGAACAACGAGATTTCTCGAGCTGTTCATTTCTGGACGATGCGAACTCTTGAAGCATTTGTGACAGAGTTCGCCATCGACATGAGCACTTCCTTTAGTGAAGCCGAGTGGCAGTTTTTCAAAGGACCAAGGGGTAAGTTTTTGAATTCATTTAGTTTGAGAATTAAAATGCTATTAGCTGAAAAAGGTATATTGCTTATTGAATCAAACTGTTAGATTTAGTATTACTAACCTATGTTTGCAAGTGAAAGTACCCTCGATAAGCAAAGTGGTTTTCTGCGATGTGGAAAAAGGTACAAGAGAGATTTTGGATCCTATTCCTTAGGTCAAGATACCGCCTCTTCCCCTGTAAATCCCATAGATTCAGACCCTGAAGAAACCCCTTTTGTTGGAAGCCCTCCGGTAACCCCACAGTGCAGACCTGTTATCCCTAAAAACCCGTCGTAGTCTGAAAGTCACCCTAGCCCGAGTATTCCTGTCGCAGGTCAGTCTACCCTAGTAAACTCCCCCCCGCCTACTTCCTGTCCCCCTCCAAACCCCCCTAGATCTACTATGGCCCACATGACTGATGATATTAAGCTCCCTGTTTTCAAAGGAACTGGATCAAAGGATCCATAATAGTTCTAGTTTTTATGTGAAGCAGTATGGAATGCTAAGAACATTACAGATCAAGATGTAAGAAGGGCGCAACTCGTTACTTCTTCCAGGGACCGGGCTTTGACCTGGTTCATGAAATTCTCCAGTACTCAGAGTCATGCCTTAGATGATATTAAAGTAGAAATAATCAAATAGTTTAAGAAGCCCAAATCAGAGTCATAGTGTATCACCGAATTGAAAGAGATTCAGCAGCAGCACGACGAATCAGTGTGGGACTTTGATCAGAGGTTCAAAGTTATACTAGACCAAGTCAGTTTCACCATTGGACCCGCGTAGCACAAGGAATCGTTTATTGCAACATTGTCACCACATATCACAACTCCACTCATGCAACAGAAGGTTGCTGACCAGCAAGAGGCTCTGGAAATCGCAATGAAGCTTGAGACCGCCCCTATTGGAGATAATTCTGCTATTTCTCAAATCCAAGTGCAGTTGGCAGCCATGGCCCTGGAGCTCCGCGATATGAAGAAAGGAAAACCCGACCGTGAAGAGGTTTGCTATACACAATGTCAGATAGAAGGTCACGACAAGGAATGGTGTCCTATGGTAAGAAATTACCTGAATACTGGTGCGCCAAACCCATTTCAACTGCAAGTTCTTTATTGTGAGCTCTGCAGAACAACAGGTCAGCATCGACCTGAAGACTGCTATTTGCTCCAGAGGTATGGGAAAGTACCTAAGAACCCCTATTGTAAATTTTGTAAGTCTGTAGGACATAATGAAGATGAGTGTCAAAGTTATGACCTCATGAGAGAATGCACCTATGACGCCTATCGGGTACAAAATGAGGGATAGAGCAATGATGGCTATGGTTACCACGGTGGTGCATCCAATCGAGGTGCTTTTGGAGGTCACGGTCGTGGTGGTATGACAAAAAGAGGCCGAGGCCAGGTTGTGTGTTACAACTGTAACCAAGCTAGGCATCTATCTAGAGACTGTCGGAACCCAACTATGACATGTCGGTATTGTTGCGCAGTAGATCATGTGATAGAGCAGTGCCCGCAGCTGATAGCTAAGATTCAGGAAAGAAACAGTGCCCCTACTCAGAATATTCAGATGATTTCTGTCGAGCAAAGACCTACCCCAGCCATTAATGTTGTTATGTGAAGTGGAGCTACGACACACATATAGAATAAGGAGAAACAACCTGACAAGGCTTGGGTCCGTAGGGCCCAAGAGAAAGTCCCAGCATTTGATATCGAAAGAGAAAAAGAGACATTCATGGAAGCCAAGAGAGATTTCACTGACCCTAGCACATCAGTAGCACCTACGAAACCACCTCAGCCGCAGTCGCAGCTGCAAGAAGCTTCAACGGATAAAGTAAGTACACTGTCCTCCTTTTTTTAGAGTTGCCTGAAGCTCTTAAGAAATCAGAATGCTTTAAGTGAGTTGCAGAAAGTTATTGCTTCCTGCGAACCTCAGCAAAGCTATGATCAGGAAATAACTGTTAATAGAGTCTGAATAACTGGCAGGGAAATGAGATTGAATGCTCAGATAGGAGAATATGATATGACTGATGTTATCTTTGACTTAGGATCAGAATTAAATGTCTTAACTAAGAAAGCCTGGGAACAAATGGGAAAACCTACCCTTGATTGGTCCCCTATACAGTTGAGATTAGCCAATTAGCAGAAGATTGTGCCCCTAGGAAGATTCCCTAGGGTCTCAGTAGATATTGATGGGGTCAATACATTGGAAAACTTTGAATTTATTGAGATCATTGATGACAGCAACCCCTATCCAGCCTTGCTGGGTATTGAGTGGGCATTAGACAATGATGCAGTCATTAACCTTAAGAAGAGACAGATGACTTTCGAAGGGAAATATTTGAGAGTCATAGTACCACTGGACCCCTCGTAAGGAGAAAGGTACATAGAACCCCTCAGAGACTAATATCAGGATGATCTGGAGCACATCTATAACATCACAGCTAAGGAAGAATATTATATTGATCCTACTACTGAAGGTATCATGGATTGGCAGTGTGACAGCTCCTGTATGACAGACTCAGATGATGGTTTAGAGAACTGGAAGAATAGACTATATGAGCTACACAGACATAGATGTGCCAGAATTACCAAGTCTCTTAGGTGGCTTGGCGCACAAGTAAGCGTCCTACCTATTTATGATGGTTTGTCAAACCCAGAACAATTTATTGAACGATTCTCAGAACAGATACCAGACTTACAGAACATAGAGACTCTAGACTCAGTATTTAGAGCCACAGCAGCCAAATGGTGGAATGGCCATAAGAAGAACATTCCTAGTTGGGAAACTTGTCAGAAGCTCCTTCGCCTGAGATTCATGGACTAGCCCCAGGAGGTGTGAAGCAGGTTTGCTGGAACGTCTAGCTCCCATGAACATTTGGCACAGTGCTACGAAGCATGGAAGTATGTACCTTAGGAAGAATGGGTACATAGATTTGTGCATACTCTGGAACCGATAACAAGGAATTGGTACACGGAGGCTGAGCTTCGTCGGGATACTGTAAGTTGGGATTGTCTTGTTGATAGTTTTGTGCTTACCTTTTCCACTAATGAAGTTTGTCCAGCTTTAGATGCAGCTATCAGGTTGATCCATATTAAGGTATTTGATGATCAAGGAGTAGTAGAATACCGACTTGATTGGAAAACACAAGAAGGTCATCCAGTAGAATGTTATAACCTTGCAATTGACGAGGATGATGATTCGCGCAACATTGATATCCCTGAGTCAGAAGGAAACTGCGAAGTGTACGGACCAGTAGTCGAAGCACCTGAAGTGACTCAGCCCCTAAATATGTGGACTATCAACATTGGATCAAAAGAACAACCTAAGTATGCTACCATTGGAGATTATTGGGATGAAGAGATGGTAAGCAAAGTGACCCAACTTCTCCATGAATATTAGGACCTATTTCTGAAGAAGTTATCAGAGATGAAAGGTATCCTTGGGGATATCAGTGTGATAAAGATCCTGTTGAAACTTGATGCGAAACCTGTGAAACAGAGCCCTTATAGGTTGAACCCTAAGTATAAGGAAAAAGTTAGGGTGGAGCTGGATAAGATGCTTGCTGCAGGAATCATTGAGCCTATTGAAGAATCCGAGTGGGTTAGTCCTATGGTGGTGCAAGAGAAGAAGACTAAGGGCGAGATCCAAATCTGTGTTGACTTGAGGAAGTTGAATGATGCTTGTCTACATGATCCTTTCCCCACACCCTTTACAGATGAAGTTCTAGACAATGTTGGGGGTCAAGAAGTGTACTATTTTACTGATGGATTTTCAGGTTACCATCAGATCAGAATTGCTCTAGAGGATCGACATAAGACCACCCTTGCCACAGAAATGGGATCCTTTCAGTATACAGTTATGCCTTTTGGGTTGAAGAATTCCCCTGCTATGTTTTCTAGAGTAGTTATCTCTACATTTAAGGAATTTATACGTCAATTCCTAGAAGTTTATTTTGATGATTGGACTATCTTTGGGATAGTAAAAGACCATATCACTAGTTTAAGACTTATGTTGGATAAGTGTAGACAGCACCAGATCTCCTTGAACTTGAAAAAGTATATCTTTTGTGCACCCTTTGGAATTCTGCTTGGATGCATTGTATGTAAGCAAGGATTGATGATGGATCCTACGAAGATAGCTATTATTGTGAACCTGCCACCTTCGATGTCCGTTAAACAACTTCGCACTATGCTTGGTCACACTAGATATTACAGGAAATTCATCAAAGGCTATGCTCAGATTACTGCTCCGATGGAAAAGCAGTTCAAGAAAGATATTAAGTTTGAGTGGACACCTGAGTGCTAAGCAAGCTTGGATATTTTGAAGGAAAAGATGGTCACTGCCCCTATCTTAGTATTCCCTAACTGGAATAAGGAGTTCCATGTACATGTCGATGCATCCTCCATTGCTCTGGGTATCGTATTGGCTCAGTTAGGTGAAGGTAATATCGATCACCCTATTTCTTTTGCAAGCAAGAAATTGTCCGCAGCAGATAAAAATTATACTACAACAGAACGCGAAGGTCTCGCTATGGTGTATGCACTACATNGATCTCATTTTAAGATGTTCACTGACCATTCTGCTTTGAAGTATTTGGTTAACAAGCCTGTGCTAGGTGGAAGGATATGCAGATGGTTGATTCTGTTTCAGGAGTATGATTTTGAGATCATAGTTAATCCTGGAAGACTTAACCTAGGACTTGACCACTTGTCGAGGCTCGAATTGGGAGAAGAACCTACCAGTTTGGACGAAGGTCTTCCTGATGCCCAGTTGTTTGCTATCCAAATGGTTGATGAATACTTTCAGGATATTGTTCAGTATTTGTCCATAGGTTTTCCACCCGTCGAGATGACCACACAGCAGAAGAAGCAGCTGGTGGTTTGAGTCGTCGACTTTACCCTAATAGCAGGACAGCTGTATAAAATGGGACCAGATGAAATACTGCATAGATGTGTCTTGGAGCACGAAAAGCCACTCATTTTGGCTGAGGAACACTTCGACGCAGCAGGAGGTCATTATGTAGGAAAAGCTACTGTATAGAAGATTTTGACAGCCGGATTGTGGTGGCCCAAAATCCACAAGGATGCAAGAGAATATTTCCACAGCTGCGACATCTGCCAAAGAACAGGCAAACCATCTAGGAGGGATGAGATGCCTCTAGCCCCGCAAGTAACCTTACAATCATTTGAAAAGTGGGCTATTGATTTTGTTGGTCCTATCAATCCCCCTACGAAGAATTTAGGCGCAAGATACATTATTACAGTGACTGATTACCTTACCCACTGGGCCGAAGCTCAACCAGTCAAGACCTGTAGCACTGCTACTGCTGCAAAGTTCATCTTTGATAACATCTTGTTCAGATTTGGGTGTCCTAGAGTCCTTATGAGTGATCAAGGATCACATTTTCTAAATAAGACTATTGAAGTATTGACTAAAGAATTTCAGGTTTATCATCAGAGGAGTATTGCCTATCATCCACAAGCAAATGGAACTGTCGAAGCTTTTAACAAGATCCTTGAACATGCTCTGATGAAGGTTTGCAATGTTAATAGAAGTGACTGGGATGTTAGAATTCCAGCAGTACTATGGGCTTATAGAACTACCTGCAAGAACTTGATAGGCCATACACCTTTTAGGTTGGTCTATGGGCAAGAAGCAGTCATGCCCATGGAGTACATTGTTCCTAGCCTCAGAATATCTGTTTTCACAGAGATGGATGACCCAGCTGTAATGACAGAAAGGCTGACAAAGATACTAGAACTGGAAGAGGACAGATTTACTGCAGGGTTCCAACAGCAATAGCAGAAAGCTCAAGAAAAAGCATGGCATGATAGACACATTAAGAAGAAGCAGTTCCAGCAGGGTGATCTTGTGCTCTTATATGACAGCAAATTCATGAAATTCCCTGGTAAATTCAAGACACATTGGAAAGGACTGTACATAGTGCAGAAAGTTACTGATGGTGGCGCAGTCCAGTTAACTAAGTTGAATGGAGAAATTTTACCTTCTATGGTAAATGGCAGTCATCTAAAGAAGTATAGGGATAGGCCGGGACCTCCTAATCAGAAGTAACATCAAGAAGGAAAGTCTAAGCACCAAGAACAGTTGAAATTAGGTGCTAGACTATAATGAAGCTGCCCTCAAAACTCCAAGGTGTGTTGTAGCCCAAAATGTGACGGATGGGAAAAACTCGACTTGGCGGCGCTGGCACGAAAACTGCCCTAACTTCCTGTAATGATGAGATTTTGGGAAAATATGGTGCCGTGTGGACAAGATTTTCGACACTCCATCAAATTCAATGCCATTAATGCACCATGATGATAGATTCTGTTGCGGGATTCTATAAGAAGCTACATCGGCCTGCGACCCCTGCATTAAGCACTTCTTTGAGTTTGTTCAGTAGAACGATTTCGAATGATCATGAAGTCCAGGAGTTATTACAAGAGTTCAGAGAGAGAGGTTTGCAGAACCTTCTAAGCAATCCACCCGTAAAGCCATGTTTGACTAAGGTACAAAGAAAGGCAGAAGTTTTCTCTAAACTGGACAAAGAAAGGAAGAAGTTCACTCTAATGTGGAGCAACGAAAGGCACAAGGCCTTACAAGAAGACTCTGGAGAATCCCGCCATGTATCCCCCTAGTTTGGCAGAACCAAGGCGGCTGTTTGCCTTATGCAACTTGACACGCAATTATAGGGACCCTAAGTTGTGGATGGTCAAATGTTCGGTAAGCAGATCGAAGGATGGGGTCGCTGATAGATCCAGAAGGCCTTAATCAGCATAAATATTACGAAGGAAAGGAGCAAGCAGTCGACAAAAGTATGTAGGGCTTCAGCAAGCAGCGCACAATGTTTTTTCCAACAAGATTCTACCGCCAAAAAAGTAGATGAGTGCCCCAGGATGGAACACTGGTGAGTCTTAGGGGCCTATTGGGGCGCGCACCCTAATGGTCCTTAAGGTGGGTAACTTCGCGGGTTTGAAGGAGTCTATGAGCGGAGTTACGGCTCAAAATAGTATTAGGGGTGTTAGGGTTGAGTCAAATCCCTATTTTTGTAATAAACCCATGGTTTAAGTCTAGGGTTTAGGGTTTCGGGGTGCCCATGGTTTAAGTCCATGGTTTTGTACTAGTGCGCTGTATAAATAGGCACTCATGTAAAGAAGTAAGGAGATGATTTTATGTAAGAGGAATTGATGCGAAGCTAAGGCTATTTTGTAAGAGAAGGATAAGTCCCAGCTGTGTACGTAGACGACCTCTGCAACTGTGTGCGTAGAGGGTGTGTAAGTGATTAAGAAGATCTGCAGTTGTGTGCGCAGAGGCCTGCAGCTGTGTGCATGAATTTAAGGACTTGAAGGGATCTGCAGCTGAGTGTGCAGATCAGAACTATGATTTTGCAAAGAGTTGAATAAAACAAAGTTCTGTGGACATAGCCCCTACATTGGGGGTGAACCACATTATATCTGGTGTTGTGGTTCTTGTGTTATTTTTGTTATGTTCTTTTATGCATTGATAAATATATATATCTGATAAGTAAGATTGCTGCTAAAATACTAGCTTTGCTATGAATTCCCAGTAAGGGTTAAGAAAGTCACTGTTTGTTTATCTAACTGTGAAGATATATATGTGAATGCCAAAGCACTGTGTTAATTGATTATAAGTTATTAAAGGATAAAGGTACAGTAATATCCCTCTTCTGCTTGCAGAAACCTGATTCTGCAGCACCCCATAGCTGTTTCGGGTGAGACTTCAACCTGTTCACAGGTTGTTGCCGAAAGGGCCAACACTGTGGGTCTTTTGTTGGTGCGAAGTAAAAGGTATAAAACCTGGGTCTGCCCTATTGCCCAACAGGCTAGCCCTAACCATTGCAGCCTCAAAGCAATGGGAGGTACATCACATGGATGTAAAATGTGCCTTCCTAAATGGAGATCTCACTGAAGAGATATATATGAAGCAGCCTCAAGGTTTTGCTACTAACCCTTCTCTTGTGTGCAGGTTGAGAAAGTCATTGTATGGGCTAAAGCAAGCCCCCAGGGCTTGGTATGCCAAGATCGATAGCTTCTTGCTATCACTGAATTTTGTTTGGTGCAAATCAGATCCAAATGTCTATTTGAAGTTAATTAATGGTTCATTAATTATCATTGTGTTATATGTTGATGACCTCCTCATTATAGGAAGCTCATAGGATGAGATTGCTTCCTTAAAGGGTGCAATGAACCAAGCCTTCTCCATGACAGATTTGGGGCTCTTAAGTCAATTTTTGGGGCTTGAGATTGCTCAAACCAAAGCTGGAATCATAGTGCACCAGTCCAAATATGCCTTGGACTTGCTGAACAAATTTAGAATGAAGGATTGCAAAGAAAGCAAAACTCCTTTCCTTTCAGGAGTGAAGCTGGAAGAAGCTGATTCTTCACCTATGGTAAACAATACACTATATAGGCAATTGATTGGATGTTTATTGTATCTGACACATACTAGAACTGATATTTCTTATGCAGTATGTGTGGCTTCTAGATACATGGATCAGCCTCATGAGATCCATTGGAAAGCAGCCAAAAGAATCCTTAACTTTGTTCAGGGAACAAGGACGCACGGGATCTTCTACAAAGCAAAATATGATCTTGATTTGATTGGATTTGTAATACCCTGGTTTTAATCCTTGCTTGCATTAAAATAAATAAGATACTTATGTTGTAAATAATCTTGGTAAGGAGCTCAAGGCCAAGGCCCCACCATAAGATTTGGTTATGTTGTGTTTCTGATTAGGAATGGTCACCGATGGTATATCGGGACATGCGGCATATATTTAATTACGGCATCATGTATACACACTTTTTAATTAAAAAAAAATCAACCAGCTATTCTCACAGCAACTAAATTGAGAAGGGGCATGATTCGAAAGGATAAGGAAGGGGGGGGGGACATGAATGTGGAACGTGGGGTCACAAGAGAGAATTATGTGTCACCACCTCCCTTGGTTATTTTGATTTTGTTGGTTGAGGCAGCGATTGGATGGAAAGAAGACCGTTTCCATGCCATGCTTCCTCTCCTCTCCATGACGTGGGAACCGTTTCTTCCCACTCCCTCGGTTCTTGGCCGCTCATCTCCCTCATGCAGGACGAGAAATTAAAAACGTTTTACCAACTGTTGTGGGGTTTTTTCGGCCTTCTCTCTCTCTCTCACGCTAATTGCTGGTCTGCAATTCATTTTTCTTCCATCCACACAGAAATCCAATTTTTGCCTCCACGCATTGGACTGTGTACTATTTTCGTTCACCATTCAAATCGCAGTGGAAACTATTGGAATTTCTTTTCCACGAATTGATGGGATTGGGGCTATTCTTCCTATGAATCTGCGTTAAACTGTGTATGCTAGCTGTGATTTTGGATCATTTTCTGATCTGTGTAAGTTTCCCAGTGATAGTATTGAAGGTTGGATCGCTGTGGATTCATCATATTTGTCCTTGGACTAGTTTTGGGTTGGTGAATGATGGCCTGAGATGCTTGACAAACCTGGTGGATTGAGAACCACATGGACAGAGCTATTGAGTTAGATTTCTTCTCCACAACCCCTGAAGAGCACTGGAGGGAAGATCAGGGTCTGAGGGACTGTGTTGCAGAGAAGGGGCCGACTTCCTTGTGTTGGGTGTGTGTGGGTGTTCTAGAATCTAGGCTGGCTCTGGTGTTGGTTTCTGCAGCTCTTTAATGAGCTCACCAGCTTAGCATTAGCCTTTCCCAGCTCCTATATGGCCTGATAAACCCAACTCTGTTGGCTTGGCTGATCTGTTGTTCGCTTGATAAAACCGATCGTGTTGGCTTGGCTGAACTGTGTGTTACCATTTTTGCTATGTGTAAGCCTGTTAGTTCCTTATTCCTTGTGGAGTCATGCCCGGCTCAGGGGTGGCAGCATTGCTGAGAGATCTAAGAGCATGCTAGCCTATGGTTGGGTGGAATGTTGCAGCGACATAGCTGGTTGTGGAATGATTTCTTTATAAAGATAAGTAATCTTGTCTATTTTACTTCTACAATTCTATTTACTGTTAATGATCATGATACACATGTTGAATGCTTGTTGAATGTATTTTACTTCCACTGTGTATGATAAATAACTATATATATATGCATGTTTTAGTTCAAGCATTTTACTTCAGCAATTTTTATGAATGCACATGTTCATGGGGCTGGTAGCCCGGATGGTTAAATCCATGGTAGCGTTCTCTTCGCCGGTCGGAGGGTTGGGGATGTGACAGTGTGGTATCAGATCCAAGTTACAGCATGGGCCCGCATGAGCCTTGAAGGATTGTAGTGACAATGATAGAAGCGGTATTTCTTTCTGCCCAACAGAAGTCCGTGAAATTCAAAAATTCAAATTCTTCTAAGTGTTTGAACTTCCAGTCCATCGGAAGAGTTATTGATGTAGACCTCCGCCGTTGAGGAAGAGTTAGAGGAAGCCTGCCTGACAAAAGGCCATTGGAAAGAAAAATCGTAGGATTTTTCCAAGTGGTTTCCTACGATTTTTCAAACCGCCAAGTCTTCCAACGGAGAAGAAATCGTGGAAATTTGGTTAAGTGTTGGAGCAGTCGGAAGAGTTGGCGAAGTGAGCATCTGCCGTTGCAGAAGCCAAATTCATTTGTATTCCGATGTGGAAAGACCGCCGATGTCTGAAGTTAAAATTTCTCTAAGTAAAGAGCCCCAATAGGAAGAGAAAGTGATTCGTGAGCCGCCGTTGCGGAAGCGAAAGTCATTTGGCTTCCGATGTGGAAAGACCGCCGATGTCCGAAGTTAAAAATTTATTTAAGTGAAGAGCTCCAATCGGAAGAGAAAGTGTTTGTGTGTCCACCGTTGTGGAATTCCAAAGCGATAAGTCTTCCGACGTGAAAAGCTTCCGACAGCCGATGAGCTTATAATCTGCGGAAGAGATTAAGTCACCGACAGCGCGAAAGAACTTAACATTGGGCCGCCCGCCGTTGCGGCTGCTGATGGACTATTGTTCCGAAGGATTAATGGAGCTGATAGGCAATGTACAGTGAAGGAATGGGTGGTTTCGACTGTCGAAAGGTTGTATGGATAGCTGAAATAGAGCCGATTCTGTGCAGGGAAAATTTCGAGATTTTCAAGTGGGATTTTCCCACAGATTTTTGATTGTTTATCAGTAGAATTTTGAGCTGTTTTCTAGTGGGATTTTCATGGGATGAGAATGAGAAAAGAGGCAGAAATATTATGTGCCAGATTGTGTGAAAATCAATTAATTACAAAAAAAAAAACGAGGGCGCTGCCCCCTTGACCCCCATCGTTCCCCCTTAGACAGTTGTTCCTTGAGGAAGAAAATATCTAGTATTTGGGAAATTGTAATTTTATAATTTTTTCCAAGAGAAGGTAAGTAATGCTGATTTATGTCAATGTTATGCATCTAACATTTTTGTTATTAACACGTTTGCAGAATCATAGTCACTTTCAAGAGCAGCATTCCAGGTAGTACAGTTTGATAAGTAAGTGGTGGTTCAGTCATGAGATCCCAGGATGGGTATGATGCTTAGGATTCTTACGAGCAAGCAAAAGATGCCATGGGATAAAATGTCCATATTAGGAATGATGACATTGAGTCCAATGGAAGGAGATTCCAAGAGACACCTTCAGATGTTTCAGCCACCATGAGAAGCTTAATAAAATCCCAGGAAGAGCAGCATTAGTTGAATGCTGCCATATTGGAAAGTTTGACAGACTTGCATAAAAAGATAGATTCCGGACAAGGTACATCAAGACCAGAAGGAAGCAAGAGCAGCATTAGGAGAAGAAGAAGGACTTCCAGTGGATCATCTGACTCCGAAGAATCCAGTGGAGATACAAGCTCTTCTCCTCATAAAAGGAAAAGAAGAAGGCACCTTAGGGATCGTTCTCGAGATGAGTTTAGGAAAGCTAAACCTCCTACATTTGATGGCAAGATAAAGATGGGACAAGAAGCTGAGGCTTGGCTTCTTGGGATAAAGAAGTACTTTCAGGTGCAGGACTATTCAGGAAACATGAAGGCATGAGTTGCCATATTCAATCTGAATGGAAGGGCATCCATTTGTTGGGAACACTTCAAGCAGGTAAAAAGGATCAGTGAAAGGAAACTTAAGTGGAAACAGTTCAAGAAGTATTTCAGGCAGAAATACCTCTTTGACAGGTGCTATGATGACAAGATCAAGGAGTTCCATGAGCTGATATTGGGACAACAAACCATGGATGAATATGCAAATAAGTTTTTGGAGCTGTTGAGGTATGTCTGGTACATCAGAGATGAAAAAGTGAAAGTCCAGCATTTTCTGAGTGGATTACCTCAGTCTTACAAAGATAGGATTGAGTTTTATGAACCTAGAACTCTTGAAGAAGCAATAAGAAAAGCTAAGTATTGCTATGAGCAAAGTAAAGGAAAACTTGATTACCAGAAGGCATGGAAGGACAAGAAGAACGAAAAGTTGGACCAAAGAAAGAAAGGTTTCAAACCTTCTAGATTCAGGAATCAGCAGAAGCAGCCATCCCAAGCTACGAGTGATCCAGTTGGAGTGAAAGGTGGAAAGCCTAAAGAGCCACATCCGAATAAAGGTCCACTCAAATGTTGGAAATGTGAAGGACCTCACTTGTGTAGAAATTGTCCACTCGAGAATGAGAGTGCAAGGCCAGCTTACAATGTTCAAGAAGCAGAAACAGTGGGTCAAGTAGCAAGGGAAATCCCTAGGATTTATGCAGCACTGGAGGACCGCCAGGCAGATCACCAGTCCACTGTGGTTGAAGTAGCAGGTAAGATTGTTGAGCAATCTGTTTCTATTTTGATTGACCCTGGTTCTACGCACAGTTACATTACCCCTAGAGTAGTGGAGATTTGTGCTTTTAGGAAGGTAAAGCATAGGAAGCCTTGGTTAGTTCAGCTAGCCACTGGAACTAAGAGAAAGGTCAGTGAAGTAGTAGAGAAATGTCCATTGATCATGGATGGGTTGGTCACTTGTGTAAATATGAATGTTCTACCACTTGGTTCCTATGATGTTCTCATTGGGATGGATTGGTTAGAAGCTCACAGGGTGAAGCTTGACTGTTACAATAAGACTTTCGAATGCATGAATGAAGAAGGGAACCTAGTAGTTGTGAAAGGCATTCCAAAGGTGATTTCAGTACGACAGGTTTCAACAATACAGTTAAAGAAATTTTGTAGGAAGGGTTTCCAGTTGTATGTAGCTCATATTTTGGAGGAAATAGGTGATGAAACTCCGAGGTTGGAGGACTATCAGGTGTTACAGGAATTCAGGGATGTGTTTCCTGACGAAATTCTAGGGCTTCCCCCAAAGAGGGACATTGATTTCACTATTGAACTTGTGCCAGGAGCAGCACCAGTGTCCAAGGCACCCTACAGAATGAGTACCCCAGAGATCCTAGAGTTGAAGATGCAACTACAAGAGTTGTTGGAAAAGAAGTATATCCGACTGAGTGTATCTCCGTGGGGAGCACCAGTTCTTTTTGTAAAGAAGAAAGATGGTACACTCAGGTTATGTATTGACTACAGGAAATTGAACAAGGTTACTGTAAAGAATAAATATCCTTTGCCTAGGATTGACGATCTCTTTGATCAAATGAAGGGAGCAAAGGTATTTTCCAAGATTGACTTGAGGTCTGGTTACCATCAGGTAAGAATCAAGGATGAAGACATTCATAAGACAGCCTTCAGGACAAGGTATGGGCACTATGAGTTTGTAGTGGTACCATTTGGCCTCACAAATGCACCAGCTACGTTTATGTGCCTTATAAATAGTGTCTTCAGCAGGTATTTGGACAAGTTTGTTCTTTTTTTCCTTGATGATATTCTTGTTTATTCTAAGAATGAGGAAGAGCATGAAGAGCATTTGAGGCTGACATTGAGTTTGCTCAAGGAGCATCAGCTGTATGCAAAACTTAGCAAGTGTGACTTCTATAGAGATAGAATTCAGTACTTGGGCCACATTATCTCAGAAGAGGGTATATCTGTGGACCCTGAAAAGATTGAAGCCATTATGAATTGGCCTACTCCAAGAAACGTGACAGACGTAAGATATTTTATGGGACTTGCAGGATACTATCGGAGATTCATTGAAGGATTCTCCAAAGTTGCACATGCCATCACTTCTTTGCAAAAGAAGGGGATGAAGTTCGAATGGACATCGAGGTGTGAAGAAAGCTTCTAGCAGTTGAAGAGTCTTCTCACCAGTGCACCAATATTGAAAGTTGCAGATCCAGAGAAATATTTTGTGGTATGTACCGATGCATGCGGACAAGGGCTTGGAGGAGTCCTTATTCAAGACAACCACGTGATATGTTATGAGTCAAGAAAGCTAAAGGAGCATGAGAAGAACTATGCCACTCATGATCTAGAGCTTGCAGCCATAGTACATGCTCTCAATATGTGGAGACATTACTTGATGGGCAGAAGATTTGAGCTCAGAACAGACCATTGTGGTTTGAAGTATTTGTTTGATCAGCCTACTCTGAATACTAGGCAAGCAAGATGGCTGGAATTTTTATGTGAGTTTGATTTTAAAATCAAGCACATAAAGGGAAAGGAAAACAAGGTAGCTGATGCACTCAGCAGGAAGGTATAGGAAATGCATGTGGCATCCCTTAGTATTTGCCAATCAAATTTGAGGAAGCAAATTGTTAATCAGGTTGGTGGAGATGAATTGTATGAACAGGTAAAAGACAAATTGCAGCAGCAAATTCTTGAGAAGAAGTATGAGGGATATAAATTGGAAGAAGATGGGATTCTTACTTTTAAAGGTAGAATTTATATTCTAGATGTAGCAGATTTGAGGAGAGTTGTTATGGATGAAATCCATCAAGCTCCGTATTCTGGTCACCCAGGATATCAGAAGACAATTGCTACAGCTAGGAAGCAGTACTTTTGGCCAGGAATGAAAGGGATATGGCTGAGTACATTTCCAGGTGTATGAAATGTCAACAGGTAAAGGTTGAGCATCAACATCCAGTAGGCTTGTTGTAGCCTTTTCTAGTTCCGGAGTGGAAATGGGAAGTTATTTCCATGGATTTTATTACAGGATTGCCGATGACTTGGAGGCAACATGATTCCATCATGGTTGTGGTAGACAAGTTGACCAAGGAAGCGCATTTTATACCAGTTAAGTCTATGCATAAGACAGATGACATTGCAAAGATCTTCATGAAGGAGATATTCAAATTGCATGGATTGCCGAAGGCTATAGTCTCTGATAGAGATGTCAAGTTCACTTCCAATTTTTGGAAGGGATTGTTTGCAGATTTGGGTACAAAGTTAAACTTCAGCACTGCATACCATCCTCAGACAGATGGGCATACAGAGAGAGTGAATCAAGTTCTTGAAGATATGCTTCGCATGTATGTGATGGACAAACCAACCAAGTGGGAAGATTACTTGCACTTGGTAGAGTTTGCTTATAACAATGGACAGCAGGCATCCTTGGGGATGAGTCCGTATGAAGCTTTGTATGGAAGAAGGTGTAGGACACCAATGACTTGGGATAACCCAGTGAACAGGATTGTGCTTGGACCAGAATTGCTCAAGGAAATGGAGCAAGAAGTTGTAAAGATTAGGCATAATTTCAAAGCAACACAGGACAGACAGAAAAGCTATGCAGATAGGCATAGGGTGAGCAGGGAGTTCAGTGTTGGGGATCATGTTTACCTCAGAGTGAGGGAAAAGAAAAGTTCCTTGAAGCTTGGAAGTTGTGCCAAGTTGTCACCTAGATATTGTGGGCCATTTGAAGTACTCGAGAGGATAGGGCCTGTTGCATATAGACTTGCATTTCCTGCTAATACTAGAGCTCATAATGTTTTTCATGTTTCTTTTCTTAAGAAATATGTACATGATCCTAACCATGTGATAAATTGGGATGTGATTCAGGTGGAACCCGAGGGAGAATTCCAAATCAAGCCAATGCACATCCTCGACAGGAAGGTCACAATGCTCCGGAACTGAGCCATAGGGCAGGTAAAGGTGTAGTGGGAGCATTACGGACCTGAAGAGGCTACGTGGGAGCTGGAGGATGCCATGCGATTGGAACATCCATTTTTGTTCAATCCTGCGGAACACTAAGGCGGTACCAGTGTATCTTTTTGTTCAAATTTTGTAAAGCACTGAGGACAGTGCTATTCAAGGGGGAGGGGAATGTAATACCCTGGTTTTAATCCCCACTTGCATTAAAATAAATAAGATACTTATGTTTTAAATAATCTTGGTGTGGAGCTCAAGGCCAAGGCCCCACCATAAGATTTGGTTATGTTGTGTTTCAGATTAGGAATGGTCACCGATGGTATATCGGGACATGCGGCATATATTTAATTACGGCATCATGTATAAACACTTTTTAATTAAAAAAAACTCAACCAGCTATGCTCGCATCAACTAAATTGAGAAGGGGCATGATTCCAAAGGATAAGGAAGGCGGGGGGGGACGTGAATGTGGAACATGGGGTCACGAGAGAAAATTATGTGTCACCACCTCCCTTGGTTATTTTTCTTTTGTTGGTTGAGGCAGCAATTGGCTGGAAAGAAGACTGTTGCCATGCCACGCTTGCTCTCCTCTCCATGACGTGGGAACCGTTTCTTCCCACTCCCTCGGTTCTTGGCCGCTCATCTCCCTCATGCAGGACGAGAAATTAAAAACGTTTTACCAACTGTTGTGGGGTTTTTTCGGCCTTCTCTCTCTGTCTCACGTTAATTTCTAGTCTGCAATTAATTTTTATTCCATCCACACAGAAATACGATTTTTGCCTCCACGCATTGGACTGTGTACTGTTTTCGTTCACCATTCAAATCGCAGTGGAAACTATTGGAATTGATTTTCCACGAATTGATGGGATTGGGGCGATTCTTCCTATGAATCTACGTTAAACTGTGTATGCTAGCTGTGATTTTGGATCATTTTCCGATCTGTGTAAGTTTCCCAGTGATATTATTGAAGGTTGGATCACTGTGGATTCATCATATTTGTCCTTGGACTAGTTTTGGGTTGGTGAATGATGGCCTGAGATGCTTGAAAAACTTGGTGGATTGAGAACCACACAGACAGAGCTATTGAGTTGGATTTCTTCTCCACAACCCCTGAAGAGCACTGGAGGGAAGATCAGGTTCTGAGGGACTGCGTTGCAGAGAAGGGGTTGACTTCCTTGTGTTGGGTGTGTGTGGGTGTTCTAGAATCCAGGCTGGCTCTGGTGTTGGTGTCTGTAGCTCTTCAATGAGCTCACTAGCTTAGCATTGGCCTTTCCCAGCTCCTGTATGGCCTGATAAACCCAACTCTATTGGCTTGGTTGATCTGTTGTTCGCCTGATAAAACCGACCGTGTTGGCTTGGCTGAACTGTGTGTTACCATTTTTGCTATGTGTAAGCCTATTAGTTCCTTATTCCTTGTGGAGTCATGCCCAGCTCGGGGGTGGCAGCATTGCTGAGAGATCTAAGAGCATGCTAGCCTATGGTTGGGTGGAACGTTGCAGCGGCATAGCTGGTTGCGGAACGATTTCTTTATAAAGATAAGTAATCTTGTCTATTTTACTTCTGCAATCCTATTTACTATTAATGATCATGATGAACATGTTGAATGCTTGTTGAATGTATTTTACTTCTGCTGTGTATGATAAATAACTATATATATATGCATGTTTTAGTTCAAGCATTTTACTTCAGCAATTTTTATGAATGCACATGTTCATGGGGCTGGTAGCCCGGATGGTTAACTCCATGGTAGTGTCCTCTTCGCCAGTCGGAGGGTCGGGGACATTACAGGATTTACTGACGGTGATTGGGTAGGTGATAGCATAGATAGAAAGTCCACATCAGGATATGTGTTCATGCTTACAAAAGGGCCAATCAACTGGTCAAGCAAGAAACAGAGTGCCATTGCACTCTCATCTACATAAGCAGAGTACAGAGGAGTTGTTAATGCAGCAACTCAATGTTTATGGTTGCAGGGATTACTTGGAGAGTGTGTCTTCAAATCAAAGTACTCAATTACCATCTACTGTGATAACCAGAGTACCATTCGAATCTACAAAGATCCAGTTCAGAAGCAGAGAACCAAACACATTGAGATCCATATGCACTACATCATAGAGCTTGTGCATGATGGCACCATTCACCTACTCTTCTGTTCATCTTCAGAACAAGTAGCTGATATCTGCACCAAAGAATTTTGTGAGAAGACCTTCAGCAATCTCAAATCACTACTGGGGATTTTTTATCATGCTGTGAAGCATGAGTGAAGACAAGATTTCCAAATTTTGTTTTACAGTCCATGTTTAAGGGAGGATTTTCCCATGTGGTTTTTTCCTCTTTCCTTGGTTGTATGGACATGCAGTATGTAAAAGGGTGGCTAAGACTTGTTGCTGGGCCCTATAATTTTCTGATATATTACTCATAAGTCAGGATTAAGGGGGGGTGTTAGAATAATCAACCCATAGTTTACTACCTTAGACATTAATTTAATTATTTTGTCTTATTTGCCTAGTTCATGTGTCCCACCTTGTGCAAGTTGTCTTTTACCTATCCATAGTGGTCAAACTTTTCTTATTTGAATCAAGTAGTGCTTGGGAAACCTCAAGGAATCAATTCTACCTTATTCCTGGCCTCCTAGGTGCCCTTCTTCTTTTTATGCTTTATTGCCTGTTTTTTCAGTGTTTTAAGGCAAATGGAAAAGCTAGACTAGGTGAGGTGAACTAGTTTTTTGTCCTCTACATCCTCCACTCTTTTTTCCTTGGAAAAGAATGTATGAGTTTTCATTCCATCACTCTTTAGCTTTCCTAAGCATTTTTTCTAATTCGTGAGCTCCATGACTGATTTGGACCCATCCGTTTGCACCTATGGGAGATTTGCTTATTTTTAGTAAGCCTGCTTTATGCTAGATTCGAATTGCTCCTCATGCATTCGAATCCCTGATGTAATTATTTAATACAGAAACCTATTATGTTATAGGTTTGGCTATTGTACAATGAGTTAATACAGTTTAGTGTTCAGCTCCAATTTCAGTCTCTTTTGTGAGTGATTTTGCATGATCAATTGTTAATTGTTGTGAGTAAAATTAATATATCACTGGGTTCAATTTCCACAGCGACGGCAAATGGATAAGTGTTATGTGACCCTTGCTAAGAATGTGCATGTTTAACTATTAAATTCCATATGCATAACATGTTTTGATTTTATTTCCATGGTGACCGATTGCTTGAGTATGAATAGGGCCTACATGGCACACACTAGAGAAGAGTGCACACTTTTCCGATGTCGAGTCATGAAAGGGTTTTCAATATTGATTACACTCTAGGGAGTGGATGCACTCCTGGTGTCTCAATACTTGATAGTGAATGATATGAAATGTGATTATAGTTTTAGAGCAATAACGCTGAGTTTGCTTGTATTGCTTGTATTGCTTGTGTTGATAGGCTAAATAGATGCAGTTGGGTGTTGTAGCCGAAAGGTAAAAGGTAAAATGTAAAAGGTAAATGGTTGTTGTGAGGGGTTGTGGAGTAAGGGTTATTGTTGATATAAGTGTGTGCTGGTATAAGTGTATGTTGGGCTGTGATATGCCTGAGGATCCATAGTAGATCCTAGACCTGGAAATGGTCGTGGTAAAGTTCCAAGCCCAGTTGACATGAGGATGTACTAGCTGGACATTAATTATTTGATGTTGTGGAGCAGCCAGCGTGCTGACCTAACATCAAGTCCATAGGTGATCCCAAGGCTTGCAAAGCGAAGCAAGATCCTGTGGACGAATGAGGAAACACACAATACATATAAATATTGGATTATTTTGCTTATGAATATACTTGTGTATATGATTGGTTATAATGTTTTAAGCTCTTGTTCTAGATATAAAACTGATGAGAATAAACTAAAAATGTGAATTTATTCAATGTTTGGATATAGGTATCGCTGGAAGCGAGGACTATGAGAGCATCCTAAGGGTGCATGTGGACATGTGACTGTCCTAGAAAGCTCGGAATGAGTGGCAATGAAAAAGGTGCTAGTGAGACCGTGAGGTTCCTAGCAGTTGAGATAAACCATGTGGAGAGACTCCATGGGTTAGAGGTCTAGAATAGACCGAAGACACTAAGTGTCATGACCAAGAGAGATTGGTCCAGCATTCACGGTGAAGTGAAAGAGGCTGAGAGCATGAAACACCACCGTGATGGTGTGGGTTCCATAAAGGAACAAAACAAATAAGGGAAAAAATCTTGCTGCTCTCTCTTGCCTTTTGATTATATATATATATATATATATATATATTTATGCATTGTGAAAAAAAATAAAAAAAATTTGTTGAATGCATGTATGACTGAAAATGGAACGTGTGTTTTTGCTGAAGGTAAATTGTAAATGCTGGAGTGGTTAATTCCCTGCCCAAGAATGGACATGAATGAGCTCATGTGCCTGTTGGGGAAGGCATGAAAAAAATATGAAAGTCTCCTTGATGAGGCTTGGACTGTCATGCCAAATGGGTAATTAATTGACTGATTTTAATGTCTATATTATGCTTCGTCTAATAGAATTTCAATGGTGCATTTCACAGGTGAGAAAAGTGAAACCAAGTGGTGCACATTGATCATGGAAGTAGATCAAAAGTTGTTGGACTTAGCTGGAAGTCTCCTTCAAATGATTTCCAAGACCCAAGAAAATATTGGGGAGATGCTCAAGATATAGAAAAGGCAGAATGAAATGAACCACCAGATTTTGCAAGACTCTATTGGTTTGCAAAGGGAGGTGAAAAGCCTTCTGGGAGCAATCAACAAGGGAAAGGAAGGTGGACCAGTGATGGGACAATCATCCAAGCAACCTGATAAGAAACAGTCTAGTCATAAAGACTCAAAGGAAATTGAGCAGGTAAGGATGAAGCAGCCAGTGAAATGCTGGAAATGCGGAGGACATCATTTACGCCGGGACTGCCCAATGAGGGAACATGATGAGGACAATAGATGCAAAGTTCCTAGACTTCGGGATGAGCTAGAAGCTGAGAACAGCAGGACAAGTCCGTGGAAGCCGAGGGGCTTGGTCCTGAACATTCAAAGTAGATGATTGAATGTGGGACAGATTTGCAAAGTTTAGAAATTTTGATGTGCAATTGTATATGTATTGTATATATGTAATGGAACACTGAGGACGGTGTTATTCCAAGGGGGAGGGGAATGTAACACCCTGATTTTGACCTCTCTTGCATGATGTATATATTGTAATTAATCATGGTGAGGAGCTAAAGGCAAACGCCCCACCATTGATTTGGTTGTGTATGTTTCGGCAATGGGGATAGTTGCCGATGGTATGTCGTGCTAGTCGGCACATTATAGTTGGCATCATGTAAACACGCACATCAAATAAAATAAACCCACAACCAGATACAACAGCACAAAGTTGAATGAAAAGGGCATGATTCCAAAGGATAAGGGGTGGGGGATGTCAAACCTTGGTCTATGGGGGAAAAACCCATGTGTTGCCACCTTGTTTTGTTTTGCCATCTTCCCTTGTCAACCTCTCTATTGTTTTGTTGTTGTTGGTTGAGGTAGTTATTGCTGAGTGGTGGTGGTTTTGGAGGACCATCATCCCTTTCCCACATGCCCACTCCACCAGCAGCCTCTCCCCTTCATCGTCGCGTGGGGAAGAAGAAACGGTTACTCTTGTCTCCCATGTTTTTCCAACCTTCACGATCCTTCCATTCTGGTCTGTTGATTCGTGTGCATAGGGAAGCTGTTTCTCCTCACGCACAGGCTGGGATCCTCACACAGAGAGACATTCTGTCTTCTTCTCATGCACAGGAGTTCTGCGTTGGTTTTCCCCACGCAGGGAATGGGTGAAATCGTGGCTGTCACTCAGGATTTTCGGGTGCAAGAGCCATTTCTACACTTAGGGACTGTGTGTAAGTTTCCTTACTAATTTGTGACCTGTGCATATGTTTTACTCTGCATTTTGGGGTCTGGTGCAAGTTGCTCTCATGCACAGACCGTTGGAGTCATTTTCCCATGTTGTGCGCCATGCTCACTAAATTACATTTTGGGACTGTTGTCTTCCCTACCCTTTTGTTGGATTTGGTGTCCAACTACGTTCTGGACCACTGTGCATTCTTAGTGGAGCTGTGCTCACGGGTTACGTTTTGGGACTGTTGGATTCCCCATACCGTGAGTTGTGTTGTTGTTACACTTTGAGGCTGCTACGGGCTGTTTGGAGTTTTACTTCTTCTCTGTCTTGTGGACTGTGTAATGTTGCCATCATCCATTGTGAGTTTGGGCTGCTGAGGTACCCTGGGTTAGGTTGCAGCTGAGTTGTTTTGGCCACGCTATGGCCAAAAACAACTCTGAGTTGCCTTGTGGGCTTGAGCTGTGTTCTATCTTTAGTTTGGGATTGTCCCCAGTTTCCTATACCTTCGCCAAAGGGCTTTGAAGGGATTGTTTTGCTGCTGGTATGCAGTGGTTGTCCCTTGGACTATGTTGGCTTGGCCGATCTGTTGATGGCCTGATAAACGCAGCTGTGTTGGCTTGTTGATTGGAAAACCTTGGCTATGTGTAATCCTGCATTGACCCTTATCCATGGAGGAATCATGCCCAGCTCAGGGGTGGCAGCGTTGCTGAGAGATTGATGAGCACGCTGGCCTATGGTTGGGTGGAACGCTGTAGCGACGTAGCTGGTTGCGGGGTGAATTCTTCATCAAAAGATAAGTACTGCTGCTATTTCATCTCTGCAATTATATTGATGTCAAATGAATTATAACGAACATGTGGAAGGCTGGAAATGTATATGTAATATTCCGCTGAATGCTTTGAGGAATTATGCATCTGTGTATGCTTGTATGTTTGGAATTCCTGTTATGTATCATGTTAAGTTCTTAATTTTCCGCATTGTTGTCTGTCCATGTTCATTGGGATATTTTCTCGGTTGAGTGTTTGGTGTTTGTCACGTCCTCTTTGTCGGTCGGAGGGTCGGGGACGTGACATCAGTGAAAAATCTTCAATAATCCTCTTTGGATAGGTGTATTTTCTTTTAATTATTAAATAATAAAATATTTCAATTACAGTCATCTTTGACCATCCTTGGTCAACAACATAAAACTTTACAATAACTTTTAAAGTAATGTATTTTCACAAAAATAAAATGTTTTTAGTTCTAGGTGGGTTACAAACACCCCCTCTTTAGTTCAACATCATCCTCGATGTTGCTAAAATATCAACTGAGCCTTCCTAGAACAAAATTGGACATGCTTACCGAATATGAATCTTCAATTCCCAGGTTTCTTCATCCAGAATAAGGTGCTTCCATTGCACATTTAGTTGTCCAATGGTACGATTCAAGAGAAAAATTTCTCTTTTGTCGAGAATACAATCCGGTTCCACTTGAAAATATCCTTCTGGTTCTACCTAGATAACATTCCAATCGATTACATGAGCAGAATGATGTACATAATTTTTCAATATAGAAATATGAAATACGTTATATATTTTGAGATTAGGTGGAAAAGCTAATTGATAAGCTACTGGTCCAACACTTGACAATATCTCAAATGGTCCGCAATACCCGGTTTCTAATTGAGCACAACTCCCCAAATTAAATGAGTTCTTTCTAGGTTTTACCTTGACCAAAACATGCTCACCTACTTGAAATTCTTTCTGAGTTCTTTTAAGGATTGCATGAGTCTTTTGTCTATCCTGTGCAATTTTTGAATTCATTTGTACTTGTTTCACTCTTAGTTCCATTTCTTTTAACAAGTAAAGTACTAACATCAATCTGTTAACTGGATTATTCCATGAAATGGGAGTATTACATTTCCTACCATATAGTAATTCAAAAGGACTAAGTTTAGCTGAAGCTTGATAATGATTGTTATAAGCAAACTAGACTAAGTGCAGATATTTTTACCACTTCTTTGAATGATCCATAACATACATCCTTAACATATCTTCTAAAACTTGATTTACTCTTTTTGTTTGTCCATCCATTTGCAGATGATAAGAGGTACTAAAATTTAGTTTAGTGTCCAATCCTTTAAACAATGACTTCTAGAAATTACAAGTAAACTTAGGATCCCTATCAGAAATTATCATCTTAGGAATTCTATGCAAACGAAAAATTTACTTCATAAAAATATCAACAATATTAGTAACCTTATAAGTAGTTTTAACAGGTATAAAATTAGTTTCTTTGCTAAGTTTGTCTACCACTACCATCACAAAATCATTTTGATTTTGATTTTTAGGTAGCCTTGTTATGGAATCAAGGCTAATAATTTTCCATTTTCAATTTGGGATTGGTAATTGTTGCAATAGATCTGCTAGGTGTTGATGCTCAGGTTTAACTCGCTGACATTCTATACACCTAGCTATATATTCAACCACTTCATTTTTCATATTGGGACAAAAATAATATTTTCTTAGAATTGTTATCATGTTTTGGTAGCCAGAATATTCTGAGTAAGGACTCTTATGTACTTCATTTAAGATCAACAATTTAATTTCTGGTACATAGGGTACATATAATATGTTTTTATACAACATTTAACCTTTTTCATTCAAACTAAAATCTATTTTTATATTTTTCAGATTCATTTTCTATAACTTTTTCCTCTTAAATTTTGATAATCTTTATCCATGTTTACTCCATCTTCAAATTTATCATCCAATTCAGTTTTATAGCTGCTAACAACAGCTATAAAATTCATATTTTCATTCCTGCTTAAGGCATCAACCACTTTATTCTCCTTTCCTTTTATATGTTTAATCTTGAAATTATATTCACTAAGGAAAGATAACCATCTTGCTTGGCTTGCGTTCAGATTTTGTTGATCAAACAAGTATTTTAAACTTATGTTTTCAGACATTAATAAAAATATTCTTTCGATTAGATGATGGTGCCACATTTTCAAGGCATGTATTATGGAAACCAACTCTAAATCGTAGGTAGCATAATTTGTTTCCTATATTTTTAACTTTCTTGACTCATATGCTATTACATGACCTTCTTGCATCAACACTCCACTTAGGCCCTCATTGCATGCATCAGTGCATACAACAAAGTCCTTATTTGGATATGATATTTTTAGGATAAGTGCAGTGGTTAATAATTATTTTAACTTTTAATATTTTTCCCTTTTTTTGCAAGGATGTTATGGGATTCACGATATTCAAGAATCCTTCTATGAATTTTCGATAATAACCTGTAATCCCCATGAATGATCATACATCCGATACATTCTTAGGAACATTCCATTCCATTATTGCTCTTATTTTATCAATATCCACTGATATCTCTTCCTTGGATATCACATGGCCTAGATATTGTATTTAATATTTAAAGGATTCACAATTATTGAATTTAGCATACAATTTGTGTTCTCTCAAAACTTGTAATGTTATCTGTAGATTTTCATCATGTTTTTTTTTAATATATTAGTATGTCATCTATAAATACAACTACAAATTTATCCAAATACTTAATAAACTATTCTTTATGCACATAAAATATGCTCGAGCATTTTTTAGACCAAATGGCATAACTACAAACTCATAAGGCCTGTAACAGGTTCTGAATGTGGTTTTAAATATATTTTCATCTTTAATTTTGACTTGATGATATCCGTATCTCAAGTCTATTTTTGAGACTATCGTTTCTTCACATATTTGATCGAATGGATCATTTATGCGAGACAATGGATATCTGTTTTTAATTGTTATCTTGTTTAACTGACAATAATCTATAAATAAGCGTAATGTACCATCTTTATTTTTAACAAATATGACAGATGCTCCCCAAGGGTACACACTTGGTATTATATAATTTTTATCTATTAACTCTTGTAGTTGTATTTTTAATTCATTGAGTTCTAGGATATTCATCCGATAAAGAGATTTTGAATTGGGTACAGCTCCAGGTACTAATTCAATAGTAAAGTCCAATTCTATTTTAGGAGATAATCATGGAATCTCTTTCAGGAATACATCCAAAATTTCTTTTAAAATTGGTATATCATCGAATTTTAATTTATCTTCTTTATTTATGTGTTCATCATTCATTACATGTACAACAAAAACTTTGCAACCTTTACCTACAAACTTTTTTATAAGTAATAAATGAAAAATGATAAATAGATGTGAGCTCACATGAAATCTATATTAACAACTCAAAATAACAATTCTATTATGAAAGAATCAAAATATTTTCTCTAAAACATCAATCATATTACAAAATGATCAAATATGTGAATAAATCTCAAAATACTTTACATAAATTATTTCTCTACTTCCACAACGCTAAAAAGGCCTCTACTACTACTCAAATGAGGATAGAACCCTCTTATTTATACATGAGTTTTTTTAAAAGAATATAAGCAACTAATAAATGTAGATCCACTTTTATGTCAAATAGGCACAACCAATTATCGCTTTAAATCCTCACAGAACCTCTCACAAATCCTCTCATGATATTCCTGTTTGGAAAATTAGCTTGATTAATTATCTCCAAATCTTGAAAATATGGAGGAAATATTTGAGAAGATTTTGAATAATCCCTGCTTGAAATTTTCAAATATTCCTACACATTTACAAAGCTCATCCAACTTTGATATATAAATGAAAATATGTCAATTTTCTAATATTTAATCGGAAGAATTGGAAAATAATGAAGTAAACCCATATTTATTCATAAAAATGGTATAATGAATGGTTAATGGAGTGGTGAATAGGGATGAATGCAAGGAATAGTGAAAGGTGGATATGCAACATTTGGGCAACCCAACAATATCTCCCCCCAATTGAACTTGTTGCATGTCCTCATGCAATTGTGCATACAATTTTTGGCTTTGTAACTTTGGCTTTGCATGATGATAAGTTTAACAATAAATCATTCCATTATGTGAAATACATAAGTAGCATCTGATTTTATTTATGGTTGGTTCTTGTGTGACAAACATGAATATGTAAGATGTTGGTTCTTGTGTTAGCAACATTAATTAATCTACTTGTTTTATGGCTTCAATACATAAGATTTTAAAGTATACATACACTAGAAATTATAAGCCATCAATGTACATTATAAAGCCTTTGCTTCATGTTATGAATCATGCCAAAAACATATCAAATTGTAACAAAGTGTAATTTGGAAAATACATGTTGGTCAATGGTAAATGAGATGATGGAATGTGTAAAATGGAATCAAATGGTAATGAATATATTCCCCCCAATTGAAGATGCATTAAGTTTATGAAAATGAGTAAGGAAATGTAACACGGTGAGGGAATTTTCCAAATTCATTCATCTCTAGAATTTAAGGAATTATATGATTAAAGATTAGAAAATAGCATACCTCCATTTATGTGAAAAGTTGATGAACTATACAATAGGAATGTTGCTGATACTGTTGTTGGATCATGGATTGTTAAGTGAAGGAATATGAATTGCTTCTTGGTTGAATGAAGTAAAAGATGAAAGATGAAAGTGGAATTGTTGTACTCTCATATATACTTTTCATGATACAATCTCACCATTGATGTCAATGAGTGCCAAGGTACCTAAGTACATCTTTAAAAGTGCAAATAAATGAGTTGATTTCGATCCACTTGCAAGATCTAATGATCAAGGGACATTGATGTATTCCCATGATTGTTAGTGGGAGAAATTTACATTAAGGCATGCAAGCCTCAAGGTACTCAAAATGAACTCTAGTCTCTATCTCAGATAATGTGCTGAGGTCAATGGCTCAAGACTTGTATAAACATGGGTTTAAGGAATCCCACATCAATCAACACAAGTCTGTACAAAATGATTGGTAGGACTATAGATGAAAGATATCACAGACAAACCATTTTATGACGAGGATAATAAGGAAATTAAATCATAGAAACAAAGCTTGAATGGTTTTATTTATAAGGAAAAAGATGAACTGAAAATGAAGAAAAATATATGTGACTCAGAAAAGTAAACATGCAAAAAGTCATGATGTGGAAGGCAACAAAAAAGTAGACTCCAACATGGATGACTAATAAGCTTAGAAGGAGGAAGGTAGGTTAACATATCATGCAATTTGGTTTTCTGAAAGTTTCTTTGTAGGGAAAAAGGGCATGACAAATCTAATACAAAGCTTAACTGCTTCATGCTTTTGATGAAACATGTTTCTCTAAAAAAAATTTGCGATTCTTGCAAATCACTTTTGAATGAACAAGTTTTATGGATTGTCTTTGAACCTGTAAAAGGTTAGCATTAATCCCGCAACAAAATTGTGAGAGCATAAAAAATATAAAACAGAAGAAAAACACATTCTTAGAAAATCAAATTTAAAATAAAGTGAAAAGTGTTTTTACCTATT
>LPNX010794954.1:281224-294168 GCA_001517045.1 Pseudotsuga menziesii | reverse complement strand
AAAATGGGGGGGGGGGGGGGGGGGGGGGGGTAAGAGATATAGGGTGGATGGGAGAGGGAGATTGTAACACCCCGGATTTGATCCCATTTGCATTAAATATATATGATGTATATATTGTAATTAATCATGGTGTGGAGCTAAAGGAAAAAGCCCCACCATCGATTTGGTTGTTTTATGTTTCGGCGATTGAAATCGTTGTCGATGGTATATCATGCTATCCAGCACATATTAGTTTTGGAATAATGTAAATATGCACTTTAATTAAAATGAACCCCAACCAGCTATGTGAATGCAACCATGATGAAAAGGGCATGATTTTCCTAAGGGTAAGGAGGGGAATTATCAAAATTTGAGCCTATGGGGAAAAGCCATGTGTCAGCTATTAAACCCTTATGAACTGCTCACCTATCCTTGTCTCGTTAGTCAACTACCACATTAAACTTCTATTATTAGTTCGGGGAAGTTATTGACAGGCAGTTGTGTGTGGCAGGACTGTCAGTCCTTACCCACACGCACACTCCACCAGTAGACCCTTTCACTTCACGGGGGTAGGAAGGAAATGACTCAATTCTTCCATTGTTTTCCATCCTCACGTAGGGACAGTGGTTCTGCTCATCCTCATGCACAGGATTTTCTCCATCGTTTTCCTCATGCAGAGAGCTGGGAAAGCTATTTCTGTCATCCATGATTTTGTTCCTATGAATGAGCATTCACGATTTTTGTGTGTGAGAATGCCATAGTTGGGGAATGGTGATGTGGGTTCCTTCATGATATTCTTGATAATGATACATTCACGTTTGGGTTGTGTATTCCTGTTGCTTCAATTTTGATATCAGGCCATTGTTTTCCACACGATTTTGTGTGCTGTGGGTTCATTTAAGTTTGTGGGCTGCTATGGATTCCCATTAAGTCGTTTTGGCCACGATAGGGCCAAGAAAGAATCAAGAATTGAATTCCCCAGTCAAATATGTGGTTTCCTTGTTTGCTGCGTGTATGTAGTGGTTGGTCTTGGACTGTGTTGGAGTGGGAATGAAGACGTGGTTTTCTTGATAAACCTGGTGTGTTTGGGAGCCACACAGATAGAGCTAGAGGGCTAGCTTTCTTCTCCAAAACCCTTGAATAGCACTGGAAGGGAAGTCAGGGTCTGAGGGGATATGTAGCAGAGAAGGGACTGATTTCCTTGTGTTGAGTGTGTGTGGATTTCCTATAAGTCAGGCTAGTTCTAGTGTAGGTGTCCTCAGCTCTTCAATGAGCTCACCAGCTTAGCATTTAGCTTTTCGCAGCTCCTTGATGGCCTGATAAACCCAACTGTGTTGGCTTGGCTGATTTGTGTATCCATGGCTATTTATAATCCTGCTTGTTCCTTATTCCTTGGGAAATCATTCCATGCTCGGGGGTGGTAGTGTTGCTAAGAGATTAAGGAGCACACTGGCCTATGGTTGGGTGGAACGTTTCAGTGACGTAGCTGGTTGCAAGATGAATTCCTCACAAGATAAGTATTCTTGTCTATTCAATCTCTGCAACCATATCTACTGTTAATGAATTATAACGAACATATTGAATGAATGAATGTATGTTTGCTTCCGCTGTGTATGTGAAAAATTGTGTATCTTAGCATGTTTTATGTTCAAGCATTTTGGTTTTATGTATGTTCATGTTCATGGGGGTGGTTTTTCCCGGATGGTTAATGTCATGGTAGCATCCTCTTCACCGGTCGGAGAATCGGGGATGTTACAGAGATATGAGGGAGGGATGATTGGGTGCAACAAATATATAGGATAATGGATGGAGGGACAAATGGGGTGGGGGTGGTTAAAGAGTGAGAGGGAGGAGAGGGAGGATATGGATGGATGGAGTGGTTGTATATAGATAGTTATAGAGTGAGTGAGTGAGAGAGACAAATGGCAGGGTGGTTAAAGAGTGAGAGGGGGGAGATTCAAAGAGAGAGAGAGAGAGAGAGAGAGAGAGAGAGAGAGAGAGAGAGAGAGAGAGGGAGGAAAAATGATGGATGGAGGGATGGTTAGAGGGTGAGAGTGTGGGATAATAACAGTGAGAGAGGAGGGATTCAGGGAAATGAAGTATGATCAATGATGGTTATACCAAGGGATAGAGATGAGGGATTGTGTATGTGTGAGAGAGAGAAATAGAGATATATAGAGGGGGGAATATAGAGAGAGATGGATAGAGGGTGCATGGATGTGTTTGACAGAGACAAAGGGGAGAGGTTGGTTATAGAGGGAGAGGGGGTGTGGTGTTACAAGACCAAGAGGTGTGTAATTTTTTTTGAGGGGGGAGGGATCAGATAAGGAAGGAGTGGAGAGAGAGGAAGAGAGGGAAGGATGGGGAGAGAGGAAGAGAGGGAGGGAAAGGTGTGAGAGAGAGGGTTGAGGGACGACTATAGATGCAGAGGGATAATGAAGGAGAGAAATAACAATGGTTATATAGAGAGGTATGGAGAGATGGTGTGTGGATGTGTATGATGAAGATGAATCTTTAACCTAGAAATGGGGATGGAGGAGAAACTTCACTTGATAGGTCGATTGAAATATCAATTGAATTATTTTCTTTTAGAACTAAAATTCAAACAAGTTTAGTTAAACTAAGATCTAGATGTTTTGATCAGTACTCTAAATAATAATGGATGAGGTTATACATTGTATCTAGACTATCAAAAGCTTATGAATGTGGAGGATTTGGAAGATAGGTGGTGGTGGGAAATGATTTGAAGAATTAAATATCCAAAAAGTCTAAAATTCTCATATGTCTTGTTCTCACCTCAAAATTCTTGATCCAAGATATCTATGAAAAGAAAAATAATGAAGGTCCTAGAATATGTTATATTTGTTGGAAAGGTGGAGAAGACATATCCCGCATCTTCATGAAATGTCCCTTTCCTCTTCAATTTTGTAATAAGATAGAATGTTGATTAGGAAAGAAGGATATTTGGAAGTATGAGTCTATGGAGGTAGGCTTAAAAATATGGTTTTCATGAGAATATATAAACAATTATAAAGCAATTACTTTCCTAATTAGCTGGAATCTTTGGAATTCTAGGAATGCTATGTATTTTTAGAATTGTCCCTCCCATTCTACACAGGTTTCTACTAGCATGTGCTCTTTGAATAAACATTTGAAGGAAGAGTAAAAGATTAAGATCAATTTACATTCCCATACACATATTAGTTTATTTAAACATAAAAATATATCATCATATAAAAGTACCATGCACCATTATTGTACCAAGGGTGTATTAAAGTTTGTCATCTTCTCACATAGACCAAACAATATGCAATCCTTCCATTGGATTAGAGTAGCCCAAACAAATAGCCCAGAAGCCTGGGATCCAAGGATTCAATTCCAGTATCCAAGCCCAACTATGACTGACTTATAATGATTGGATATCAATGTGAGATGACATGCATGCATACATGTACGAAACAAAACATATTATTAAGAGTGACAAAAATAACAACTTGTCTTATATTATTAGATGATCATGTATGAAAAACAACATTACATCTTTGGTCTAAACAACCTAATACATATTGTATATATTCAATTACATAGTTATAACTTCATATTTGAGTTGTTGGTTCATCCAATTTAACTTGAGTGACTTATCTGACTAATATCTATCCAGTTGGGAAGACCTAGTTAGGTGGCCAACTAGGATTCTCCAACCCCTTTCCCACCCCAAAACACTTCGTTGTCCAGAAAATACAGGGAGATGTAAAAATTATATAAAATTTGGAAAAAATTACAAAAAATTATTGATGCTTTCAACTGTGTGGAGCATATGGTATTGAACACCATCTTTGTATTACGTATGGTACTGAATAACATCAGCCTTCAATTTTGTCTTATGGGGCACTAAACAGAATTACAACATGCCATTTCATGGAAGAAATTTGGCAAGAAAGGAGACACCCTGTGTGGAAGTGGTGCCATAGGAAACATAGGTGGCACTTGATGCTTCATTTTTAAATAATTCATTCTTTAGGATTGCCTTATAGATAGGAAACCATTGTCTCCCTAGTAAACCAATTATTGGGCTTCCAACCATGAGCTTCAGATCATCAACGAGACTAAGATGCAAAGGTGAATCATACAAGTCATGCATATTCATGCTTCCTTGAAATGTTGTAGTATGAAATAAAATTTGCAAATGAGGCCTTGTTTCCAACACCTACCCCAGTAAGAATGACATTGTATTAAGAATACCATCATCTATGTTCTCGATGAGAGACTGAACCCTTTAAGGTAGCCTTCCAAACATTCAAGATACCAAGAAACAATGATGAAGCATGAGCGTCAATGTTAATCATTTAGACAGGCTCATTGAAGCTTGCAAGGAATCACTCTCTCATGCTTCCATAAAATGTAGTAGTAGCATAAAGGGGCATGAGAGAGTTCAATATCACATGTGCATTAAAGTCTTCAAATGAACGAACATCCTAATTCCTTGCAATGTTCATTCAATGTGGGATTTAAAACACTGGGGAAGATTAATGAGTAGCAATTTAGAGAGATTAATGATTACCTATTTTTCATTGAGCAAACCAAATATATCCTTACTGAGGGAGGACATCTTAGAAAGGAAAAATCCTAGGGGTAGGCCGAACTATCTACATGACCATCGAGGGGAGAGACATGAGGTGATGATTAATGTGGTGAGCAATGAAATGAAATGTGTATGGAAAATGATATGTGTCCATATATAGATGTATAATGATAGTGAGTTGGTGATTTGCATGTCATGGATTACACTTGAAATGATGAGTTGGGGATTTGGTGGTTGAGCTAGGATTTTCATGATGACAATTACATGTGTAAGCAAGGAATTGAGAACAAATGATAAAATGGATGGGACAACTCGACTATAAATATTTTGTGCATTAGAACTAGTAGATTATTTAACATTGGCACAACAATCAAAATACCATATTGCATGAATGGTACATATGTATTAGACAAAGTGTTAACATAAGAACTCAATCAATGCATACAAATATTGTTTCCCTATTCTAAATGATTTAGATCTAGAAAAAAAAAACATAATCAAATCCTTTTCCTAGATTTATTAAATCACTTGAATGTAAAGAATCTATACCTGTTTCTGAAGGCTATCTCTTCATCAACAAGATTGCAAAATCTATACCTATTTCTAGAGGTTTTCCTTGTTGGCTTCAATATTTTTCAATCATGTTGATGAGGAGATACGCTACAAAAGGTTCAATGGAAACAAGAAACACATAGACTCTATAATATAATTTAGTAAATATAAGAAATTGATAAAGGAGAATCACTATAAATGAAATTAAACATCACTTATGGAAAAATAAATCATAACTGTATGAATAATAAGAAGAGAGAATTACAACCATGAAGCCTTGGTGTTTTGCTTATTCCAACTAGCCTTTTTTCCTCAAGATCTCAACCTTTACTTCTCAACTCCAGAAATATTTTAACAACATATGGGTGCTTCTTGGTCCTCCCTCAACCATGAGGGTGAGCTTGTTTTTATAAGCCAAAATATATGAAGGGAGTTGGTGATTACTTGGAGAAGGTTAAGGGGTCATCCCTAGAGGTTAGTGGTTCGACTGCCACCTATTCTGAGTTGTGGGGATAAGCCTTCACAAGGGATTTATCCTAGAAGGCTCTCGATACTTCTCTTTTTCCTTTTTAACAAGCCCTGACACACTTCATACACAAGCAAATAAATCCAGAAATAGATGATGCTCCCTGTACAAAAGCAGTAAGTGTCGCCAACGCCTATTGTACATGTGCAAGCTACATTGGTTATGTTTGATGCCTATTTCCATAAGGCAGGGTGCATTGAGGTTGATAGAAATGGTTTTCAAAAAGGAAAAACCTCTTCTCAAGTATTTTGGCACAAACAATTCAATGGATTTAAGAAATTACACATATTACTATCATGAGGATGACAAGATTTTAGTGTAATAGATTGCCCTGAAAGTATGAAGCTAGAGGAATGTGATAGGTGAAATGCTTTGAAAGATGTAAGTTGAAAGTCAAGGAGAAAGAGTGTCGCTTGAAGACTTTTGTAGTACCATATACTTTGAGCTATATATTTTGACTAACTAAAAACATGGCTGTCAACTAATACATTGCAGATCCATGGATAGATGTCTAGGTCATGGCTACTGACCTACAATGTAGATCCATGAAAAAAAAGACTCAAATTTGGACAGATACCGAACACACATTGTATATCTATGTCATTATGACTCAATATTGAGCATAGACACCATGCATACATTGTGGATATATGCAATGACTCAACCACTCCATCACAACCTATGAAAGATAATAATACATGTGATTACCCCGAGGGTCTTCATCCGAACCCAAATAAGGTATGATTCCATCCATGCAAATAAATGTTTTGATGTTGAACATGGTGGAAACCACTTGATTAACAGTCATTATATTATACTATTAACAAGCATGAGTGAAATCACTATTAATGTCAATGACTTCCAAGGTACCCTAGTACATTCCTTGAATGTGAATTAGTGATTTGAAGCTAAAAATTCAAAGAAATATTCTAAGAAAAGACTAATAATGCAAGCTTATTGTTGGAAGCGAGTTAACCTACCATTTAGGCATGTAGGCCCATGGTACTCTATCTAATTTCTAGGTTTAACCATTGGATAATGTGTTGAAGTCAACAAAGGTAAACCCGTCAAAGGAGGGCCATAATGTTTCCCCCATAATTGACATGAAATAGGATCCAAAATTCTTTTTGAATTGGATATTAGATGTCAGAATGCCTTTAGGACTAACTTAGAGATGACCGACATAAAGGAAGGTAAGGTAACTGCAAAGGATGATTAAGATGTCAGACCTTTATTGAACATTTATAACACAAAGGATGACCTGAAAGCATTGACTTAATGAGATTGGGACCACTACATGGTGTAACGAGAGACCACTATATTATTTGAAAAAATCAAAAGGATAACATGACTCAATAAAGTGGATCAACTCGGAAACAAGCTGATAAGATGCAAGAAGTGTGAAATTCATGTTCAAGGATGATAACTTAACACAATACTTACTTAGACACATTCTTTTTCCAAATTCCCCATGATGAATGATGAGTGCCTCTTTTATTTTTGACGAGCTGGAAGAGGGTAACAAACACTCGATGTAGGTCATCATGAATGAGTCCAATCTCACATGTTTTACGAACCTGCGAAAGAAGGGGCTTAGTCCCAAAAGGGTCCTTCATTGTTTGAATTTAATGAGTCCAAAGAAGGTAAACTCAAGGTTGTTTCATGTTTAGATATTCTGAAAGGACTAAAGAAGACTCCAATGTGCACTTTTTTCATAAATTTAGTCCCCAAGGTTCGAAAAAGGATAAAATGATACCTAGGAAAACTATTCTAGTTATGATGAACTAGAGTATAAATTTTTCGTAAATAGTCAAGACGGTTTGAAAAGGGATAAATTACTTCTGGAAAGATGACCTTTCTAACCCATTTACAAGCATAAAATATTCAAGTTTGTGTGACGATCTTTTCCTATTTTGGGAGTCTGAAAATAGCTTAAAGACAAATCTGGGGGTTCCTTTTTCGTACAAGTTTCACGAGGCCAAAAAAGTGATAAAAGTATGCTCGATGCATTTTTGCTTAGTTTTTAATGAGCATTACTATGGTATCAAAGGAACTTAGAATAGTTTTCATTTTGAAAAGAAGCATGAAAAAGTAAAAAATAAACTCCTCCATATCCAACAAATTGTTCAATTTAACTTGAAATCTCCAAAATAGATGTTAGAATCATTTTTGAACTCAAATCATTAATGCAATTGTTAAAATAAAATAAAATATTTTAAAATATTTAAAATAAAACATAATATTTTCCCCTAAAAAAGAAATAAAAGAGCAAAAGGTAAAAACTTTTCACCATTTTGTTTTACCATTGGGTGTGAGTGAGAAAGACTCTTTTGGGTTCCAATCTTATAGTGGAGATTGCATGAGCATCAACCATCCATTTTTCATTCCATCGGATCTAGGTAAATGCTTAGCCTATTCTCTTTCTTTACATATCAATTTTTTAAAGTTTTTTAAAAATTTTGACGGCTTTTTGAGTCATTTTTTTTGGTTTAGGAGCGCACCCTAGGCGATGCTCTTCTTGCTTTTGGGAAAGGCATCGATGCAGTTCTTGAGAAGGGAAAAAGTGGTTCTACTGCTATGTGTACATAGGGTAAGTTCTTCAATAGTATGTCTATATGGATGGGGTGCGTCAGCGGACTCAAAAACTCAAAAAAGGACAAGCAAGAAAAGAACTCTAAGTATTTAGAGATGGATCTTTTCTAATGGTTGTTTAACTCATTTTTTGTAGGATTCGTCAAGCAATATAGTGACATGTAAGGGAAAAGATCATGAGATAGATGATTCTTAAGAAAATAATGATCCTAGTACCATAATGGCCTTAATGGAGCATGAGTTCCTAAAATTCTTCTAGATCCCAGGGACGAGAACTCAATTTCATATGTTGGACCATTTTATTTGGATGTGGAGTCTCAAAAAACAATATTTTCAAGTTGGGAATCATATCCTCACTTTGGACATAGAAGAAATTTACTTCCTTACAGGGATCTAAAGGCAAGGAGATCTTGTTTCACTCTTCAGACCTAGAGGGGGGGATATGACCATTGATGATCTTATTGATTAATACCATACTATTGGTACTCATTCACAAGGTGGAAAGATACCCATGATGCGTGTGATGGAATGTATGATAAGGATGATTTTATTCACCATTAAGAAAGTGTTAGATAGCAAGGCTTCCCATCAAACCACGGTATCTCACATGATTTATGCTATGGAGTGTATGGTTCCCACCATATTCAAATGGTGTGAGGGGCTTTTAGTGAGTCTAAAGGAGCAATTGACAAAATGCCAAAGGGGAGAGTTAAAACAGTTTGACTATGGTGCTATTGTGGTATCCTTCTTCCTAGAATGTGTCCCCTTGCTACATCCACAGGTACCTCTTATTGATCTCGAGCCATGGGACCCTTGCATGCTGAGATGGGTTGAGGCTATGGCTTGTCATGGTGGAGGTGGACCAACAATTACTTATGGAACAATGTATTTCATATGTTTACATGTCTAAATCCTCATGGTTGAGGATTATGCCTATTTAAGGACCAATTTCAGAGGTGATCCAGGTCTACCACTTCCTGAGGGAGCTCAGTGGGGTGAACTACGTAAGAAAAATTTATCTTTTTGTTTCTTTTTCAATATTTTATTTTTTGTTTTTGTAGTACTAAGAATTTATGTTTTAATTCACGGACATTGGACCATCGATACCAGTTGGGTATTTTCCCATTGAGAGGTGTGGAGCAGTGAGGGAGGTAGTAGTTTGGAACATAGAGGTATAGGAAGAGCGCCAAGATATCGAGGAGAACCTTTAGCAATTGGCCATGGATGTCCTAGACATATCTATAGATGACCTTCCTCAACATTATCGACACCATACAACTCGGGTTTCTGATCATTTTGGTCGACTTCTTCGTCAAGTGGCTCGAGCCATTATGTGTTATAATTAGCATGAGTATTTGTAGTAGTGTCTACATATAGCATTGTACTGAAATCTATGAGCTTCATATTTTGTCAATTTGGTATACTAAAAGCTACGAGCTTCAGATTTTTTCTATAGTACTCTTTTTGTAAAAAATTTTCATTATAAAAACAACTTTTTACAAAATGATGGTGTGTTTATGACAGGGTGTTTTTTGTACATGGATTCCCTTTATAGACTACCTATATTTATATGAATTGTTTATACATGTCATTATCTTAAATGAATATAAAAGAATGAGTTATGTACCAATTTAAAATATAATTAGCTAACGAATCAATAACTGCATTCATTTTTATGGGAATATGTTGGTATCGAACAAAATTAAATGATCTTTAAAGAAACTGAACCCTTTGGAACAAACGAAGAAGTAAGGGATTCCAAATAGTGTAGATTCAATTTAACTAAGAAAATACAAGTTTCGAGTCTAAATAAACCACAACCTAACTCTCATCATTAGAAAAATCATCGGTCAATAATCCAATCATTGCATGATATTTAACAAGATTGTTAGTTGTGGGACCTAGATATATTCCTCCTGAGCTTACTGAATCGACGATAGGGGGATAAAGTACCCATGACGTTGATGCGAGATTCAAGGTATGTCAACTGGAGCCATCCGTAAATCCTAACTGTAAGGCCATATGTACATTCAAGTATGAAATTATATAAGCGATCATAATTAGGACCACTCCATAACACTTTCAATTAACAAAATGTACAAGGTACACATGCCAAATTTATTAAGCATAGTATATTTTAAGGTAAATCACATTTCGAGGCTCAACTAAAGGTACACCATCATAATCAATCAATTCATAGGATCCTTTCTCTAAAACACGACTAACAACGTAAATACCGTGCCACATGGAATCGAATTTCCCTCCTCGTATATTATGATGTTTTTAGTCATAGGTTAAAACCAAATCACCTTCAATAAATACATAGGGTTGAATGGATCTATCGTATTGAGCCTTGATTCATTTTTATGTACCTCATTAGCAAGAGTCACATATTGACGAGTTTCATAAAGATTAATAAAATACAAGAAATGTTCTTCCTCTGTGGTGGTGTTAGGTAGGAGTTTAACGGCATGTTTTAAAGAGCCAATCTCACATTTGACAGGTAAGGTTGCTTCCTATTCATACACTAGTTTAAATGGTGTGAAATCAGTTGATGTTTTTACTATGGATCGATAAGCCCATAATGCTGAAAACAAATGTAGGTTCCAACTAGATTTAACTTGTCCTACCATTCGTTGAAGCATGGTTTTTAAAATTTTGTTGATTGTCTCAACCTGGCCATTGTCTTGAGGAAAGTAGGATGTCTAATTATCATGATGAAAACCAATTTTATCATTCAACTCTAACATCATATTGTTCCTAAAATGAGAACCACGACCAGTAAAGATAGATTGAGGAACCCCAAACCTAGTGATAATGTGATTAAACAAAAAAAAGGAGACAATTTTACCATCCTCAACATATGTAGGCATAGCCTCAACCCATTTAGTAAACTAATAAAAAATGACAATAAGATAACCATGTCCCCTGAATGAGGTAGGGTTACAATGCATAAAATCGATTCCCCATTTATAGAAAGGACAAAAAAAGTAGGATGAGTGTACTTTTTTGATTGAAAAAGTTGGCAAGGAGGACATTTTTTATGGCCTCAATACAATATTTAAATATGGAGGGATAAAAATACCTAGTTCGTAAAATTTTCTCGCTAGTAGCCATCCCAGAAACATGACCACCATGATTTAGAGTGACAGTCATTCACCACATGTTCAACTTCTTCATGAGTTAAACAACGTCACAATATATAATTAATGCCACGACAATATTGTAACGTCCCCGAACCTCTGACCGACGAAGAAGATGCTACCATACCATTATCTACCTGGGAAACCAGGCCCATGAACATACACATAAAAATTAAAATGCTTTGAACTAAAACATGTGTACATTATCACCATCTAGAGGAAGAAAAACCATACATTCATGCATTCGACATGTTCATTTTAATTTATTAAATAGTAAATACAAATGCAGAGATGAAATATACAAGAATACTTATCCTTGAATGAAGCTCCTTGGAACCAGCTATGTTGATGCAACGTTCCACCCAACCATAGGCCGATGTGCTCCTTAATCTCTCAGCAACACTACCACCCCCAAGTTGGGCATGATTCCCCAAGGAATAAGGAAACTAAGTAGGCTCACACATAGCAAAATATACACAACTCATCCAAGCCAACACAGTTGGGTTTATCAGGCCATCAGGGAGCTGGGAAAAACTGACTGCTAAGCTGGTGGGCTCACTGAAGAGCTCAGGACACCTACACCAGAACTAGCCTGACTTCTAGGACACCCACACACACCTAACACAAGGAATAAGTCCCTTCTCTGCTACACTGTCCCTCAGGTTCTAACTTCCCTTCCAGTGCTATTCAGGGGGTGTAGAAAAGAAAGCCATCCCTCTAGCTCTTTCTATGAGGCTCCTGAACACACTAGGTTTATCAAGCATACCAAGCCTTCATTCCCACTCCAATTCATTCCAAAGGCCAACCACTGCATACAGACAACAAAATCGAGCAATTCACAGCTCTGGGGAAGAAAAGCAAACACCGCAAAACAAAACTGAGGTGACAATTTGGGTAATACATAGGTCTAACTAGGAAATTCGATTCTTGATTCATTCTTGGCCCTATCATGGCCAAAACCACTAAAGAGGAATCCACAACAACCCAAATTTCATGGGGAAACCAGTAGTGATTTCTCAGCTGCACGAGGAAAGAAAAACAACCTGCGTGGAGGTGAATTCACATACCCAAACCCACAACATGAAGAGAAACACACACACAACAAAATCGTGAGGGTAAGGCCACTCTCCTAGTTCTCTACGTGAGGAAAAATTGCCAAAACCCATGCATGAGGAGAAGAACAACCGTCTTTGCGTGATAATGGGAAAAAATGGAAGAATGCCCATGTGAAGAGGAACAGATCTCTGGTGGAGTGTGCATGTGGGAAAGGATTGACAGTCCTACCACACAACACTATGTAAGCAAAATGTTTTCCCAGACAATAACTGCCCCCAACTAACTCCAGAGAATTGTTAGAATAATCAACCCATAGTATTTACCCACTTAGACATTAATTCATTTATTTTGTCTTATTTGCCTAGTCCATGAGTCTCACCATGTGCAAGTTGCTAATTGCCTATCCATAGAGGTCAAAATTTTCATCTTTGACTCATGGAGCACTTGGGAAAGCCTTAAGAATCAAATCTGCTTTATTCCTGGCCTCCTAGGTGCCCATCTGCTTGTTCTACTT
>LPNX010794954.1:241329-280332 GCA_001517045.1 Pseudotsuga menziesii | reverse complement strand
GTTTTCACACTTCCTGCCTTACTCAAACCCCTCTGCTCTTCTTATCCATGCTAATGAAGCTAGCAAGCTATGGCATGAAATATTTGGCCATTTAAATTTCAAGTATTTATCTGATCTTAGTGAGAAAGATATGGTCATAGGGTTGCCCAAGATAAAATTTTCCAAAGGTGTATTCCAAGGCTGTATCCTAGGAAAACACCCAGAGCACAAATTTGAGAAAGCCAGCCATGAGAGAACCTCTGCACCCCTTGAGCTGATTCACAGTGATGTTGCTGGCCCATTCCCTCATATGTCCATGAGTCAGGCCAAATATGCATTAACCTTTATTGATGATTTCTCTAGGTATTGTTGGGTTCACTTCATGAAACACAAGTCAGAAGTTTTTGGCCTATTCAAAGTATTCAAGGCTTTGGTTGAAAACCATGGAAGAAAAATCAAAGCACTCAGATCTGACAATGGTGGTGAGTATTTCAAGAATGAGTTTATTAACTATTGTGCAGATGCAGGTATTCAGATGCAGTATTCTATCCCCTACACACCACAGCAAAATGGTGTTGCAGAGAGGAAGAACAGATCACTGAAAGAGATGGCAACATGCATGATGGAGGCCAAAATTTTGCCACCAAAGTACTGGGCTGAAGCTATCAACTGTGCAGCCTATATTCAGAATAGGGTGCCTCACAAACAGTTGGATGGCATGACTCCTTTCGAAGCATGGAGTGGGCACAAGCCAGATGTGACCCATTTCAGGATTTTTGGCTCAAAGGCATGGGCTAGAATCCCGACAGAGAAGAGGAAGGATTTGCAGCCCCAAAGCCAAGAGTGTATTTTTGTGGGATACTCTAAATATTAAAAAGGGTACAATTTGATAAACTTGAGCACAAACAAAGCCTTCATTGAAAGGTGTGTTCAGTTTGAAGAAGAACCCCTTGCAGAAGTGGAGATTGGTGAAGTCTCTTCACCACCTGAACCTCAAGAAGTAAGTAAAGAGTTTGTTGAACATGCTGATTCTGATTTATCTGATTTAGATGAGTTTATTTCAGACCCAAACAGCCCCACAAGGCCTAAATGTGCAGCCAAGACACTACATGCAGCAGGACAATTAGCTGGGGATACCAATGACCCAAGGAGGACTAGATCTCAATTTGAGAGTGGTCTGTGCATGAAGGATCATGAGTTTGCTGAAAAATGCTATTTGATGGTGGAGTATGATCCTCAAACATATGAAGAAGCAGTAGGAGATCCAAGATGGAAAGCTTCCATGAATGAGGAGTTCAGCTCGCTACAGAAAAGAAACACATGGGAGCTAGTGGATCTTCCTCCAGGGAGAAAACTAGTACAGTGTAAGTGGGTCTATAAGACCAAATTTTCTGCTGATGGTTCACCACTGAAGTAAAAGGATATATTGGTAGCTAAAGGCTACTCACAGGTTCATGGCATTTATTACAATGAGACTTTTGCCCCAGTGGCAAAGATGGATTCAATCAGGCTAGCTCTAGCCATTGCAGCATCAAGGCAATGGGAGGTACATCATATGGATGTAAAGTGTGCCTTTCTGAATGGTGATCTCACTAAGGATATATATATGCAGCAGCCCCAAGGTTTTTCTACTGACCATTCTCTTGTGTGCAGGTTGAGAAAGTCATTGTATGGGCTAAAGCAAGCCCCCAGGGCTTGGTATGCCAAGATAGATAGCTTCTTGCTATCTCTGAATTTTGTTCGGTGCAAATCAGATTTGAATGTCTATTTGAAGGTAATTAATGGTTCATTAATGATAATTGTGTTATAAGTTGATGACCTCCTCATTACAGGAAGCTCACAGGCTGAGATTGCTTCCCTAAAAGGAGCTATGAACCAAGCCTTCTCCATGACAGATTTGGGGCTCTTAAGTCAGTTTTTGGGGCTTGATATTGCTCAAACCAAAGCTGGAATCAAGGTGCACCAGTACAAATATGCCTTGGATTTTCTGATCAAATTCAGAATGTAAGATTGCAAAGCAAGAAAAACTCCTTTCCTTTCAGGAGTAAAGCTGGGGGAAGATGATTCTCCACCGATGGTAAACAACACTTTGTATAGACAGTTGATTGGATGTTTATTGTATTTGACACATACTCGACCTGATATTTGTTATGCAGTCAGTGTTGCTTCTAGATTCATGGATCAGCCCCATGAGATCCATTGGAAAGCAGCAAAGAGGATCCTTAGCTTTGTTCAGGGAACAAGGACACATGGGATTTTATATAAGGCCAATTCTGACCTTGAGTTAATTGGTTTTACTGACAGTGATTGGGCAGGTGATAGCACTGACAGGAAGTCCACTTCAGGTTGTGTGTTCATGCTTGCAGAAGGGCCAATCAGCTGGTCAAGCAAGAAACAGAGTGCCATTGCACTCTCATCTACAGAAGCTGAGTACAGAGGAGTTGTCAATGCAGCAACTCAGTGTTTATGGTTGCAGGGTTTACTTGGAGAGTGTGGTTTCGAACCTGAGTACTCAACTACCATCTACTGTGATAACTAGAGTACCATTCAAATCTGCAAGGATCCAGTTCAGAAGCAGAGAACCAGACACATTGAGATTCACATGCACTACATCAGAGAGCTTGTGCATGATGGCACCATTCACCTACTCTTCTGTTCATCTTCATAACAAGTAGCTGACATCTTCGCAAAATCATTTTGTGAGAAGACCTTCAGCAATCTCAAATCACTGCTAGGGATTGCTGATCATGCTGTCAAAGCATGAGTGGAGACAAGATTCTACAATTTTGTTTTACAGTCCATGTTTAAGGGAGGATTTTCCCAAGTTGGTTTTGCCTCTTTCCTTGGTTGTATGGACATTGCAGTATGTAAAGGGTGACTAAGCCTTGTTGCTAGGCCCTATATTTTGACTTATTACTCATAAAGTCAGGATTAAGGGGGGGTGTTAGAATAATCAACCCATAGTATTTACCCACTTAGACATTAATTCATTTATTTTGTCTTATTTGGTTAGTCCATGAGTCTCACCATGTGCAAGTTGCTAATTGCCTATCCATAGAGGTCAAAATTGCCATATTTGACTCATGGAGCGCTTGGGAAATCCTTAGGAATCAAATCTACTTTATTCCTGGCCTCCTAGGCGCCCATCTGCTTTTTCTGCTTTATTCCCTGCTTTTTCAGTGTTTTAAGGCACATAGGAAAGCAAGACTAGGTGAGGTGAATCAGCTTTGTTGCCTCTTCCTCCTCCACTCTTTCCTCCATGCAAAAGCATGTATGAGCTTCCATTTGACCACTCTTTAGCTTGCCCATGCGCCCTTGCTAATTCGTCTGGTTCTTGATAGATTTGGGATCAGCTTTTTACACCTATGGGGGATTTGCCTATTTTGGGTAAGCCTGCTTTATGCTAGATTTGGATGCTTCCTTATGCATTCGATTTGCTCATGTATTCTATATATTTAGTAGCCTATGTTATTACAGGGTTGGCTATTGTACACTCAGTTAATATAATTTTGTGTTACAGCTCCATATTCAGTCTCCATTGTTGATAATTTTGCATGATCAATTGTTAATTGTTGTGGGTGAAATTAATCTACTGCAGGCCTGAATTTCTACAAGAATTTAATTTGGTAGTTGACTGATTAAGGGGTTCTCATATTGACATGTGGCTTTTTCCTATTGGCCCCAAAAGTTAAATAATTCCCCCTCCTTATCCTTAGGAAAAGCATGCCCTTTTCATTATGGTTGCATTGACATTACTGGTTGTGGGTATTTTTAATTTAAATGCATATTTACATGATGCAAAAATTATAATGTGCCGGCTAGCACAAATAGACCATATGCAACGATTTTAATTGCTAGAACATAAAATGTTAAATCGATGGTGGGGCTTTTGCCTTTAGCTCCACACCACAATTAATTACAATATAGACATCATATACATTTAATGCAAACGGTCTCAAAACTAGGGTGCTACATTCCCCTCCCCCTTCAATAGCACTGTCTTTAGTGCTTTACAAAATTGAATATAAATGGATGTGCCAATCGCATGGAATCCTCCAGCTCCCACGTAGCCTCTTCAGGACCGTAGTGCTCCCATTGCCACTTTGCCTACTATATGGTTTGGTTCCAGAGCATTGTGACCTTCCTATCAAGGATGCACATTGGATCGATTTGGAACTCTCCCTTGGGTTCCACCTTAATCACATCCCAATTTATCACATGGTTAGGATCATGTACATATTTCTTAAGCAAAGAAATATGAAAAACATTATGAGCTCTAGTGCTAGAAGGTAATGCAATTCTATATGAAACTAGCCCTATTCTTTCAAGCACTTCAAATGACCCACAATATCTAGGTGACAACTTGGAACAACTACCAACCTTTAAGGAACTCTTCTTTTCCCTCACTTCAAGGTAAACATGATCCCCTACACTAGACTCCCTGTTCACCCTATGCTTATCTGCATAGCTTTTCTGTCTGTCCTGAGCTGCTTTCAGATTTTGTCTGGTCTTTACAACCTCCTGCTCCATCCCCTTGAGAAATTTAGGACAAAGCACAACCCTGCTGACTAGATTATCCCAAGTCACTGGTGTCCTACACCTTTTTCCATACAAAGCTTCATATGGGTTCATCCCCAAGGATGATTGCTGTCCATTGTTATAAGCAAACTCTACCAAGTGTAGATAATCTTCCCACTTAGTGGGTTTTTCCATCACATACATTCGAAGCATGTATTCAAGCACTTGATTAACTCTCTTTGTATTCCTATCATTCTGAGGATGGTAGGCAGTGTTGAAGTTCAATTTTGTACCAAAATCTGCAAACAACGCCTTCCAAAAATTGGAAGTGAACTTGAAATCTCTGTCAGAGACTATTGCCTTAGGCAATCCATCCAATTTGAAAATCTCTTTCATGAATATCTTTGCAATGTCGTCAGTCTTCTATGTAGACTTAACCGTTATAAAATGTGTTTCTTTTGTCAACTTGTCTACCAGAACCATGATGGAATCATGTTGTCTCCAAGTCATTGGCAATCCTATAATGAAATCCATGGAAATAACTTCCCATTTCCATTCTGGAACTAGAAAAGGCTGCAACAAACCTGCTGGGTGTTGATGCTCATCCTTTTCCTGCTGAAATTTCATGCACCTTGAAATATATTCAGCCATGTCCTTTTTCATTCCTGGCCAAAAGTACTGCTTTCTGGCTATAGCAATTGTCTTCTGATATCCCGAGTGACCAGAATATGGAGCTTGATGGATCTTATCCATAACAACTCTCCTCGACTCTGCTACATTTGGAATATAAATTCTTCCTTTATAAGTAAGAAGTCCATATTATTCCAATTTATATCTCTCATACCTCTTCTCAAGACTTTGCTGCTACAATTTGTCTTTTACTTGCTCATACAATTCATCTCCATTAGTATGATTAACAATCTGCTGCCTCAAATCTGATTGGAAAATACTAAGAGATGCCACCTGCATTTCCTGCACCTTCCTGCTGAGTGCATTAGCTACCTTATTCTCTTTTCATTTTATGTGCTTGATTTCAAAATCAAACTCACATAAAAACTCCAGCCATCTTGCTTTCCTAGCATTGAGAGTAGGTTGATCAAACAAATACTTCAGACCACAATGGTCTATCCTTAGCTCAATTATTCTTCCCATCAAGTAATGTCTAAGTCATCCGATGTTTTCCATACTTAGAATTTTTTTTTGAAATTTCCCTATTAGCCTGCGATCAGCAGAGATGAACCCTACCTCTGTGACTTCATCTCATGGCCCATTGAGGCCCATGCTACAATATGAGCTCTGATACCACACTGTAACGTCCCCGACCCTATGATCGATGAAGAGGACGCTACAATACCATTAACTACCTGGGAAACCAGGCCTATGAACATACACATAAAAATTAAAATGCTTTGAACTAAAACATGCATACATTATCACCATATAGCAGAAGAAAAAAAATACATGCAGGAATTCAACATGTTCATTGTAATTCATTAAACAGTAAATACAATTACAGAGAATAAATAGACAAGAATATTTATCTTTGAATGAAGCTCCCGGCAATCAGCTATGTCGCTGCAACGTTCCACCCAACCATAGGCCAGTGTGCTCCTTAATCTCTCAGCAACACTGACACCCCTGAGCTGGCCATGATTTCCCAAGGAATAAGGAAACTAAGTAGGCTCACACATACCCAAAGATACACAAATCAGCCAAGCCAACATAGTTGGGTTTATCATGCCATCAGGGAGCTAGGAAAAACTGACTACTAAGCTCGTGGGCTCACTGAAGAGCTAAGGACACTTGCACTAGAACTAGCCTGACTTCTAGGACACCCACACACACCCTACACAAGGAATCAGTCCCTCAGTCCCTGACTTCCCTTCCAGTGCTATTCAGGGGGTGTGGAGAAGAAATATAGAACTCTAGCTCTATCTATGAGTCTCGTAAACACACTAGGTTTATCAAGCAGACAAAGCCTTCATTCCCACTCCAATTCAGTCCAAAGGCCAACCACTACATACACACAACAAAATCGATCAATTCACAGCTCTGGGGAAGAAAAGAAAACACCGCAGAACAAAACCAAGGTGACAATTTGGTTAATACATAGCTCTGATTGAGAAATTCAATTCCTGAGTTGCTCTTGGCCCTATCATGGCCAAAATGACTCAACAGGAATCCACAGCAACCCAAATTTTGTGGGGAAACCAACAACGATTTCTCAGCTATGTGAGGAAAGAAAAACAACCCATGTCGAGGTGAATTCACATACCCAGACCCACAACATGAAGAGAAACACACACACAACAAAATCGTGAGGGTAAGGCCACTCTCCCAGTTCTCCGCGTGAGGAAAAAATGCCAAAACCTGTGCGTGAGGAGAAGAACAACAGTCTCTACATGAGAATGGGAAAAAATGGAAGAATGACCACGTGAAGAGGAATGGATCCCTGGTGGAATGTGTGTGTGGGAAAGAACTGACAGCCCTGCCCCACACCACTGCCCAAGCAAAATGTTTTCCCAGGCCATAATTGCCCCCAACTAACTCCAGAGAATTTAATTTGGTAGTTGACTGATTGAGGGGTTCTCCTATTGACATGTGGATTTTTGCTATTGGCCCTAAAGGTTAAATAATTACCCCTCCTTATCCTTTGGAAAATCATGCCCTTTTCATTATGGTTGCATTGATATTGCTAGTTGTGGGTATTTTTAATTAAAATGCATATTTACATGATGCGAAAATTATAATGTGTCGGCTAGCATGAATAGACCATCTGCAATGATTTTAATCACCAAAACATAAAATGTTAAATCAATGGTGGGGATTTTTCCTTTAGCTCCACACCACTATTAATTACAGTATATACATCATATGCATTTAATGCAAACGGGGTCAAAACTAGGGTGTTATAGATATAAAGTATTGTTGATGATAATATAATATTTATCACGGTGACGTATTCGACAACGTTCATCATAGGATAATTTGGGTTGAAAAGGTTGTGTCTGGAGATAAAAAATTATATCCCTATACCAAGGGTCAAACATATTAATTAGGAAATGAATCAATAGGTTGCAATCCCTTAGTAATACGGGGAAGGTCACACATTAGCTCAACAAAAACCAAGTATTTTTTTGAACTAGATTTAGTAAACTTTAGGTTAAATTCTTGCAAGATAACAATCTAGTCAGAATACTTGCCCCCCATTGCTTGATGAGTTAAGATGTAGTACATGGGATTGAATTATGTGAAAACGGTTGTTATGCGGAGCAAAATTTCATGATGAAATATTCGGATGGTGATGACCCTAGCCAAATCTAACTTCTCGACATGTGAATATCATGTTTCAAAATCAAGGAGACTCTTACTTAAACAATAAATCACATGCTCTTGGTCATTATTCTCTTCCTGTACTAACACCATTTCAACAGTAGTAAGGGATGCATCAATATAAAGGAAATGATCCTTAATATAATTAGGAGGCCACAACACAGGTGCATGTGTAATGGCATGTTTGTGATGTTCGAAAGCATGCTGCGCAAAGTCATCTCAGACAAAAGGTAGTCGCATAAAACCATGTGTTTTCTCAGCATAGTTACACACAAAACAATCCAAGAAGTTTTCCTTCCCTTGCAAACTTTGAATTTTAGTTATGTTTTTCGATGGTGGTAGGTCCATTCTATAATTTATGTTTAAAGGATCAATTAGAATTCCATCTTTAGAGACAATGAATCTAAGAAGTCGTCTAGTCTCAACACAAAAAACACATTTGTGTGGATTCAAACTAATGTTATAGTGGAGACATCTAAGAAAAATGGCTCTCATGTGCTCAATATGGTCTTCTCGCTGCAGCAAATGGGTAGGAAAATCTTTGATATAGGGTTCCACTATATGTTTTATATCATGGATAGCATAAGACATAGTGCGTTGGAATGTAGCTCCAACATTTTTAAGACTAAAAGGTAATTTTTGGTAAGAAAAGTTTCCCCATGGGCATATAAAGGTCGCTTTATATTGATCATAAGGGAGTATCTCAATTTGATTATAGCAAGAAAATCCATCCATAAAAGAAAATATGGCACTCCCAACACAGTTGACGATGATTTGATTGATATACAGAGGTATAATTGTCTTTCAGACAAGCTCGATTGAGATCCTAAAAATCGATACAAACCCTCATCGTCCCTTGTTTTTTAGTGACATGAACAATATTAGAAACCCATTTGTCTAAGGTACTGGATAAATGTATCCAAGTTTAAGAAGGTTTTCAACTTCCACCTTAATGGCTATAGCTTTCTTTGGATGAATTTGATGAATTTTTTGTCGGACTAGCTTTGTGTTAGGGTATGTTTTAATTTCATGAAATACGATCGAGGGATTAATCACTAACATTTCTTCATAAATCCATGCAAAGACATAATGAAATTATTTGAATAGTGCTGAAAATGTTTTTTTAACGAAGGACAACAATCATGGCCCAAATGTATGTGCTCATTGACACTAGGTTTCATTGATATGTCGACTGGAGTAGTATTGGTAATATTACTCAAATATTATTCAAATTCAACATCTTTTGTGAGTATAGGAAATTGAGGATAAACGATAATATCTAATGAAACAAAAGACTGAAAATCGGTTTCTACCAAGATCGATGATGAGCATCTTTCCATGGTAAATCGGCTAAGGACATAATTTCCATGATAGATTCGTAAGATGGAAATGTTTGTAAAAGACAGTCCAAATATGGTTGGGAGGAATCTAACCAATATGGTAGATGGTAAGGGTCTGATGCTGTTAAAAGGTGATCATTAGAATTGAAGTCATTAGATGTGGATTGAAGTTCCTGATAAATAGATTCATATGGACTTAAGTAGAGGAACATTCGTCGAGAATAGTGTGATGTATCTTTTTCCCACTAAATTTAGTGGTTATTTGAAATACAAGTTGGTGAGAAATCCTCGACTTAAAATCATCCAATTTAAAAGTAATGATGTCAGAGGTTTCTGGATCCATAGCTCCAAGTAGTGAAACTAGGTTTTTATGTTATGTCGGACAAGTTTGGAGTACTTCAAGAGTAGACATAACACAGGATTCTTGAGCTAAATCTTCAACAATTTTGTAATACTGAGCATCACACACACTAGCATTAAAAATTGTCTTTCGAATAGTACTCTTTGGTGGATGTAATACTGTGTCAGAAATAGGCTTTTCGATTTGAATACCATTAGTGTTAGGGTTAACCTTGACTTGAGATCGAGTCAAAGGTGGCTAGGTCTAGCACATGGTTTGGGCACATGGTTTGTTGTAGCTCATGGTATTGTCCCATGGTATTGCATGTATTAACCTTGACTCAGGATTGAGTCAAAGGTGGTTAGGTCTAGCACATGGTTTGGGCACATGGTTTGTTGTAGCCCATGGTATTGTCCCATGGTATTGCATGTGATTAAGCCTTTATAAGGCTTGAGGAGGCTCCATTGTAATTGTACTGGATGTGGGCATTGTATTGTACTGGAAGAGAGACTGTGAGAGCATGAAGAGGAAGTGTAGTGGTTTTGCTGCAGGGTGTATCCCTTCATCTTTCTGGACTGCAATAAAAGGACTGGCAAATTTCTTTATGGGCGTAGCCCATCATTTGGGTGAACCACGTTATATCTATGTCTCTCTGTATTGTTTTAATTTGTTTTGTATCTTGTTTATAAATTTAACTGTATATCTGTTATTGCTCTGCAGTCTTGTTTTCTAACAATTGGTATCAAAGCCAAAAGGTCTATTTGGTTTGTAAACTCGCAGGAAAGAAGGGTTCCTGGTTCGAGTGGGAGCAATGGCGAAAGAAGGAAAGTTTAGGGTCAATAAATTTAACGACCAAAACTATCAGTTATGGAAGATGCAAATGGAGGACTATCTGTACCAGAAAGATATGTACCTGTCGTTGGGCGAAAAAGCAAAACAGCCAGCGGCTATGAAGGATGAAGAATGGGAGGTTCTTGACAGAAAGGCACTAGGAACAATATGGTTGTTCCTGGCTTCATCGGTGGCCTTCAATATTTTGAAAGAAATAACAAAAGAGGGTGTGATGAGCGCATTGAGTAAGCTCTACGAAAAACCCTCGGCTTCTAACAAGGTATTTTTAATGAAGCATTTATTTAATATGAAGATGTCAGAAAGTGGATCTATTGCTAACCATTTAAATGAGTTTAATACACTTACTAGTCAGTTAAGTTCTGTAAAAGTGAACTTTTGATGATGAGGTTAGGGCTCTTCTAATCTTGTGCTCATTGCCAGAAAGCTAGAATAGCTTGGTCATGGCTGTAAGTAACTCTGTCCCTAGTTCAAACACTCTTAAGTTTGATGATGTTGTTAGTGTTATTCTTAGCGAGAAAATGCGAAGGAAAAGTACAGGTGAGACATCAGGTAATGCGTTGACCATGGAGAGTAGAGGGAGAAAAAACAAGAGAGGAAGGAGCCCAGGAAATTGCGGCAAGTCTAAAAAGGGAAGATCCAAGTCCATATTCGGAAAAATAGAATGCCAGAACTGCGGTAAGAAAGGACATCTAAAGAGAGATTGCAGAGCACCAAAGAAGAAAGGTGAGAGGCAGCAAGAGAATACCCAGGAAGCTAATGTAGCAGGTGATGTGTTACAAGATGCTTTTATTCTTGCATTAGATAATACTAGTGATTACTGGGTAGTAGATTCAGGGGCTTCATGTCATGCTACACCCCATAGGAAATTCTTTTATGAATATGTTCAAGGTGATTTTGGGCATGTGTTATTGGGGGATCATGAACCATGTAAAATTGTTGGAAAGGGTAAGGTACGGATCAAACTAAATAATGGAAATGACTGGTTGCTAAAGGATGTAAGGCACATTCCTGCTATGAAAAGAAATATGATTTCAACAGGGCAGTTGGGAGATGGCGGCTGTTTGTCTATGTTTGGAGAAACGTGGTGGAAGGTTACTAAAGGATCAATGGTAATTGCAAAAGGAGATAGGATAGGTACGTTATATTTATGTCCTCATAAAACTGATTATTCTATTTTTGTAGCTTCCACATAAATAGGTGCAGCGTTGTGGCATCATAGGCTTGGCCACATGAGTGAGAAGGGGATGCAGATTCTCCACTCAAGGAAACTGCTTCCAGATCTGAAGCAGGTAAGTTTGGAATTTTGTGAGAACTGTGTTTATGGAAAATAGAAGAGAGTTAGATTTCTCAGGGTTGGGAAACAAAAGAAGAGTGAAAAGTTAGAGCTTGTCCATACAGATGTATGGGGACCAGCTCAGGTACAATCTCTTGGTGGCTCTTGTTATTATGTTACTTTTATTGATGATGCAACTAGAAAAACTTGGGTTTATTGCATTAGACAGAAATATGATGTGTTTGATACTTTTAAGAAGTGGAAATATTTGGTTGGGAATGAGACAGGAAAAAGTTGAAATGTCTCAGATCTGATAATGGAGGCGAGTACTGTAGTAAGGAGTTTGATAGTTACTATTCACAGAATGGGATTCATAGAGAGAAGACAGTCCCTGGAACACCCCAAGAAAATGGCGTGTCAGAAAGGATGAACAGAATGATCATGGAGCGTGCAAGGTGTATGAGATTGCATGCAGGGTTGCCCTTACAGTTTTGGGCTGATGTTGTAAACATTGCTATTTATTTAATAAACAGAGGGCCTTCAAGCGCTTTGGATGGTGGAATTCCAGAGGAGGAATGGACAGGTGAACAGGTAAAATACTCATTTCTGAGAACTTTTGGTTGTGAAGCATTTGTCCATATTGATAAAGATGATAGAACAAAGCTTGAGGATAAATCCAAGAAATGTAACTTTATTGGATACGGGGTTGATGATTTTGGTTATCACTTATGGGATCTTAAAAATCACAAAATCATTAGGAGTAGAGATGTAGTATTCAATGAAAAGGTCATGTACAAAGATCAGTTGTAGGGAAAGAAAGAAGAAAAGGAAAACACAGAGTACATAGTGCTTGATGAAATCAATGAAAATGAAGTTCGAAAAGCACCAAAAAATCAAGAGCAGCAGCAGGTAGCTGAAACTCCTGCAACTGTAAGAAGGTCTACCAGGTTAAGTAGACCCCCTGAAGGATTCTCTCCTTCACTGTATTATTTATTGATGACTGATTCTGGTGAGACAGAATGTTTTGAAGAAGCAATGCAGGTAGAAACTAGAAAGAAGTGGGATCAAGGCATGGATGAGGAGATGGAATCATTGGTAAGAAACCAGACTTGGGATCTGGTTAAGTTGCATGTAGGAAAAAGGGTATTGCAGAAGAAATGGGTTTACAGGTTGAAGGAAGAAGATGGAGGAAAGAAGCGGTACAAGGCTAGACTTGTTGTAAAGGGGTTTGCACAAGAGAAAGGTATAGACTTTGATGAAATAATTTCTCCTGTTGTTAAAATTAATTCATTTAGAACTATTTTAAGTCTAGTGGCGGTAGAAGATTTGCATCTTGAACAATTAGATGTAAAAACGGCCTTTCTCCATGGGGATTTGGAGGAAGAGATTTATATGTAGCAGCCACAAGGGTATGAGGTCAAAGGGAAGGAGAATTTGGTTTACAGGTTGAAGAAGAGCTTGTATGGCCTGAAGCAAGCTCCAAGGCAGTGGTATTTAAAGTTTGATAAGTTTGTGACAGAACAAGGTTATGATAGATGTCATTCTGACCACTGTGTTTATTTCAAGAGGCTAGATAACGGAAGATATATTATCTTGTTATTGTATGTGGATGACATGCTTGTTGCAGGGTCTAACATGCAGGATATAAATGTGCTAAAAAAAAACTAGCTAAATCATTTGTGATGAAGGAATTGGGTGCTGCAAAACAAATCCTTGGTATGAGAATAACAAGAGACAGGAAAAATCACAAATTGACATTGTCTCAAGGTGAGTACATAGAAAATGTGTTGCAGAGGTTTAGAATGTAGAATGCAAAACCAGTCAGCACACCTTTGGCAAGCCATTTCAAACTAAGCAAGCGTATGTGTCCAGAGACACAGGAAGATATAGATTACATGTCCAAGATTCCCTATTCATCGGCAGTTGGGAGCTTGATGTATGCCATGGTGTGCACAAGACCAGATATTGCACATGCGGTGGGAGTTGTGAGCAGGTATATGAATAATCTAGGTAAAGAGCATTGGAAAGCAATACAGTGGATTCTCAGGTATTTGAGAGGTACCACTTCTCATGCATTATGTTTTGGAGGTTCAAACACTGTTCTAAAGGGATATGTTGATGCATATATGGCTGGTGATAAAGACAACAGGAGGAGCACCACAGGGTATGTGTTCACTGTAGGTGGAACAACAGTAAGTTGGATTTCAAAACTGCAAACGGTTGTTGCACTTTCAATAATGGAAGCAGAGTATGTTGCTGCTACAGAGGCTAGTAAGGAGATTATTTGGTTGCAGAGGTTCATGGAAGAATTGGGTAAGAAATAAGAGAATAGTAGGATGTACAGTGACAGCCATAGTGCCATTCATCTTGCAAAGAAATCAGTATTTCATTCAAGGAACTCAGTTAAACTTGACTTGAGATCGATTCAAAGGTGGTTAGGTCTAGCACATGGTTTGGGAACATGGTTTGTTGTAGCTCATGGTATTGTCCCATGGTATTGCATGTGTTAACCTTGACTTGGGATTGAGTCAAAGGTGGTTAGGTCTAGCACATGGTTTGGGCACATGGTTTGTTGTAGCCCATGGTATTGTCCCATGGTATTGCATGTGATTAAGCCTTTATAAGGCTTGAGGAGGCTCCATTGTAATTGTACTGGATGTGGGCATTGTATTGTACTGGAAGAGAGACTGTGAGAGCATGAAGATGAAGTGCAGTGGTTTTGTTGCAGGGTGTATCCCTTCATCTTTCTGGACTGCAATAAAAGGACTGGAAAATTTCTTTGTGGACGTAGCCCATAGTTTGAGTGAACCACATTATATCTGTGTCTCTCTGTACTATTTTAATTTGTTTTGCATCTTGTTTATAAATTTAACTGTATATCTATTATTGCTCTGCAGTCCTGTTTTCTAACAATTATCAAGAGGTTGAGTGAAAGGGGAAGGTTTATTTGTAGAAACACCTTCACTATTTTTATTTGGTGGTAAGTCATAGATCCATGATCATGTTTTCATGCGAATCATTTCACTAGACATCATTTTAACTTCTTTAGTAGAGGAAGAAAAACTTCCATTGAATGATTCATGCACAAGAAATTGTTGTTGTGTAGGGAAATGATCAGTTAACACTGCCGAAGTGTATGCATTTTTATGTACTTACTAATATCTTCACGATGAGGACATTCTTTCGTAAAGTGATCACCACTACAGATGAGGCTAGGGAACTTAGACTTTATCTTGGGTTTTGATTCAACATCTGTATTTTATGTTTTGGTATCTTCCTGCTGATTCATGGGTTTTTTGGATTTTCCTTTTCCCTTTTTTCTAGTTCCCGTTGATTTTGAAGATTGTATTGCATTAGCTTCAGTGGAAATAATAGGGGTGGAAGTAATCTTAGGATTTGAAACAATATGGTTGAATTGTGAAGTCAAAACACTTTTCTTTTTCCTAGATTTAATCATAGACTGTGTTCACACAGAACCTACAATGCCATCAGTGATGCGTTATGTGGAAGGTCTTCAAGGATCTATGGTGGGACGAGGAATATTTAGTATTAAATCATACAAAGTTCTAGACTGAGAATAAATAAATTCTAATTAATGTGCATGACTAATTTCTTTCTCTTCAATTACAACACCTACCATATCGACATCTCTAGCAATGGGTGGAAGAAGAGATTTGGTAAACCAATAAGCTAACAATTGATTGGGAATAGGAGGTTTGATTAACCTATGTCGCCGTATCCACTCATGAAAATGATTAGATATGTGAGTATAAGTAGACTGATGAAGAAAAGTTACAAGGTATGTGCTTATTTCATACCTAATTGTTAATTGAAAATGTGTAAGGAATGGCATTTTTAGAGAATTAAAATCACCAAAAGAAAGCTACAATAGTTCAATATACCATTTGGAAGTTGTCCCCGGAAGAGTTTGTTGGAAAATCCTCAAACACATGGAATCATCCATCAAAGAGTTTGATGAACACTAAAGATGAAAAGTCATAACATGATTTTTTGGGTCTTCTCCTTGTTTCGAATCAAATTTAGGTATATCAGATGGTCATTTAGCTAGAATGGATGACCAAAAAGGGTCATACATGATGGGATTATTTATGAGTTTGGACAAGTAAGGTAAATATAAGGTTGCTAAAAAGAGAAGTTTTATATTCATCCACGGGTAGTTATAATATTGATAAGTAATAGAAACACTAGTAGGACCATAAACTAGTCTTGTTTTTACATTATATCCATATTGACCGCCCACATGCGGTTGTTAGTAAATTGGAGGGTTCTGAGCTAAGGTTTGATCATAGGAAACTGGTTGTTGAGGAGTATAATTCATATCAGGTTTTGACCATTGATTAGTCATACCTCCAGGATAAGTTACAACAAGATATGAATTCATAGTATGGGGATTGAGTAATAATTGGGCATATTCCCCATTGGCTAAATATTTTGTGGTTTTAATAGGTTTCTATGCCGGTTGGCCCCAAACAGGTAGCTGATGTTGGCCCTAATTAGTAGGTGGTGGTTGTTAAGCATGACTGCCCACTTCGCTTGGAATTGCACATGTTATATTATACAAAGTACTTATATAATGGGCTCATGTTATAGGTGAACTAAAATCTCTAGAATAATGTCCAATTAAATTTGGGAAACTGATGGAAGGCATAAATGAACTTCCTGGTGAAGAAGTAATAGTTGATATTTGAACAGGTTGAGAAACAACCATAGTGGTGAATTATGGAACATATTGAGTACTAAGGCATGTAATTGTAGGTGATAGAGGAAAATTAACATTCAGGGCTTGACTAGAAGGGAGTCCAATATAACGACCAAGAATATACTTTGTAAAAAGATAAGGAAAAGGTATTCTAGAATGTGTACCAGAACGAGGTGTTAACTCCATGGAAGAAGCTGAGGTAGTACTCGTAGAACTAAACTAAAAAATATACTGGCCTAAATTTGAAACCTAGAAAGGTGTAGAAGGACCAAACATGATCACAACTAGATCTCCTAGTGGTGGTTGATAAAAAACTGATTCTGAAGGTCCTACAGAAAATGTATTATGAGCAGAATGTTTTTCTACCACTATAGGTGCTAAAATATTAGTGATTGGGACACTCCTAGGAGGAGAAAATTCTCCCCCACCTTTAGTGATAAGTACTCCTTGTTCTTGGGGAGTTCCCGTTTCAACAAAGGAAGATAGATCCATTTTTTGTTCCATGTTTTGGTGGGTTGTAGGTTCCTGTGGATATTTAGGAAATAATCCTCGTATATGACGAGATTGTATTAAAGGTTGGTACACTAGAATGTTATAACAAACTCTCTATCTTAAAATTCCTAACTATATATGAAAAAAGCAAGTGCTACTTATGGTAGGTGGGACGTATAGTCTGGATCCTCACATGAATGTCAATTCATCGCAACCCGTGATACAGTGTAGTGACCAACAATGATACATGATAAGGAGGGTTGGTACCATACCCTTGATTATATACATGAATACCTAGATAGTATGTCTATAGTAGCTTCCTAGTGTTTCTCTTGGTGTATTTATTCAATAATACGAACGATAGGTTACTCACTTGGTCTCAGGATCCTAATGGTGTCTCTTGATATACACAAGGTATGTAGAAGATGAAAGCTATAGTACTGTTGTATAATGCACAACCATTCGAAAGGGGCCTTCTGATATAGCATTGATTACATGAAATCATATTTCTATATACCATAAAAGTATGTGAAAGACCTTTCTATATACCAACGAGTACGTGAAATAATCGTACAGTCCCTGGGATGTATTGCAGGAAAATAACCACAACTCCTACGCTTAAAGACACTAGAACATGTCTCTAACCTAACACAAAAACTTTCTAAAAGTTTTACCCTAACTAATGCTTGATTTTATCTTTTTACGGTTAGGAAAAAATGATGTGAATACTCGAACCATAAAATATGCAGTGATGAAGTGGAATTTTTTACTTTTTCGTTCAACATATACCCTATTTAAGAGGAGAGTAAGAACTTATTTTCCCAAAATACACAATCAAAACCAAATCCTTCAAAATTTGAAACCAAAATCCAAACACACAAATTATTTATACTTCACCAAATATATATCTCTAGTAAAAGAAAAGAAAAACTAACTAGTGTCCCCAACTTTACAATTTCCAATTATGTAAAAATATCAAAAGAATATTTTTCATTCATTTTGTAAATCTAAAAGTCTACAAATTGAAATTGCATTAATCAAAACAAATTTTGTTTTCGATTTGTTTTGTTTTGTAAAAACAATAAAAGTAAATATACAAGATTCCTTCCTACAAGTGTATACAAAAACAACACTTTTTCCTTTTCTTTTATGAAAACATATAATTAAAAGAGAACTATAGAACAAAGTATGAAGCCAAGACAAAATTTTCAAACCCAAAAAATCAAACTCATGAAATTTTTTCAAAAATATACCTTCTAAGATCAATCAAAAGATTGATTAAGATCTAATCCTATCCAGTATATAAACTACAACACAGTGCATATTTCCAAAATCCAAATTCAAAACCAAAATCACTAACCGAGTAAAAGGATCATTGAGCACTTACCTCGACGCAGCTTGCTGATTTGAGCCAATGCATCCTCCCTTGACCAAGTCTTTCTGTACATAGGGAAATGGCATCGACGATGCCTTTTGCAAACTTACAATGAGTGTTGGTGATGCTTTGTCACTACACACATTACGCATCCGAGAATAAGAGACACTGAGCAAACATTACCCAGATGCATCAGGTGCGTTTGACACAAATTACAAATAAAAACACAAGAATTACCCAAAAATTCAATTAGCAGTGAATGAGCTGAAGATTCCTAGGATCAATAAATGACCTTTAGAAGCAAAGTATAGAAGAAACAAAGTGAGTTTAACACTTTAGAGAGAACAAAAGGTATTGAAAAATTGGAATGAAAACAAACCAAAGGCTATGAGATTCTCCCTAGAGGAGTCACCAATTTTGTTAATGAAAAAACTCAATCAATACGGACAAAGATTGTTTCCCTAGTCTAAATGGTTTATATCTAGAAAAAAACAAAAATAATGACATTTTTTTCCTATATTTATTAAATCACTTGAATTCAAATAATCTATACCTATTTTCGAAGGTTGTCTTTGTTGGCTTGAAGATTTTGCAATCCTATTGATAAAGATATAAAATGCAAAAGGTTCAAAGTAATTAAGAAACAAATATAGTCTACAAGATAATTTAGTATATCTAAGATATTGACCAAGGAGAATCACTATAAATGAAATTAGACATCATTTATGGAAAAAGAAATAATAATTGCATTAACAATAAGAAGGGAGAAATTACAACCATGAAGCCTTGGTGTTATGCTTTTTCCAACTAGCTTTTTCCCTCAAGATCTCAACCTTTGCTTCTCAACTCTAAAAATATTTTAATATAATATGGTTTCTTTCTTGGTCCTTCTTAAACCATGAGGGTGAGATTTTATTTATATGGGAAAAGAGATGAAGGGAGTTGAGGATTACTTGGATAAGGTTAACGGATCATCACTAGAGGTTAGGGGTTTGACTACCACCTATTATGAGTTGTTGGGATAAGCATCCACATGAGATATATTCTAGAAGGATATTGATACACACTTTGTACACAAGCAACCAACATCAGAAAGAGGCGGTGCTCCTTGTACAAAAGCAAGAAGTGTTGTCGATGCCTATTGTATATTTGCAACCTATGTCATTAATGTATAACACCTATTGTTTGAAGGAAGAGTGTGTCAAGGTTGATAGAAATGGTTTTCAGAAAGGAAAAGCCTCTTCTCAAGTGTTTTGACACAAACACTTGAAGGGATTTAGGCAAGTATAAATCTTACTATCATGAGGATGACAAGATTTTGGTGTAACAAAAATGAAGGTTGAAAATCCTAAGCAATCATTAATTGTATAAAGTGTAAGTACTAAATTATACACATTATAAAAAAACAATTTCATAACATCCATACACCAAAATCTATTCATCACACTAACTAATACATCTACCACCATCACCCTGCAATCCCATCCACATGACTAAAAATCCATCAACAGTATTTCTCACATGTTTGATTCCAAGATTCCAGATTGCAAACAGGATTCTATGCTTGATAATATAATCCATGTGAAGACTCATGTAGACACACTCATTTTGATCTCTACCTTAGTTTCTTAATCTCCAATGCATCATTAGTCTATCCAATCCATGCAATGGGGAAATACTGTGGCATTTTTATGTAGCATGGTTTATAATCAACTGCATGATAATGTCTCTGAATTAGTTTGTGACATTATCCGTAGTGGTATATGTTTCTTTTTCACTGCTATGCATTTGGGAATCCATAGAGTGTTGCACTATTTTATTTTTGTGCTTTAAAAATATTATCCATTCACAATCTCGATGCCGTATGTCAAGAGTATTTTACATTGCACATAAATATTTGTTAAGAGTAAAGGTTTACTGTGCAAGTTTCCTATGTTGAGGTGAAATTAGATGGGAGGAGAAGGAGCACTATCCATTTCTCACCCTTTTCTATATCTAAGAATTTTTGTGAGGAAGATAGAAGGAACACTATTCCTTTCCCACTATCATTCCATTCAAATGAGTAGCATGATAATTCAAATGAAAGGTATACATCAGAGTGTTAACGTTATAATGCAACAAATACAAAGGAAAGTGATTATCTTAAATATTCACCCAAAATGTCATGCAGTGCGGGGAGTTTATGCGGCGTTTTTATGCAGCATGACCTATATCGAGCCGCTCAGATATAACTACGATATAGTTGGGGAAATTATCCATGGTGATATATATGATTTTAATTTCTAGTAAGGTGATCTTGGGATTTTGTGGTGCACTACACTGTTTTCTTACGGTGATTTAAAATAGTTTTCCATTCATGACCCCATGGCCTAATGCCCATGATGCAGTGAAAGTAGCGCACCATGTTACATGACATGGCCATTTAGACTACATAGAAATTTTCTAATTGTAAAGAGGGACTCTGATGGGACCTAAGGATGTTGTAGGAACAACACTGCCCTTGTTCTATTAAAAGGAGTAACAAAGTTTTTCCCTTAGACTATGTGAGGGATATCAAGAACATTATCCATTTCTCACTATTTTCTAGTATTTATACCGACCATTTATCCCAATTCTAAATTTCAAGTAAGGAGGAAAAGGAGTATTATCCGTTTCCCACATTTTTATAGTTAGAATTATGAGGACAATATGGAAATACCTCATTTCTCAACAAGTGTGTAATATTATGATAGAGGAGGAAAAGAATGGGCCCTTTCTCAAACTCTTGTAATTTATTTGAGTGAACATTGGACTTTTCTCTCATTGTTGTAATTCTTAGTGGAAGGGTCAAGGGGAATTTTCTCTTATTCAAACTTGTTTCATATGAATGAATAGCATGGGAAAGTTTTCCCTTAGCCTTTTGAAGGAGGAGTGGCATCGACCCTTTCTCAAACTCTTGTAAATTGAGCGAGAAATTAGTGCTTTGTCTTGCTCTAGCAACAAAGGAGAAGGAGAATGGGACCTTTCTCAAACTCTTGTACCTTTCCCACATGTTGATGTGTCAAATTGACCACATTAAAAATGGGAAGAATGCCCACTTTTAGGTTGCAAGTTAGCTTCAGTTGCATTTGGAGTAGTGCCTCCAACTAGTTAAGAGCCTAGTGGCCACTTGAGTTTATAAGTTTTATTTGGGTATTTGATTTCTATGTTTAATTTTTAATTTAGATCACAAAAAGTATTCTAATGATTGGGGAAATTTTATAAAATGATATAATGCATATGGAAAGCATATCCCAATGATGGGAGCAAGCTTATAAACTAACAAAACACATAGGGAAAATATTTGGTTTGATGTTTCTTTGAGAATCCATTGCAATAAACAGTTCTTAAATTCCAATGGAAATTTAACGCATTAATATAGTAAAATATACTAAATCAAAAGTAATTTTACTCTATCATCATTCATTGATATTGGATACAAATTTAAATAAATGAAAGGGAAGATGGAAAATTAGTGGAAGAGTTGTAGACCATAATATTATTAAGATAAACAAAACACTTATCAACTTTTGTATCACATATTATATACAGATTTCTGAAAAAATAATTAGACCACTATAACCAAATATTATATATGTTTTCCGCAATTTGAGTAAGAATTAAATGGAAATTGAATCATGTATTCATAATGAGACAAAATAATTTTGTCATGCACAAATTATAACACACATAATCATAAAATGACCATGAAGTCTGAATAAGAGTCAACAACATTCCATTAATCAAAATGTGTTCCCAAAATACTCTGATTGGATACCAATCTCCATACGATCAATACAAAAGTGTACAAAATTTCAATATACTGAATTAGTTGTCCACAAATGAAATATATTTCTATTTCCTTTTCTTAACAATTCAGATCATTCCCAAAAATTTTCCCATTGTGTATCCCAATCCCCGATCTCCTTAAATAAACCATCTCCTAGATGTTCGAATTGAACTTCAACCTTCAGAACTTTAGATTGATTTTCCTATCTTACTCTAACTTGATCAAGGTTGTGAAAGCATCTATCTATGCTGCTAATTCTGTAGGTTGATAAATGAAGTGGCTGAGAATGTCATGATCAACATTGGTTAATTCCTTAATTTCTTGATCCATTGCCTCCTTTTAAAATTTAATAGAAGATATCTTTGTCACGCCTAGATTTGCCACCTTTAACTCATCGAGGGAAAGAAAATAGAACTTATTCATCAATTTATCTTTAGAGCTTCAAACATTAGTGCACATATGTTCCAGCTTCATAATAACCTCGTTTGTTTTTTCTTGCATGGAATATCGAGTATTTTTTTAGGCTCTTATTTTTTCCAATTCGTTCTTCTCAATTGTGGGAATATTCGTGGTAATTTCCTCATATTCATGATGCGATTTATAAATTTCCTATGCATACGATTGAATCAATTTTGATTCATATTCTATTAATTCACATTGTTCCCCTTATTGATGAGGTATATAGTTGAAGAAACATTTACATTTTCCAATACCCTAACAAAGAAGATAACTCTAGATACAATTTCACCTGGTTCATTTCCTTCCATGTAAAAAAATGTGATGTTGTTGATATTTACTTTAGCCTTCTGTCTATTATATGACCTTTTTTTACTACTCTTCCTTACTAAATCAACAAAATAATATCCCAGGGATATCATTGTGGTATCTACCTCCATGGTTTAAAGGTACCCTTCAGATCTCATAGCTAGTTGTGTCCTTGAATTGATGGGGGGCGTTTGCAAAGCAACCTACTTGACCTTTTGTTGTTGTTAAATTTTTTGCAATTTTTCTTCGTCTCTTTTTCTTTCCTCTTCGGCCTTAAATTTTCCCTCCTTTTGTTGTTGTTCTTGAAGGACTAGAAGACTTGATGCTTTGTTTTTAACCTCTTCTTTCTAGTTCTTCTCTTCCTCCATGTCTTGGTGGATCTCTTCTTCTATGTCTCTTTGGCATTATTACTCTATGAATTGGTGGATATATTTATTTATTTTCCATTATTATTCTTCCATATCTCTATTGCATTCTTCTTCTGTGGCTTTGTGACATTATTTATCCATTAATTTTGAGCTTCAACCTCTTGTCGCATCGCTTTTACGTCAGCTTGTTTCTTACTTTATAGCCTCTTCTATTGTTGTTCTTCTACAACCTTGTAGTCTTTTTATTCTATGGCCCCATGATGTTATTATTCTGTGGCCCTGTTGCATTCATCCTCCATGGATTTGTTTCTATATTTTTTTGAGCGTAGAGCATATTGTTAAGCTATTTTCTTGGCTTCATTTTTCAATTTATCTCCCTGGAATAATATTTATTTTTTGAATCTTCCATAGCGTTGTCTATTCATCGTAAAATGTATTCACCATTTTCTCTATCTTTCTTGTATATTGGTCCTTGTTATTAATTTATTGTTCCACATCACCCATGAAGGCATATCTTCTCTTAGTTTAACAATATCTTTAAGGGATAAATGTCATTGGTGTAGCATCATTTTCTCTATTTTAGATATTGTTTCAAGAACTTCATTAAAGGAAGAAGACCTTTGAAATAGATTTTCTTGAGGGTATTCCTCATGTATGTAGGTAAGATGTAATGATAATGATATGAAATTCCCTCCAATCACCTTGATAGGGTCATTGCTTTTCCTCTTTTCAAATCCAAGTTTCATCTCTTCCAATACATTGGATTCCTTATGGGCATGTTGAGAATTAGCTAAGGTGAAGGAGTTTATGCAAATGGGTAAAATAGGAAAATATTTCTTACTCATACATATCAATCGCACTCTGACTTCTTTCATGATGGTTTGGTAAAAATTTTTATGGGTGAGCAATCAATCAATAACAAGATGGGTAGTAAATGGGGGGATGCAACCATGCTGAAGATTTGAATGTAGGTAAATATATCCAAGCTATACCAATCACCAATTTCTAATAGGGATTCCATGGATTGGTTAGTTATCCTTCGTAAAGGTTTTATAAAAACCAAAAAATACAACAGGGTGAAAAAATCGGTGCAAATATCGTAGAAGTGGGGTTTATAATAGGACAACCCCAACTTTTTTTACTGAAAATGAACAAGTAAGAAATATTCCTTCAAGTTCCAGTTCACGAATGAAAATGCATTTCCAAAACAATTAGAATCAAATATAAAAGAAATCATATGAAACTTTCCACTTCTAGGTACATGTTTTGCATATTTAAGGGCATGGAAGAGGTTGTCGCATAAGATGTTCTCCTAGCTGAAAACTTATCCAGTTTATATCGCATGATGCACCAAGGGTGCCCATTCTAAAAGGAAGTGTGTATAATTTTGAAGGCCATTCAAGTAACATAGCATTTCCATGAGAATTCTATAGGGCCTCCAAAAATATTGTACCATGTACTTCTTATTTGACTTCTTTGTGAAGGGACAATCCTCATCCCACCACTCCTTGATGAGTTCGATAGGGTTTGGGTGTGTATTGGAAAAAAATGTCATGAAAACATGCTCCATGAATACCTCAGAGTCCTTTACCTTATAAATTTTCTTTAATGAGTCATGTCTAAGCGATTTTATAACCTTTCCTTCTATGTCCATGATCACTCCATTTTGCGGATCAACATGTCCAAATAACCACATAGATCAATAATTCAAAATTGTATGGCATCAAGATCGGACTTGTTGTAATGGCATACACACATCTCTTCCAGATGCTTTGATAAGCTTCCTAATCACTGCCATCATGGGGAAAAAACTCCCTACATATTATCTGATAGATTTCTTCCCAGTCTCGATCACCTTCAAATCTTGTCATTGCAGTGGTGTTTGATTTTAATATTGATCCTTTGGTTGAGGATGATGGATGGATTTCCTTTACATCCTTACGGGTAGGACCTCTATGTGAATGTTCCTTCAACATATCCTAAAAACACAAATGAGGTACCTTAGAGGTGCTTAAGAAACTGAGCTATTGATAGTGAATAGAAGGGAAAAAATAAAATATAAAGTAATAATTTTCCAAATTCTAAATTAAAACACTAAATGTGATGAATATGCACCCCATAGGGAGGCATTTAGTGAGACAGTAGGGTGCATATACACAATTGGATGTGATGCACCATCCCATCCAACAATGTATATGCATCTTGCTGGCAATTAAATGCCTCACTACAAGGTGAAAGTAATCGTAAGTAAATGAGCAGTATATATTTGACTCTCATTTCAAGAACACAAGGGACTTGTGATTGAATTGTTTGATGGACATTATTTGGGATAGTAAGTGGTTATTGGAATCATTTCCACACACGATATCATGATAGTGTATTAAGGAAATCACTAAACATTCCTATCCCATGTCCCATCCACATGAACCAAGTACCATCATGTTTAATATTTGACAAATTAGAACTGGCACCATTTCCTACCAGCGTCACCTCTTCTCCATTTTGTCATGCACCCTTCACTACTAGCTAGTTGATAGTGAATGAGAATGGGATAGGTCACATGACAAAATGGAGAAGGGGTGTTGTTGGTAGGAAACAGAACTGGTTCCAACTTTCCATATATCCAACACGATGGTGAATACTGCATGTGGATGGGGCATGGGGCGGGGATGGTTTCCATAAAGGTACTTCCTGGAAAGGTCCTTAAAGGTTCTACCATAGGATGGTTATTGATAATTTTATATTAAATGTGTGATCATGGGTCATATTTGGGATGGATTTACATTAAATTTTATTGTATGGATGTGTTAATTATGTTGTCCTTTAATTTAAATCTATGCTTATCAGTTAATGAAATTTGTTTCGAGGATAGTCAAAGTTTAAAGGGACATTTTTACATTCTAAGAAAATTTAAGTTCTATTTTTACCATTCCAGTTAAGAAGGGAATAATTTATAGCAACATTTCAAAGGAAAGGGAAACTTTTCAAATTACTTGTCAATACGAATTTAAATTTTGTATAATTTACAAAATTTATTATGTTTCTAATAAAAACATTCCAACTCCTTAAAATCATTACCACTCCCTACTTGAGAGAAACTTCCTTCACCCAAATATCTATAGCAATTATTTGACATACAATTGTGTGGTGTTCCAACTATCTAACGGCCATAATAATACTTCCTTATGAAAATCAATGACCTCATGTAGAACATCGTTATTTTTCTCGAAAGGCTCCGTAGTCGGTATCATCAATATTTTTTTTTTGCTTTTTTTAAGTGTTCATTGACGTGAAATAGAAAGTTCTTGACTGACAATGAAGACTTCAATTTTGATCCCTGGCTGGGATGGATTCAAATTTTGACTCATATAATTTTGTTGCCAAAAATATGTATCAATACAAAATATTTTTAATGTTTAAACATGTAATTAAAATAATGAATAGCTTGAATTGCAGATTATCAAGAATGATGTCTCCAACATTTAGTGATGGAGAATATGTAGACTTATTTGGGAGAAATTCAAACGTTTGCAGAATATAAAGTTTACCTAAGTAGGAAGGTGGTACATTGTAGTAAATTCATTTTCAACTTCTGTGTTCCCAAGTTTAAAAATGCTCCAAATGGAGAGGTTCCAGTAACCCTTCCTAATGAATAAATAAAGACATTGGAAGACACTCGTTGTGGAATGTCATTTACTTGTTGGCCAAGTGTGAAAATGTTTAAGCATGGTGAGGGCTTGGCATGTACCTTAAAAATATCATAGTTAGATGGGTGATTCAATAAATAATGACTCAAAGAATGATAATTATGGAAATCATAACAATCCTTTAGATGATGAAACCACCTTAGGAGAATTTTCTATGCTAGTGTAATATCTGTATCTAGATATTCTCAATGATTACTCAGTTGAATAATCAACCAATGGAAAATAATTCTATATTGAAAATAGAAAATAAATATTAAAGATGAATGATGATAAAAGGTTACAAAGTTAGTGCCATATATATATTAATTGTAAAGGCACTTTAGATACCATCCCCGAAAGTGTGTGTCATTTTAGAATAGTTTACTAATAACCATTTTTTAATTACTAATTATTAATATCAATATATATTAATATTAATAATTAATATTGATATTTAATATATATATATTGTTTGTTGTTATTATTTAAGTTTGTTATAGCCAACCTTGGGTTTTATCTCAAATTTGCTTGAGCACAATAGTATTTACGGAGAGATACCGAGATTTTGTAATTCTAGTGTGATGGTGGAAAGAGTTCTATCATGTCGTAATAAGTTCTCCCTCTTGGACCTCTATAAATGATGTCAGTGTGTTTTCTACAAATCTTTGTATAGGTGCTTTCTCCTTTTTACAAATCTGAATGAGGTTTTCTTCTGAATATTTTCACTTCAATGACAATAAATTTTAATTCTTCTTAGCTTGCATGAGAAGAGGTGGAAAGCCACCTTTTGGAAGGTTGGGTGGTAGAAAATCCACCCCAAATTAGATTCACAACTCTAATTTGGGATCCATTTTAAATTCAAATTTTCCACATGCACTGGCTATTTCAAGACAATGAAACACCAAGCCTAATTTATCTTCCACGTTAGTGCACAATGCATTGTACCTGCTAGGAATTGATTTTTCTTGCCACAGGCTAATATGCATGTTTAGACCTAGCACCTTTTATGTGGTAGCAAGCTTGTCCCTAAAAGGGAAATCAATAAATCCCTTGTCGATGGTAGATTCTCCCCTGTGAACCTAGCCTTATCTCTTCTTAATTGGATTGATGTGTCCCACTTTGGTTATGGAAGGGCACACCTATGAATTATAAATATTTATACTTTCAAATATGCTGAATGTTTTTTCAGGACATGCAAGTGATATGTTTAAGTGTTATGCAACCAAGTCCTAGAAATGTCATAAAAATAGAAGAAATAAACCAAAAGAGAGTATTTCATGACTTAGTAATGAAGAATAGAGATGAATAGAAATCCTCCTCGAGGGATGAACCTACTTACACAATGTATTGTTTACCCAAGAAAATAAAATCTATAATTATCACTCAAATGAAAATATATTCTTCCTATATATATAGGATACAAAGTTGTAAAATAACAACTAATAGACCCACTAATAGATCCAAGCCTACATCAATAATATGTAATACACCACCATATAGGCGGTAAAGTTCCACACTATAGGGGGAACTGTGCCCAACGTTTAGGGCTTAACATGCCCCTCCCCTTCAAACAAGTGTTGTCCTCAATGCTTGGGTAGTTGTGGATGCATTTTTATGAAGACATAATATTCCCATGTCGAATTTGCAGCAGGTAATTTCTTCCACTTGATGAGGTATTCAATAATAGTTTGATTTCGTAATTGTTTCTTCCTTGTTTCAATGATTTGTTCAAGTTCCTATATGATTTGTTCTTATTCAAAACTCCTTTGACTGTGATGTTGATCTACTTGTTGTTTCATCCTATTTTGGACATCTTCAATATTTGGAGACTACTTGCTGGTGCCCTATGTGATCTACCACCGCTTGAACTATAGAGTGTCCTTCTTCAACCTTGATTGCAAGATTGTTTTATGGTTGAATTGGGCTGAGATAAATTTAAAATTTCAAATCTTCTAGGTATGCAACATCAGATTGTGGTGTCTTGATGTGTCCTCTTTCTGATGCCAGGGGTCTGGCCTAATTTGGATGCTCTAGTAAAACTATATTGCAATTCTCCCAACACTTTTTATTTTTGGCCTAAAGTGAAGAGAGAACTTGTATAATATTCCAAGTGTCAATTATTTTGAATCTGAATCTAAAAAATATACCACATATACAATGGTTAGTATTATTTTTGATTCTATAGGCATCACTCAATTTGGATATCATATGCTCCAGATATAACAATTTTCCATATAACACCTTTTTTCAAACCTTGATTGGAAGATGGTTTTACTACAGACCTGAAACTTATATAAAATTGGAATTTCAACTACTCTATGTCTGAAACATTGTCCTTCTGTATCCTTATGTGTCCTCTTTCTGATGCCACAGGTCTGACCTAATTTGGATGTGCCTATATTTTTTTTTTTGTAAATATCCAAAAACTTCTTATTTTTGGCCCATCCAAAAGAGAGAACTTGTATGGTATGCCATGTATCCAATATTTTATTTTTGTAGCTGAAAATACTATCACAGATACCCTGGTATGTATTCTTTTGGATTCAATATGTCTCACTTAATTTGGACCTCATATGCCTTAGATATGACCTTTTCCCCTAGAACACCTGTTTCAAAACTTGATTGGAAGACTGTTTTAGGGACGACTTGTAACAGAGATAAAATTTGAATTTTGAATTGAATGGGTTTGAAAATTCATCCTATGATACCCTGATGTGTCCTATTTCCAATTCCATTGGCCTAACCTAATTTATATTCTCCAGTAGAAAGTAATCGTAAATGTACTAACACTTCTTCTTTTCTGTCCTTTCAAGAGAGCGAACTTGTACGATATGAATGTGTCCAATATTTTGTTTGTATAGAAAATCCTACCATAGATACCTTGGTCCATATTTTTTCATATGAAACTAGTCTCACTCAATTTAGATCTCGGAGTCCTCCGATATGACCCTTTTCCCTAGAATACCTATTTTAGACTAGGTTTTGGAATAGTAAAAAACCCTAGGTTCCTCCGCTATTATCTAAAAAAATGTAATGGACCAGGATCTAGATTTTGGATTGGAGATATTTCAGTTTGTTTAATAAGTGTGGTTTTAAACTTGATCTCTGAATCCTTGTAGAAAAAATATTTTAGTGAAAATTCCAAGATGACTCGTTTTGCAGAAGCTAGTCCTAAGGAAAGAGCTCCGATACCAAATGTTATGCAACCAAGTCCCATAAATAGCATAAAAATAACATAAATAGACCAAGAGAGAGTAATTCATGACTTAGTAATGAATAATAGAGATTAATATCAATCCTCTTCGAGGGATGAACCTCCTTACATAATGTACTATGTACCCAAGACAAGACAATATACAATGGTTACTCAAATGAAAATATCTTCTTCCTATATATAAGAGACAAAGGTGTACAATAAAAATTAATAGACCCACTAATAGACCTGATCCTACATCAATAATATGTAATACACCACCATATAGGGGGTAAAATTCCACACTATAGGGAGAACCGTTCCCAACATTTAGGGATTAACATTAAGGCTCTTCCATGTGACTAAATTGCAGACTTGTTGAGTGATCAATCATGTGGAGTAGTGTGATTGATGGTCAAACCCCATATGAGGAGGCATAGAACCTACCATATCTAAAAACATGGGCATTGGGATGATGAAGAGAAAGAGAGCAAGTCCTTTCTCACAATATAGTAATCCATAAGTCAAAATGTGGGTACTGGGATGATAAGGAGAAAGAGAAAAAGCCCTTTCTTACAATTTAGTAATTCATGTGATTGAGAATAAAATTTAGGAACCTTAATTATGAGAATATAGATAATTTACCCTTTCTTACTATATGAGATACTTTAGCATTGTATATGAATTAATTATGCGAATATTAAAAAATACATGTAATTTTAATATTTACACTTATTAATATCGGAAAAATTTCAATATTTACACTTATTAAAATGATAATCATTTTTTCGGAAATTGATAATCACAACATTGGAAACCAATATTCACACTACTGGAAACTGACAATGACACTTTCAAAAATTATTAATAATACTTTTGGAAACTGATGTTCTCACTTCTGGAAATCGACAATCACATTTTTGGAAACTGATAATCATACTTTTGAAAAACCATAATCCGCTATGGAAAATCAATAGTCACACTTTCGAAACATGTTGTAAGTCCAAATTCTTAGTGGGAACTCTAAGTTTAATGAAATTGAAGTTATTAATCCTTGTCTCAATGCTATATCTCTATTTGAGATTGTGATGAATATCAATTTTGAGATATTTCTAGGAAGACACTTCCTCAAAGTTACTATTATTATGTACACAATTAGTGTAATTTACCTTCTTGGATTTGATACAAATAAACTTTGGTTTGTCGATGTTAATAGTCATACCCATATTAGAGTAGAAATCCTTGAGAATTCTTAATTTCTTGTCATGATAAAAGAGACACCTTTCCATAAGAACAATATCATCAACATAGAGAAGGAAAATGGTGACTACATCAACTAAGGTCATACTAACACAACCAACTTCCTCTAAACAACCTTCTAGCTTATCGATTTATATTTCATAAAAGGTGGGGAAGAGGGTTAAACATTGCTTAACTCCATTATTATAATTAATATCTTAAGACACCCTTCCATGCTCTTAAATTTTTCAATTGCGGTCTCGTACAACCTATCACATCATCTTTCAACTTGAAAAGGACCTTTAGCTCTTCTAATTCATTCCAAAAGTTATTTCTAGAGACCACATTGAATGCTTTTCTAATGTCCACAAAGCAACAAAAGAGGTTGGATTTACTATTATGACACTTTTCCAAAGCAATCCTAAGCAAGTAATGAGGTGGTCTATATGTTGTTTGTGGAGCATGGTCTTCTTGATTCATAGATGTTATAGTTAAGTCATGTTTGTACCCCAGTTTTACTATACACTCGTCCTAGTTGGGAGGTGTGAGGGCTAGTTGGCCCCACCCCCGAAATATTTTTTTGGGATGTTTGTTGGCCAATCATTTACGGGCCCATGGTTTTGGGTGAGCCATGGTATTTTCATATGGTAAATCCCTTATAAAAGGAAAGCATTGAAACACAATTGTGTATTGTTTTGTAGCATTGTAAAAAAATCTCAGAGATTATGTGAGAGAGACTGTGACATAATGAAGAGGAAGTGCAAGGGGTTTGCTTTAGGTTGTATCCGTTCATTTTGCTGGACATTATAATAATAAAGCACTAGCAATTTATGTATGGACGTAGGGCATATTGGGTGAAGCACATTATATTGGTGTAGCTCTTGTAATGTGTTTGTGTTCAATATTTGAATCGTGTTTAATTTTTATTGCTCTGTGATTCTGTTTTTCTAACTATTGGTATTAGATCCAAATGTCTATTTTATTGGTAAACTCGTAGTAAATAAGGGTTATTGGTTTGAGTGTGAGTAATGGTAGAAGGAAAGTTTAGGGTCGAGAAATCTAACGACAAAAACGGTTAGTTATGGAAGATGAAAATGGAGGACTATTTGTGCCAAAAGGATCTATACCTATCGTTGGGAAAAAATGAAAAACAACCAGCGACTATGAAGGACAAAGTATGGGAGGTTCTTGATAGAAAGGCACTGGGAACAATACAATTGTTCCTGGATTTGTTAGTGGCTTTCAATATTTCAAAAGAAAATACAATAAAGGGTGTGATGAGTGCATTGGATAAGAACTATGAAAAACCCTCATCTTCTAACAAGCTATTTCTAATGAAGCGTTTATTTAATATGAAGATGTGAGAAGGTGGATCTATTACTGACCATTTAAATGAATCTAATATGGTTACTAATAAACTAAGTTCTGTAGGAGTGAATTTTGATGATGAGGTTAGGGATCTTATAATCTTGTGCTCATTTCCAAAAAGATGGAATGGCTTGGTCATGGTTGTAAGTAAATCTTCCTTTGTTTCAATGACTCTTAAATTTGATAATGCTCTTGTTTTTATTCTTAGTGAGGAAATGCAAAGAAGAAAAGTAGGTGAGACATCAGGTAATGTGTTGACCAGGGATATCAGTGGAAGAAAAAGGGAGAGAGGAAAGAACCTGGGTAATCCCAACAAATTTAGAAAGGGCATATACCATTACATACTAGAAAAGATAGAGTGATGGAACTATGGTAAGACATGATATTTGAAGAAAGATTGCAGAGTTTCAAAGAAGAAAAGAAGAAAGGAGATGAGCAACATGAGACTACTCAGGAAGCTAATGTAGTGGGTGATGTGTTACAATATGCTGTGATTATTGCATTTGATAATACTGGTGATTACTAGGTAGTAAATTGAGGGGCTTCATGTCATGCTACACCCCATAGGAAATCCTTTCATGATTATGTTCTAGGTGATTTTGGACATGTTTTATTGGGGGATGATGAACTGTGTAAAATTATTGGAATGGGTAAGGTACATAATAAGTTAAATAATGGAAATGAGTGGCTACTAAAAGATGTAAGGAATATTCCTGCCACAAAAAGAAATGTGATCTCAACAAGGCAATTGGGAGATAGTGGTTGTTTGTCTACGTTTTAAAAAGCGTGGTAGAAGATCACTAAACTTAGCACTTGTAATACAAAATGAGATAGGATAGATACGTTGTATTTATGTCCTTATAATACTAATTATTCTATCTCTGAAGATTCCATAGAAACAAGTAAAATGTTCCGGCATCACAGGCTTGGACACATGAGTGAGAAGGGGATGCAGATTCTCCACTCAAGGAAATTACTTCCAGATCTAAACCATGTAAGTTTGGAATTCTATGAAAACTGTGTTTATGGAAAACATAAGAGAGTTAGATTTCTCAGTTTTGGGAAATAATTGAATAGTGAAAAGTTATAGCTTGTGCATAGAAATTTATGGGGATCATATCAGGTACAATCTCTTGGTGGCTCTTGTTATTACATTACTTTTATTGATGATACAACTAAAAAAATTTATGTTTATTGCATTAGAAATAAATTTGATGTGTTTACTACTTTTAAGACATGGAAATATTTGGTTGAGAATAATATAGGGAAAATATTGAAGTGTCCCAGATATGATAATGGAGGTGGATACTACAACAAGGAGATTGATAGTTATTATACATACCATGGGATTCGTAGAGAGAAGACAGTTCCATGAAGACCACAAAAATATGGTGTGTAAAAAAGGATGAATAGGACGATCATGGAGAGTGCAAGGTGTATCCCTTACAATATTGGGTTGATGCTGTAGATACCACTATTTACTTAATAAAAAATGGGCTTTCAAACGCTTTGGATGGTGGGATTCGAGAGGAGGAATGGACACATAAACATGTAAACTACTCATTTCTGAGAACTTTTGGTTGTGAAGCATTTGTCCATATTGATAAAGAAAATAGAACAAGGCTTGAGGCTAAATCCAAGAAATGCACTTTTATTGGATATGAGGTTGGTGATTTTGGGTATCGCTTATGCAATTATGAAAACCACAAAATCATGAGGAGTAGAGATGTAGTATTCAATGAAAATGTTAAGTACAAAGATTAGTTGCAGGGAAAGAAAGAAGAAAAGGAAAACATAGAGTACACAGTGCTTGGTGAAATCAAAGAAAATGAAGTTCAAAATGTACCAGAAAATCAAGAACAACATGAGGTACCTCAAACTCATGCAAGTGTAAGAATATCTACTAGGTTAAGTAGACCCTCGAAATGATTATATCCTTCAATGTATTATTGATTGATGATTGATTTTGGTGAACCGAAATGTTATGAAGAAGCAATGTAGATGGAAACTAAAAAGAAGTGGGAGCAAGTCATGAATGAGGAGATGGAGTCATTAGTAAGAAACCTGACTTGGGATTTGGTTGAGTTTCCTGCGGATAAAAGAACATTGCAAAATAAATGGGTTTACTAATTGATGGAAGAAAAAGGAGGCAATAAGTGGTATAAGGCTAGACTTGTGGTAAAAGGGTTTGCACAAAAGGAAGGTATATTATGGCCAACTAGTTAGTACAACTTTGGACAACCATTTCAAACTAAGTAAGGAGATGTGTACTAAGATACAAGAGGAGATAGAATACATGTCCAGGGTTCCATATTCATCAATAGTTGGAAACTTGATGTATTCCATGTTGTGCATAAGATGAGATATTGCACATGCAGTGGGAGTTGTGAGCAAGTATATGAACAATCTAGGTAAAGAGAATTAGAGGGTAGTATAGTGGGTTCTCATGTATTTGAGAGGTACCACATCTCATGCATTAAATTTTGGAGGTTCAGACACTATTCTACAAGGATATGTTAAAGCAGATATAGTAGGTGATAAAGAGAAGTTGATGAGCATCACAGGGCATGTTTTTAGTGTAGGTGGAAAAAAAAAAGTTGGAATTTGAAACTACAAAAGGTTGTTGCACTTTCAAAAACAAAAGCAGAGGATGTTGCTACAATAGAGGCTAGGAAAGTGATAATTTGGTTGTAGAGGTTCATGGAGGAGTTGGGAAAGAAGCAGGAGAATCGAATATTGTACAATGAATTCTAGACTTCCATTCATCTTGCAAAGAACTCAACCTTTCATTCGAAGACTAAACATATACAACTCCAAGTACCATTTCATAACGTCTGTTCTAGAAGATGAATTGTTAAACCTGGAAAAGATACATACTAGAAAGAATCATGCAAACATGTTGAGAAAGGTAGTAACCAGAGATAAACTAAGTTCCTGCTCGATTTCCATTGGCCTTCAAGCATGAAGGTGGAGACAAGAATTTTTCCAAGTCCAAGGTTTAAAGCATAGTCTAGCAAGTGTAGTAGCGGTGGAGTTGTTGTGATCAGTCTCTGAGTGAATATTGTTGGTTGTGGAGTCTAATATTCCTAATTTAGAGATGCTATTGTTTAGCCATGTTTGTACCCTAATTTCATTGTACACTCGTCCTAGCAGGGGGTGTGGGGGAGAAGCCCTCAAATGGATTTTCTTGGGATGCTTGTTTGACAACAATTTATGGGCCCATGGCATTGGGCAACCTGTGGTATTTTCCCATGGTAATTACCCTATAAAAGGAAAGCATTGTAATATGGTTGTGTATTGTATTGTAGCATTGTAAAACAATCTAAGTGATTGTGTAAGAGAGATTGTGAGAGAGTGAAGAGGAAGTGTAGTGGGTTCGCTGCAAGTTGTATCCCTTCATTTTGTTGGACAATATAATAATAAAGGACTGGAAACTTCTTTGTGGTTGTAGCCCATCTTGGGTGAACCACATTATATTGGTATCTCTCTTGTAATGTGTTTATGTATTTAATATTTGCATCTTGTTTAATTTTTATTACTCTGCGATCATGTTTTCCTAACACTATGGTAGAATGAAGTCTTCTAAAGCTTGGTTGACCTCTAGCCTACTCACCTTCCATATATAGCGTTACACTTATTTTCTTTTCTAAAATGATGCAATACAAGTGAACTAAGAGAGAGATAATCATAATGATTTAATGATTAGTGGGGTTAATTTAATCAACACATTTAAACATAGGAATAAAGAGGCTCAAAGTCCAAGGATTAGGGAAATATTGCTTCATCCCTAGATTAAAGAGTTTGTGGATATGAGAAATGAGGACCAACCCTCCAATTTTTAGGATTTCAACTTGGTATGCTTCAATGCCCCTAAGAGTTGAACTTGGTATCTATTTATATTGTCAATTTTTTTGTTGACTCAAAAGTTCGATGGAGAACTTGTTAATAGAAGACAAGAGGACCATATAATTGATTGTATTTAGAAAGAAAAAGGTGAATTTATAGATATAAAATCAATTTGAAGATAAATAAGACCATATATTTAGATGAACAATCTCAAGCCACTTCCTCTTTAATAAGTTCCATTATATATACATTGGAGATTAAACTTTAGCATTATTTTAGTCTTTTATAAATAACTTCGATTAGTAAAATAAATACTTTTGATTTATAACTTCAATTAATAAGATAAATACTTTTGATGATTAATTTTTTAAATAATTGCACTGAGAGAAGCAAGGTGCTATGGATCCGAGTATGGGAGAGATTCTGTCACGTTAGTCACGGTATGCTAGCCGACATAAATAAAAAATTATTAAAAATAAAAAATGAACAATATCTAAGAGGGATCTAAAGGTAAAAAATGTACACCTCAATAAATTGGATCCCTCTCTGTGGTTGATAGATCTACCTTTAAAATGCATCTATGATAGTATATTAATATTATTACTTTCACATTAGAGAGTTATAGGTAAAAGAACAATGGCTTTCTTTCAATTCAGACTTCTTTTTGTGATCATGTAATAAATAAAAATCTATCTAGAAACTAATTGTCATTATTCTTTGTGACACTTTTCTCACATACATACATACATACATACATACATACATACATACATACATACATACATACATACATACATATATATATATATATATATATATCACTTTTCTCTCTCTCATATACACTTGCGTATAGCCCAAGGAGATCTTGTAATGTTTTCCCATATTAAGGAGATCTTGTAACTTTGTCCATGTTGTAACCTTTCAATATTGAGGAGATGTTGCAATGTTCCTCCCTAACAAAAAAAAATTGAATTATCCCCCAAAAAATGTTGGCCTTGCACATGGTTTTAAAACCATGTACATGGTCTTCTAAACAACTCATGGTTTTATTGTACATGGTTTAGGAGGGGGTTGCAAATGGTTTTAAGACCATGTGCAAGGCCTCCTCAAGATCCCATGGTTTTAGGAGGGCTTGCACCCCATTTTAAAACCATGTATGGGGGAGATGTTGTAATGTTTGTTCCTAACAAAATAAAAAATAATAAAAAATATTATGTAGACCATAAATAATATTAAATATTAATAATAAAAATAAAATATGTCCACCTTAAATAAAAAGATATGTCTTTTGGTTTGAATCAAATCAATGGCTATATATAGGACTCAACAAAGTTGATACCTCCTTGAGTGGGATACCTACTAAGAGGTTTGCACCTCGAGAGATTTGATCCCTCTCCTAGCTTGATAGAGCCTAGGATTTGGATCTATGGTAATATTAATTCTAAAACACCACAAGGTAAACTAAGAAAAGTACTAACACAATAAGTTCAATTAAAAAAGTTTTGTGTGAAGGATTCATTCCTTAATGTATGGAATAACAATTTTGAATACAAAATATTTGGGATTATATATATATATATATATATATAGACACTAGAATTTATGGTTATAGAATTATTTTCGTCAAAAGATCCTTTACAACTCAATATAGGGAAGACGTTGTAACGCTCCTACCTAACAAAATATTAAAAAATAAATATTTTAATTACCACCAAAATAAATGTCCTCAGAGAAACAAGTGTTCAAATTAAAAAGTTACCTTTACTAATTACCACCAAAATAAATGTCCTCAAAAAAACAAGTGTTCAAATTAAAAAGTTACCTTTACAAAGTTCAATCCTTAATAGGCGGAAAGTTCAAATTAAAAAGTTACCTTTAAAAGGTTCAATCCTTAATAGGCAGAAAGTTCAAATTAAAAAGTTACATTTAAAAGGTTCAATCCTTAATAACACGAATGACAACTTGGTTCAAACCTTAATTAGTATTTCATTGATTTGCATGTCCTCTTTAAACATTCTACTTCGACTTAGTATCTCATTGATTTACATGCCCTCTTTAAACATTCTACTTCCAACTTTAACCATTTAGTCTAAAAATTTGATAATTTAAGGTATTTTTCTAGCACAATTAAAAAAAAAGGCCACAATTTTTCAATAAATCTATTTCTAACCTCAAATATTAATTTAGCAAAATAAAAAATACCAAATGTCAATTAAAAAACATATCACATTAAACAACTTACTTTTTAATATATATATAGATCAATACAACTTTTGACACAAATATTTAATAAATGGAGTGTATAACCTAACCAAGTGTCTCACTTCCAACTCCAACTCTATTTCCTAACCTAGTGTCTCACTTCCAATTCTATTTCCACTTATGTGTATATATACTTTTGAACCTCTCTCACTGGCAAGGTTTCTTCTCATTTGAGCCTGTCTATGTTACTGCTTAAGCTGCCTCTGAGTGCCAAGGTTTCTTCTCATTTGAGCCTGTCTATGCCTG
>LPNX010794954.1:133050-240713 GCA_001517045.1 Pseudotsuga menziesii | reverse complement strand
TTAAATAATTGTAGTTTCTCACCATTAGATTTGAATTTATCAAGCATCACACTTGAAGGCAAAGCATGCATGCTTAAATAATTTTAATTTTAGTTTCTCATCATTGCCGTTTGCAATGTAGGAGGAAGTTCGACACCGAAATTCAACGCCATCATATTTAAGTTCTCCACTTGCTAATCTTAAGTCACTAGAGATCCAAATCAACAAATGTGATGAGACAGAAATTGGTTTTTTGATTTGCCTGCTCCAAAGATTGCCTCAGCTTAAAAGCTTTAAGTTTACATTTCCAAGTCATCTTGACGGTGAACAGAGCAATTTGTTTTTAGAAAAGTGGACGAATATGAAGAAAGATCACGAAGAAGGAAAGATACCAGAAAAGATAAGTGAATTTGTCTTTTATTTCTAATTTCTTTTTTCAGATTATTCTGCATGATAAAAATGGAAGAATATACATGTTTTAAAAATGCCAAGATTGCTAAATGGCAAGGGTTTTTATTGGACACTATTCTGTTATTTGCTGGAATATGTGATTCATATTTTTTTTAAATGTCAAGATTGCTAAATGGTAAGGGTTTTTATTGGACATTATATTCTGTTAAATGGCGAGGGTTTTTATTGGACATTATATTCTGTTAAATGGCAAGGGTTTTTATTGGACACTATATTCTGTTATTTGCTGGAATATGTGATTCATATTTTTTTTAAATGTCAAGATTGCTAAATGGCAAGGGTTTTTATTGGAGATTGTTAAATGGCCAGGGTTTTTATTGGACATTATATTCTGTTAAATGGCAAGGGTTTTTATTAGACACTAGATTCTGTTATTTGCTGGAATATTAATTTATTTTTTTCTAGTATTTTTAAAATGTCAAAATTGCTAAATGACAAGGGTTTTTACTGCATACTATATTTTGTTATTTGTTGAAATATATATATATTTTTCATATTTTTAAATTGTCAAGATTATTAAATGGTATGCGTTTTTATTGGATATTATATTCTATTATTTGTTGGAATATGTAATTCATATTTTTTTAAAGTATGATTGAGTTTGATTTATTGAATAGGTAATAGGAGAAGATGACCCAAAAGAATAAGTTAGTACATAGAAATGATTGAATTAGTATTGTAGTGAATAAACTGTACAAAAAGGGTATAGAAGAGACAATGAAAGTCATTGATTATGTCTCTAGATGTATAATTGAGATCAACTGAACATTACATAAATATGTATGATTTGCTAGTAATAAAATCAAGAAGCAACCTACTACATTGTGTGTAATCTAGGTGTCTCTCTTATCATGTTTTCTAATTTGGTATCAAATTTTTTCTCTTATCATGTTTTCTAATTTGTTTTCAAATTTTTTCTATTCTTTTGGTAGACTCCTCAGAACCTTCTCATTTACTCTCTGATATCGAAGATCTTCACCAAAAAGATTATTATCCTATATTACTTAGGAACCAAATTGTTAGGATTTCATAATATATAGTTATTGTATAATAGTCATATTCTTCAAAATGTTAAAGAATATAAGATATAATTGTTAGGCATCAACTTTTACATTGGGACACATAACTCATGTTTCATAACTCATGGCTCAACACTCACATTTGACATGGAAGGAACCAATTCTCTCACCATGACAGAATGGCTTAGCCCTTACATCTGACCTTGTAAGGAACCAATCATCTCACCATGTTAGAATGGCTCACAGACTCATCACTTCCCTTTGGAGGGAACCTCGATTTGGAGAACACCAAGCTTCTCCCTGAAGTACTCAAACTTCACTCTGGCCAAAGGCTTCATCAACACATCAGCTATCTGGTCGTCCATCGCAATATACTGGAGCTTCACTGCTCCTCTGCACCATATCCCTGATATAGTGATACTTGATCTCGATATGCTTTGACTTGTCATGGAACATCGAGTTCTTAGACAACTTTAGACAACTCTGGTTGTTACAATATATACAAGTAGCATCCAACTGAAGATCAAATAAATCAGACAATAGCTTCCTCACCCATACTGCCTCACAACTAGCTGAACAAGCTGCGACATACTCTCCTTCAGCTGTACTTAGTGTCACACAGGACCTTTTAGGTACCTCAGAATATGCTTTGTAGCACTCAAGTGAACATGTCTCAGATCTGTCAGGAACTAGCTCAAGGTGTTCACAACAAAGCAAATATCTGGTCTCATATTCGTCAGGTACATCAAGGACCCAATCATATGATGATACATTGTAGCATCAACCGCTTCTGATGAAGCATCACTCAATAGCTTCAGGTTTGATGCCATAGGTGTGGTCATGGCCTTGTAGTCCATCATGCTGAACCTCTTCAAGATATCTACTGCATACTTCCCTTGTCCACACCTCCATGCCTATAACGTAGTATATCATCCCCAATTCCTTCATTTTGAACTTGATAGCAAGCACACATCAAGTCTTCTTCTTGTAAATTTAATGAGTTCCTCTTTTCTGTCAGGAGCAAGTCATCGACATATAACAGGAGCATCACTGGTATTCTGCCTTCAACCTTGAAGCAAAGGTTGGAATCCAATTTACTCTCAGTAAATCCTGGACTCATCAGTAAGCTATCCATCTTGTTGTATCATGTCAAGCCTCAAGATCTTCTGTAGTCACTCCCTCTAAAGTGGAGCACCATTCTCCCTCTATCTTTCATACTCTATGCATTGAAACATTCTATAATGGAGTGACAAGTAGCTTCCTTTGCTACTATTCTTCTATGTTTCCATCTAGGGTCACTAGATACCAAGATCCTCTCTATTGAAAATGTCCTTCTCTCACCCATCTGTGAGCTTGTCATCCTGTATATGCTTTCATAATCAACCTTGTAGGAAGGGTTAAGATCTTCATCACTCTAGGTGATCTTCAAGCTCCTCATGTATGTGTTATCCCATGGGTGTCTTCTGAGCTCATACACGTCCTTCTTTCATTTGCACATATGATTCTTCTTGTCATGTGTCTTAACTTCTAGTGTCTGCAAATGTCTCTTCATATTTTATTCCTTCTTTCTGTGAGAAGCATCGTGCTACGAATCTTTCCTTGTATCCCATGATGTTTCCATCTACTGCATGATAAAACTACGAACTTCTCTTTAGGTCTCTATACTGCATCCTAGACATCATTCTTCTTGAACTGGTCTTCCCTTTATTCTTGGTTACTTCTTTATAGCCGAAAGGTTCTGCATTAATGATGTCGTTGCATTCATCATATTATTCTTCATCTTGGATTCTTTCTTGAACTGTCGTCACTTGTTCTCCAGAACAAGTCTCATCCTTCTTTGCTTGTAGGTGATTGTACGTGATCTTTCCTACAAGTCAAATGCATTAGTTGTATGGTTAGAAACATTTCATAAGGAATATTCATAATGGATAATTCTTGTGCATAAATATATGATCATACAACTATTTTAGCCAATACAACATTCATCCATATCTCACATAAACTTTTCTAGATGTCTTCCATCTCTACCAGGACAACATTGAGATTGTGCACTAATCCAATATGTCAGCAAAGAGGTTTCATTTTAGATAAGTAGCAATGGAGAGTTGTATAGCACCATGAGCTACTTACCCATCACATGCATATTAGTAGTATACTGTCGTTAATGCAAACATTTTATCATGCATAATACGTCAACTGAATATAAACAAATGCATAACAAAACAATATCATGAAATGACAATGAAATACTTATCTTTATTTGTTTCGTGGGTAGACTCCTTCTTGAGCCTTCCGCTTCATCATCTTCTTCATTCATGACATCATCATTTCTTATCCAAATGCTAATATGGATAAGAGGTTTCAAGATTTGAGTCCTTCGTATTTTCTCATCACTTGAGGGATCTTCTTTGGCTAGTGAGAGCTTGATCTTCAGTTTCTCCCATCTTCTCTTTTCTTATTATTAGTCAAGCTTCTTTTTTTCCCAGAGTCTGCTGAAAGTAATCACTTCCTTTTGGCACACATTCCTCGCATGAATGAATCCCATGATCCTGGGAATCCATTCAAGGTGGCTATCACCACTTCTGCATTCTCCACTTCTTCTTCTACTGCTACAAGTTGTTCTTTGATTTGAGAGACCCTCGTAAAGTATGATTGTATGGTCTTTGCATTCTAGATCTTCACATTCTTCAATTATTTTCTCAAAGTCATATTTTGATTTATGTTCTTCCCTTCAAATGGCTTGGTCAATGAATCAAACATCTCTTCCAATGTATCTAGGGAATACACTTGTGGTATAAGGTGATCTGTGATTGAATCAACAATTATCTTCTTTTCCTTGACCAAGTTCTTCTTGAGTAATGCTTTAGCCTCATCTCATTCTGGAACTGGTACCTCTCTACTTATGTAGGTGTCAAATTCATTTCCTTCAAGAAATAGTGACATCCTATACTTCTATGCTTGGAAGTTGTCAGCCTCACCAAGCTTGTCATCAAGCTAATGTGATAGATCACTTTGAAATGATAACCTCAAATGAAAATAGAAAAATATTACACCTTACCTATTTGAGGTGTCCGTCCTAGTTCCATAGCTGGCTGATCTAGGGTTTGTTACAGAAACCCTAATTTTCAAAACTTGTAATATTTCAAATTTGATTGGATACAAATATAGACCTCTTCATAGTGATCTATCCAATGTACTCCTTTTCTGAAAACAGTGGAGGGAAGCTCCTAGAATAGGAAGCCCTAGTTTTCCAATCTCTTCTATAGAAATGCCTAATACTGTTTTTGTGGTATCTCCAAAATTATTGCTCCTCTATGTCTAAAACATTTTAATAAGGTATCCTCACCTGTTCCTATTTCCACACCATCGGTTTCATTAGAATTGGGTTCACCAATTGGGATTTATGAGAGGTTTCCCAAGGTCACTTGTTTCAACACTGTTTAGAATAGTGAAGTTGTATGGACATCCACATGTCACTGTTTGATATTCGGGGTCTGAAAATTCTACCACCAAAATTAAAGTCTGTTTTGTTTCTGGAACATCTTGAGAAATTTCATTTGGAGTTTTGTATCCCAAGATATAGCAATTCTCCCCAGGTGTCCTGTTTAGGGATGAATCCTAGAAGAGGCTGGAACCTTAACTTGGAGGAATCATATATCCTAGAATATAGTGAATCTGAGGCTAAAAATTGGACACAATGTACATCGGGATTTTATCTTTTACCTGTAAATGTTTCAGCCCCTGAGACTTCTGCAATCCTAAGATATAGAAAATTTACAAAAACTTATCAGTTTTAGTATTTAGGGTTTTTTCAGCTCGGGGTCAAACTAGGGTTTGAATTTCTTGAAGTTTCACCCAGCCAAAAATATTGACCCAGGTATCTAAACTTTGATTTTGATGAGGAGAGCAATCCCATCCTTGGCTCACTCAAAAATTCTTCTTCTGTAAAGAGCCTTAATTTCCTGCACCAAAAGCTGAACTTGCCTGGAATCGAATTCCGCTTTGACAGAAAGATGCACCCTTCAATGGAGAGTCAGCGTAGAATACTTTTTCTAATGGATTATGGAGATAGACCAAAAAACTAAGAAGCCCTAGCTTCTGCAGATGCATAATGTCTTCTTCTCGGGTTAGCTCTAATACCATGTTAGATTTTTGTCATTTAAGCAATATGATCTAGGATCTTATCTGAGAGAATAACATGCACAACAAAAATCACAAGAATTAAGAGACACAAAGAAATTTCTTCGAGGAAACCATAAAGGAGAAAACCCCACAACTTCCTCAAAGATAGAATGAGCACCAATGGCAGCAGTAAAACCTGAAAACATAAAGATGATTTCCAACAGCTTGTTCTCTCTCTCTCACTTGAGAGAGCTTCTCCTCTCTCACTGATCCGCCCCAATGAGTGAGTGCATGTGTGATAAATAGAGAGGATCACTCTCTATTTATGTTCTTTCGTACACTTAATGTCTACTTCAACATGTCGACCCCACTTAACAATTACTTACTAGGGCTAGCATCTCTAGGAGAGTCTAATAACCTTAGTGCCCCACAACTGTGGGTACTTTGCCCTCTGATCAAAAAGGAGGGTTAACCTTGACACAATTGTGGGGACTATTGCCCCGACTTACAATGGAGGGTTAACCTCAATGACTTTACATGATTTGTTTACATTATTGAATCTCCTGATCGGAACATCGGGGCATGACATGACTCAATTACATTACAGATACTTCCTGTAATAAACATCAGGGTACAATACATAAGATATACAAGTGAATACATTTTGAAGTTACAAATATATCAACAAATCTTCATAAAAAATATTATTATCCTATATTAGTTAGGAACCATATTGTTAGGATTTCATAATAGATAGTTATTGTATAATAGTAATCTTCTTCAAAATGTTGAAGAGTATAAGATCTAATTGTTAGGAATCAACTTTTACATTGGAACACTCTATAACACATGTTTCATAATTTAGAGCTTAACTAAGTTTGCCATTATTCATAAATATTACTATTTTTTTTGTACTAGTGGTGGCATGTCTTAGTTGCTCATTTCATAGGTTTAATGTGAAATAGCTGCTCAGTTTAAAAGTCTTGTAATTCATTATTTATTTATTGATTATTAGAAGTAGATAAATATTTTCCTTGAGGAGAAGTGAATATATAAAGGTTTAGAGGTAGATAAAGATTTTGTTTTAAAGAAGTCTATATATATATATATATTCTTATACAAAGATGTATATTTTAGTCCTCACAATTGAATGGTCTTCAACAATCCACATGCTCTACCTTACAAGCTATTTCATCCCAACAATGATGCCTATTTCATCCCATCTAAAATCATATTTTCATTCTAACTACCATCGAGCTTCTCTCTCGCCAAATATGCATAAACCTCTCATGGGGGAACATGACCATGCGCATGCTCTACCAAACGAATAACATAGATAAACATCATGGGAATTTGAGGAAGTCGACTGCAATAATGGGGAAGTGGGTATCCAAAATCCGGGTCCCAAAATAGGGAGAGAAGATATATGCATTACTACAAATTTTCCTATTGTGGAAAATTTCCAACTATTACGTTCGTTAGGAATTTGGTCTCAATGTGATTGATAATCCTCTTCTTATGGTTAGTAGTCATCACCACAGAAACCAACTAATTATACCAACCCTTCTTGGAGGGACAATTCCCTATCAACTTAGTGATTAAGATGTAAAACAAATATCTCATTGGAAGCTATTAAATGTTACCTTTGTTTAACATTGGTACATCACTTGACTCATAAAAACTCTTTTATATTGAGATAAATAGTTCTGATTATGTTATAATTTACATCACTTAACTAATAAAAACTTGTTGATATTGAGATAAGTGATTTTGATTATGTTACAAGTGCATTCCTTACTCAATATCATGGACATAAATTGGACTATTACAATGAGATGCTTTTTATTTAGTTCGAAAGTAACGACCCTAATCCACTTTGGAGGCTTATCACACATGGAAATGTTACATATTAGGGAAGGATATAATCATCAACATTGAAAACAATCTCCTATCGTTCATGCACACAATAGATAATATACAAAATGAATGCTATTATAAGTGGTTCACATACCTACAACACTTTCACCTTAACTTGAAGTAGAAAAAAAATGCGCATATCAAACTATCAAACTATAGACTGCCTCAATTGACCTTTTATTGCAATTCTCACTACCATGCTCAACTTTTGTGGACATGAGACCTCCATGCGGTTGAAATTGTATGGCAATGAATGGACTTTGTTGTTTACCTATTAGACATTGTGCATATGAAAACCAATCTCCAACTTTCAAGGATGAGATTTTATGCAAAGTGAACCACCTTTGTAAGTGTGAAAAGATTATTTTTAAGACACATTATGGTCAAGTTGTAGGGAAATTTGAAAATGTTTAAACAATATTTCTCCTAACCAAATATGTAATAGGATTCGAATTCCTAAATTCTATCATGCATTGCTTGTTCTATGAAAAACCTACCATCGAGAAGAAGTTGTTGTACACTTCTCCATCTACCCTAGATAGACCATATGTGTTTATCTTAATGGAATACAGGTTTTTTCATCCTTCAACCAAGAATAGTAATGATCATGTATTTGTGGTTTCCAATTAGTTTATTAAGATGGTCATTTTAAGAAGAGTGTTACATTAGAGGCTAGTGTTAAGCTCTTGTTTGAGCATGTTTTACTCCATTTTGATCTCCTACAAACAATTATTTTACTTGAAAACAATAAATTCTCTAGTCCTTTTTTCTCTAGCTTGTGGTTGATCATGGACGTCAAGTTGAAAGAATGGACTACCGTCCATCTAGAAAGTTATGAACAGATCAATGCAGCCAACAAGATGATTGTGGATATCCTAAGAAAACAGTCCAAATATTCATGTAGGTGGGATGAGATCCTTGCCTATGTTTAACATAAAAATAATAGTTCCCTTAGTAAATCTACTAAGTTCAAAACCTTTTAAGTTTTCTGGGTATTAATTCTATCCATCAATCCCAATTGACACGAGGTTAATCATGTATCCAAAATTTTAGAATAGAATAAGACATCGATCAAAAGATTCAATACCTTAAGAAAGAGAGAGTGATTTAATTCTTGAATAACTCATCTTTCCATGTTTCCCCTTCTATTGGAAATTTTTTCCACTTGATCAGTTACTCGGTAATTTCTCAATGTCATCTTATTTTGTTGAAAGTGCATATAGCACCACAATCTATTTCCTTTTTTTGTATATAATTTTAAATTCATAACAAAATCATAACCTAACATATTTGTATCTCATTTTTGTTGATGTTTTGAAGATTTCCTTCGCAACAAGAAGTACTCTGAGAATATCATGATCTATACTTACCTTGAAATGTCTTACTATTAAGTAAGTGTTCCATTTATTTATTCCATTCAATATATCCAACATTTAATTTTTATAAATTACTTTTAATAAATTTTTTTCGAAAGCGTTCCATTTCTTTATTCCATGCAATATAGTCAACAGTTCCATTTGATAAATTAGTTTTTGTATGCTTTTTCCTTTAGTTTTCCAACATTCAAAGGAAAGTGACTTTCTTTCTTGGATTAAAATTGAACCAATTCCATTCCCTTATGCATCATATTCCAGTATAAAGGTTTTTGTGAAGACGTGTGGATAATAGAGTAATTGTACACATAACCACTTCATATTTCTCAAAACTTTTATTTGTTTCTTGATTTGAGGAGAATGCCTCCTTTTTCAATAACCTTGTAAGTCATTTTTGTGAAGACATGTGTGGATAAAAGAGGAGTTGTACAAATAGTCAGTTCAAGTATTTCAAAAGTTTCAATTTCTTCTTCATTTGAAGAGAATTCCTCCTTTTTCAATAATCTTGTTAACGATGCTATTTTTTTTACCATAATTCTTGACAAAATTATGGTAGTATCCTGTCAATCCTAAGAATCCTGTAAGTTTCTTCAATTTTTTTGTAATTCACCCATCCATAATAGCCTTAATTTTTCTACCTAGTACACTTTTAAAACTTCATGAGATAGAATATTACCCAAATATTGCACTTCCTTTTAATGTACCCACTTAGAATTTCAAGACAAAGGAATAATTTGGGGCAAATTCAGTTAAGCTAGTCTTGACTCTAGGAGTTCCAAATGGAAAAAAAGGGTCCCGAATTTGATAGGGATGTATATTGTGATTAATAATACCTCTAAATAGGCTCTTTTTTCACTTTATAATGGGTTTAATACCTCTACAACTTCATTTGGGGTTATTGACAAAAATGGAAAAATTACTAGGAAATTGTGGTAAAATTCCCCCTAGGGTGTAAGCAAAAAGGGCTTCCCAAATAATATGCGAACCTACCATTTTTCTAAAAATATTATTGGGAATTATATATGACCTCATTTTCTGTCATTATATGTGGTTATAAATTCTTCAAACTGGTTATAGAGCCTCACATTTGATTGCTAATTTTTAGTGATATTGCTTAAGGGAAATGGCATTGATAGCTTCACTTCAAATCATAAAAAGTACATGAAATGGTTCAAAACAGAGAATTATGAATGAATAACATGTAAAAAATACAAATAAATTATTAAACAACATTTAACATCATGGCAATTTCTCATTACAAATCATATACATATATCCTTCGAATTGGATGCCAACACATGAAAACTAATCAAAAAATAGCTTGGAAATGTGGACATTTTGCATATGTATTTTGGATGATTCGAATTACAGAGTATAGAGACACAATATTACAGACAAAAAAATCATGTAAACATCCATGGGAATCAACCAATCTCATCCAAACGCAAGCACCTTTCTCACAAGTGTGCCATCATAGGAAAACATGGGGAATAGTGAAATGGGGATGAAAGAATGGGGAAATGGATGAGTCACAAATTGTATTAGTATTAAATATGCAAGTAAAAAAATACATTCAGATCCAAATTATAGTTATATACAGCCCCTCCAACAAAAAATTTGGATGGGAATCCAACTCCGTCGATATTGACTCACTAATAGGGAGAGTGAGCACCCACTGTGGAATAGAAAAGCTAGGGCTTTCCAAAATGCCAAAGGAAAATGATCCAAATGATAAAAATCCATTTTCCTTCCTCATGAAATATTTTTATAATCCTCATAGGGTCCCCTAATGTATAATTTCCCTCAACGATTCCTCTAAATCATTCTAGTGGTTTAGTAACCCCTATGCCACTTGTCCTCTTCCTCATGCTTCAATTCTCTTTCAAATACGAATGGCTGCCACTAACCCAAAAATGCATCCACTTGGTGGCTATTTTTATCCTTTTCATGTCATATTGTTATATTTTTTCAATCATGTCTGCAATCAGGTCTGACTTTATCATAGAATCTTCCATCATAGTTGTCATAGAGTGCATAGAATCTCTCTCCAAGTGGAACACATTGCCTTCTCAGTATCTTTCTCTTCCATGGCGAGTTACTCCTATCAACCAATTCTAATTCATTATCTCATGAGATGTGAATTAACAAATATTCATCTCCCAATAACATCTCATTCCCCCATAATTTCTAGTTTTGGGGTAGGTCATGACAAGTGTAAGGAGGAATCTAGCCAGCCAAGGTCTCCATGAGCCTCCAAGTGTCTCCATGACGCAATGCCACTTTATTTTTCCTAATTTATTATTTATATAACCAAATTTAATGTGTATATGGGATATTAAGTTCCTATTGTGTCTCATATCTCCCTAATTGAAAAATTTAATGTAATGTCCCAATTCAAAAATTCCCAACAAAGGCAAAATTTTGGAAAAATTGTCTTAACTAGCTTTGAATGTGGGGGATTCAAATGGCTCAAGTGGGTCTCAAAATTGATAGGGAATTATGTGGGAAGTATTAATAATATTAACTAGAATCTATTATGGTTTTATTACAGTTCATATAAATGTGCAACTTGATTTGGACATGACGGAAAAAGGGGAAAAATTACTAGCAATTTATGGTGCAATTCCCCCTAGGGTGTGGGAAGAAATGGCTCTCCAACTCCTAAGAAAACCTCCGAAATTTCATAAAAGAGTATGGGGAATTTAATTATATTTCATTTAATTTTGATTACATTTGGTTAATATTCCTTCAACATAGGATTAAAGCTTCATATTCGAATGCACAATTTTTGTGATATTTGCTTAAGGGAAATGCCACAATAAAGCTCAACTTCAACTAATAAATGGTACATATAATGGTTCAGAACAGAGAAAAATGAATATATAACATTTAAAAAAATTAAATATCTCACTAAAATGATATAACATTGACCCAAATCGCAATATACATCAAATACACAATCTCCATTGAAAGGGAAAATCATCACATGGAAACTAGTCACAAGAAAGATTGGAAATGTGGAAATTTGCATATGTATTTATTTTAATTTTGAATTAAAGAGAATGTGAAAATGATATTACATATCCATACATAATACATCAGATATTGGGCATCAACTGAACTCAGTGGGGCTCATCCACAATTCACAATAGTGGGCCTTCATAGAAAAACATGGAAATATGGAAGTGGAAATTGAGAGAATGGGAGGAGAGATGGGTCACGAACAAAAGAAACCTCCTATATGAAACAAAAAAATTGATGAAGCTCCAAATTATATGTTTTATTTTCCTCTCCCATGTACAAATTGGATTATAATCTCTCTCTCTCTCTCTCTCAATTGGTTCACTAACAGGGTAAGTGTGCACTCACCGTGCAAAGGACAAGGTAATGCTCTCCAAATGCCAAAGGAAAATTCACAAATGATAAAAATTCCTTTCCATTCCTCATGACATATTTTATAACCCTCCTAATTTCCTCCAAGTCGAATTCATTCCCATAGGTTTCCTCCACCTCATCCTTGATGTTTAGTAACCTCCATTCCACTTGGTCTTCTCCTCAACCTTTCATCTTCCACCCAATTCGAATGGCTGCCACCTAGTCCCAAATGTGCCCTCTTGGAGGATATTTTTATCCCTGACATGTCAGGTTTTCATGGGTCTTCATATAGTTCTGCAATCAGGTCTTACTTGTCATAGAATCTTCCATCATTGTTGTCATAAAGCGTAGGGAATCTAACTCCACATGGCACCTAGTTTCTTCGTAGACTCTTCGTCTTCTATGGGGAGCTAATACTACTCACCCATTTGAATAATTGGTATTATGATATGTCATTTTATGACTCTTCACCTTCCAATAACATTCCATTACTCATAATTTCTAATTTTGGTTTAATTCATGACATGTGTAAAGAAGCATCTAGCCACCCAAGACCCCCATGGACCTCTAAATGTCCTTATGAAGCAATGCCACTTTATTTTTATATATTTATTATTTTTATGACCCAATTTAATGTTTAAATGATAAAATAAGGTTCTCTTGGGTCCGATATCTCCCTTATTTCAATATTTAATGCCTCCTCCCCCAACCTAGGGAACTAGTAGGTGGGTGAACATTGTCAACTAGTAGACCTATTGGAATGGGGACACGACTGTCCTCCCCACCTAATATGTCTTGTCCTAAAGCAATGCAAATTTTGGATTCTGCAAAATTTTTTCATCTTCCGAAGTGGCCTCCTCACTAGGCAAATCCTTCCAGTATACCAAATATTCTTTTATTGTTTTGCTTCATAGCTTTCTTTCCCTTGTTCTCAAGATTTTGTTTGGAATGAGAAAAAGTTTCCCTTCATCATCCAAAGGTTTTAAAGTATATGAAACTTAAATTTTCTGCCCTATAACCTTATTTAGACAAGAAACATGAAACACATTATGATTTTTTCTTCCCATGGGAAGCTCCAATTGATACGCCACTTCTCCAACTTTTTGAATCACTTTGTAAGGACCATAAAATCTTGGTTTGTTATTTTTTGAACCTTTACCTTTTATGGTGGTTTGTTTTTAGGGATGAAACTTAAAATACACCAAGTCATTCACTTGGAATTTTCTCTCCATTTTATGTTGGCCTGCATATTTTTTCTGCAGATTTTGAGCAACCTGCAAGTTATCTCTCAAAACCTTCAAAATTTCTTGACTTTCTTCCATCCAATAATTAGAATTTGGAGCTCTACTATAACAAAAAATGTGGTCGATAAAATTGTATGGATCATAAACATAAATTTCTTTAAAAGGAGACATGCCAATGGACATATAGAAATTAGTATTGTAACCAAACTCACCCAAATGCAACCATTTTATCCATGTTTTTTGCTGCCCACTAACATAGTTCCTCAAGTATCATTTTAAACATTCATTCACCCTCTTTTTTTGGATATTATAGCTTGTGCTAGGTGTCAAATTGGTTCCTACCATTTTGAAGAGTTCTTGCCAAAGTGCACTAAAAAATCTTCTCTCTCTGTCACTAACAATGCTCTTAGGAAGCCCATGCAATATGAGAACTTCTTTAAATAATAAATCAGCCACTTGTGCAGCATTGAAAGTGGAAGTAACAACAAATAATTGAGAAAATTTAGCGAGTCTATCCACCACCACAAATATCCAATCCTTACCAAATACTTTGGGAAAACCAGTGATGAAGTCCATGGAAATGCTCTCCCATTTTTGTGTTGGAATTGGAAAGGGATGTAAGAGACCAGCTGGATGAGTGTGCTCCAATTTATTTTTATGAAATGTGGGGAATTCATTAACATCATAAAATCATCCTTAAACCCTTTCCATGCAAATGTTTCCCTCAACATTCGGTATGTTTTGAAGAAACCAAGGTGACCCGCTAGAGTAGAATCATGAGATGTTTTTAAAATTTCCTACTTCAAACTTGAATTAGGGACAAAATAGATTCTACATTTGTAGTATATGATTCCTTCCAATACCTTATACCTATCATTATTGTTAGTCCCATAAAAAATTTAACAAGAAAATTTATCTTTGGCATACTCTACTTCTAATGTGGCTTTCCAATTTTATGCTACATCCATGAGAGAAATAGAAGGTATTATAGATAAGGCATAAACTAACACATTATTTTTCCCATTCACATATTCAATATAAAAGTCAAATTCTTTAATATTTCTCACCCACTTTTTTTTCCTTTCATTTAAATCCTTTTGAGTGAGGAAGTACCTTAAGCTGTTATGGTAACTTAAGCTGTTATGGTACCTTAAGATATCATGGTACCTTAAAATTGATCAAATAATGCATGATGGAAAACATTTATTTATAATATATGGAGTAAAACCTCTCATGTGGCTGCAACTTCCTACTCTCAAAATCTATTGTGTGTTATCCTTGTTTTAAGACTACTCCAATTCCTTCTCCTGATGCATCACATTCCAAGACAAATGGTTTAGAAAAATTAGGCAATGCTAGACTAGGAAAATTGATTATTACCTCCTTCATTATTTGGAAATATTTTTCAGCCCCTTCATTCAATTGGAAATCATATTTCTTTTTCAAATCAGTGAGAGGTGAAGTGAATTAGGTTAACCCCTTCACAAACTTTCTATAGTAGGTGCAAATTCCAATGAATCCTATTAATTCAGTGAGACTTTTGGGATGAGGCCACTCTAAAATGGACCTTATTTTCTCCATATCCACCTTCACACCATATTTACCAATGATGTGTCCAAGAAACAAGAGCTTTGTCAAACCAAACTCACATTTTGACAGCTTAGCAAACAAAGATTGATCATACAAAATGTTTAGTAGCTCTTCTAAATGATGCAAGTGTTCCTTCCATGTTTTACTATAAATAAGAATGTCATCAAAGAAAAAAAGTACAAAATTATGAATTTTATTGTGGAATATATTGTTCATGCATGATTGGAATGTGGCTGGTTCATTTGTGAAGCCAAAGGGCATGGCAACAAACTTGAAGTGACCACAGTGGCATCTAAAAGAATTATTTGGTATGTCTTCTTCTCTCGTTCGAATTTGATGATAACCTGATATAAGGTCAAAATTTGAGAAGATATTGGCACCATGGAGCTCATTCATTATCTCATTATTTTCTTCTTGTTTAATGCTCTAAAATGAATGCACATTCTCAAGGTTCCATATTTCTTTTTTACCTTAACAACTGAAGAAGCAAATGGGATAGGACTAGGCCTTGTGAGACCCAAATCCAAGAGTACTTTAAGGGCCTCTTCGATATGATCTCGAATCCTTTTGAGGTTCCTACAAGTATTCATTTTTGTAGGTTGTGTTCCTATCTCTAACTCAATGACACGTTCAACACCTCTATCTGGTGGTCTTCTTGGGGGAAGGACTCCAAAAACATTTTGATACTTACTCAATAGTTTCTCTATCTCCTTAGGATGCTTGGAAATGTTCAAGTGGGGTTTAGGATATCTAATAAAACATTAAAAAACCCATTATATATATCCATGCCTCAATATATATTAAATTGAGCACATAGATCTATGGACAAACACACAACTCACAAGATAGATCACACAATTTACTCAATTATTGAAGAATGAAACAGTTCAAAAAGGGCTTGTAGCTGTGAATGCTTTTCATTAATCAAAGAGTAATTAGATAATAATTACAATGAATTAAAATGGCTTAAATATCCACATGAATAAATTCGTATTGATTAGATTCTACTTGACTGTAGGTAACTAAGACCTTGTCTAAATCATTATAGGAGGACTCAATAGTTAACTAACCTTGTATAAACCATTATTGGACTTCAACGGAGTTCTAAAACACAAATCAAGTGTCTAATTCAGTGTTAAATGAGGCTAACTGACTGTGGTAGGTCAAAAATGCACCTCTCCTGCATGCAGCCATGCAAACCTAGTGCTAACTGAATGTAGAGGAATAGAACAGAATGTAACTCACTCATAACATAGCTTCACTAGTCACTAACTAAACTCAACTAATGAAGGTTGGTATCGACACTCTCAGTGGATCCTAAATTGTAGGAATTGATCTAGGAAGCTCCTAAACTGATTCATGCAAGTGAAATTATGGTAGTAGGCCTCAATTAGTGTTCCCCACACTTTAGTAACTAGAAAATGTTCCATAATTAGGTCAAGTGGACCCAATGGTTATAGTGACTAAAAATAGACCGGATGGACTCCTAATTTAGACATGACTCCTGATTTATACATACGACCAAATTGGAAAAGGGAGGATTTATAATCCTAACACCCCCCCTAAATTCTTCCTTGGAAAATATGTGGGCGCTGGTAACTAAGACCATAGGTCACCCGTTACATCAAGTAAAGTAACTTCTCAATACAAGGAGTTGGGAAAAAACCACATGGGAAAAAATCGCCCCCTCTAATTAACCAGGAAGAGTCAGGATCAATCTGGTTCTTTTGTGCACAGGTATCCTGGGATATGTCATGTAAATCTCTCCATCATTATGTATGGATGAATCTTCCTCTTTGGAAGAAGAATTATATGCTCAACTAAATCATAAATATAGATGGCTGCTAGATGAAGACTGGACCCATGTAGAGAAACTGAAATCAACTGATAAGTGAGAAAAGGTTCTTGAGGATTCATAACACGTGGGGAACAATAAAGAAATTGATAAGTTTCATCCATGAACAAAAAACCATGAGTGGTAAAATCAGCCCCAAGTGTTAGGAGCAAGTGTTCAGGAGGATGCAGAATGTCTTCCTCTTTACTAGTATTGTGAGGAGATGAGCATGTGATGAATGGTAGAGAAGCACTGGGATTGCGGAGAGATAAATATTGAGATCCATATTATGATATAGCTTCAAAAATATATAATTATTCAAAAAATAAAATATCAGCAACCTCATAAGAGGAAACTAATACCAAATCCCTAGCATCAGTTTTGAAGAGAAATTGTGGTACTTGATTTTTCACACCGAAATTGGTGAGAGTAGCTAAAAGCATGAATGAAAGCTCTTGGATTTTAAAATTTGAACCAAAAAATATCATATAATAAAGTAAATCAGATCTAAATAGGTTCACAATGGATCCAAAACTATGAAATGAAATCAAATCCTCAGTAGCAGTTTTGTAGGAGACTAGCAGTACTTGTTTCTTCACAAATCTAATGAGAACAACTACAAGCAGTACTGAAAGCTTATGAATTTGAAATATTGAACCAAGAAATATCACATAAGATACAAATAATATCATATAATATCCAATAAGGTTCATATCAGATCCAAATAAATGGTTAACCGAGATGGTGCATGCACAACTTTCTTCTTCTTCAAAATTATGAATTTTGGTGCATGCAATCCTGCAGGAATTTGCTGGAAGATCTAGATCAAGCAGAGTGAATGGATCACTCTGGTAATATGATATTTATTCTAAAATATCCAAGGTATTACATATTTTCACACCAATAACAACATTAGAGAGAGAAAAATCAAATTCCTCTTCACTTTTGGAAGCAATTACTCGCAAATTTTGCGCAGAATTCAAAGAAAAATCGCTGGTGAATGTTTGCATGGAAGTGAAACAATATTTTTCTTCAATATCAGAGATTTGAATTGCTTCTTCTATTTCAAACATATGAGGATATGAGATATCAGAGATCTCATAAACTTCCAGAGCATCAGGAGAAGGAGTCACTGCAAGGAGACTATCTTCAATTTGAATTGATTGTGTAGAAGCTTCTGCTTCTTCTTCATCTTGAACAACTTCATCAGAGAGAGTGGAGGACGATATTTTTGGATCAAGGATGCTTATGGTTCTTGATGTGCTATCCAAAGTGCTATTATGATCCTCATTAACATTCGAAAGGTTATGTCCAATCTTGTCCAGAGTTCCTGTGGATCTTTAATAGATATACTGAGGTAGCGCAAGCTAGGAGAAAGAGCCAGTTTCATTATTCCAAAAGATGCATCACATGAATTTATCCAGTCATTCTCACTCTTAAAAGACTCTCTACCAAATCCATCAGACACCCAATAGATATGTTTCCTATTTAGAAATACAAACATCTTCACCTTCCATTCAAAATAGTTTGAGGATCGAGTGAGAAGAGGAACTAATGAATTCATTTCGAAGTTGTACCTTGACAACCAAAAAAGGGCAGCATAAGGTTGAACAACCTACACATTTCAGGTTTTCATCACATCCAGCATAGTTGATCAAGCCTGATTAACAATTCCTTAACTTGGGGTATTAATTGGTAAACCTTCTGCTTCTGGTGCAGATCTGGAAGGAACAATTTTGCTAAAAAATGATCCAGTAGGAGATCTAAGGAGGAGAAGTGCCTTGTTTTCCAAGGATTCGATACCATATTAAATCTAGCACATAGATATGTGGAAAAACACACAACTTACAAGATAGATCACACAATTTACTCATTTATTGAAGAATGAAACAATGCAAAAATGGCTTGCATCTGTGAAGGATTTTCATTAATCAAAGAGTAATTAGATAATAATTACAATGAAGTACAATGGATTAAATAGCCACATGCAATTCAAATCCACATGAGGAAATTTGAATTGATTAGACTCTACTTGACTGTAGGTAATTGAGACCTTGTCTAAATCATTATAGGAGGACTCAATAGTTAACTGACCTTTTCTAAACCATTATTGGAGTTCAACGGAGTTCTAAAACACAACTTAAGTGTCTAATTTAGTGTTAACTAAGGCTAACTTATTGTGGTAGGTGAGAAATGCACTTCTCCTGCATGCAACCATGCAAACCTAGTGCTAACTCAATGTAGAGGACTAGAACTGAATGTAACTGAATCCTAATTCAGCTTGACTAGTCACTAATTGAACTCAATTGATGAATGTTGGTATCAGCACTCCCAGTGGCTCCTAACTCCTAGGAGTTGATCTAGGAGGATCCTAAATTGATGCATGCAAGTGAAACCAGTGGCAGTAGGCCTCAATTAGTGGCATCCTTCAATGTGGCTGGATTGTGGTATTTCACTAGCCCTCTCAAAGGTTATATCAATCCTTAAATAAAAAATAAAACAAACCTAGACATAGATATGCCAGAAACCATTACTGAAATATTTTTCAAATTCTAACATATATCCTTTAGGAGTTCCTAATTGCTTCAATTGCGCTGGTTATTTGAAAGGAAGTTCAGGATCTTTCCTCTCAAATCTCTCCATTAATGCATTGGAGAAACCTTAATAAGATAAAATATGATTATTTCCCAAGGTTATAAGACCATGGAATCACCAATCAGTAGCTTCCCCTTCAAGATGCAGAATGACCATTTTAATGCATCTTATTCAACCATAGGATTTAATTGGAAAGATACACTTAATTTTTGCAACTAAGTACTAGCAGACATTTGTGAAGAAACATCAAAGTAAGGAATGGTTACTTTTCCCATGGTGTACTTTAATTTATGTCTAATATGGGATGCTCTATTCCCATTTCATCCTTGCTTGAACTAAAGAGAAGCTTGTTATCACCAACCTTGCAATTGCCTGTGTGAGGTGGATCTAGGATGGATGGTAGAGGGGCAAGCAACTAAGGAGGTGGAGCAAACACTGCCTAGACTCTCAAATGGATGGTTGTCATGACAATCAATGCAGTCTTCCCTTTATTTTATCTAAGTCCAAGACAACAATGGGGGAGATGCGATTCTACTCCTGACAGGAGAGATCAAACCTAGACACCAGAATAGATCAAATGTGGCTTTGAGGTACGTAAGGTGTAAGGTAAATGGACACCCTAGCTCTAAGGTTTAGGTACCAGAAACTGATGAAGATGACCACTATCTTGGGAAAGGTAACTATGACATGGTGAGCAAGGACAGAGTCAGGACTATCTAGTACCAAAGAGATATGCCCATTGAAATATATGAAAGTATCAGGTAACCTGAGTTATCAAGGAATGGTAAACTTTCTGGGGAAAGAGGTTAGGAAGGGCTAGCACTATGCTTGGAGATTAGTTCTTGTTCATCCTTGGGTAATGGATTCAGTATCAACACAGTGTTTTAGAGAACCCGCCTAGGATATGCCCTGATCTATGGACCCAGAAAAGGATTTGGCTCGGAAGATTTAGGTTATAAGAAAATAAACAAAAGGAGGGCTAGTGCTAGGGTTTTGAGAGAAATATCTACAGATCTAGAGCCACCATAAGACTATTAGCTCAGTTTTGGGGTGGAAATGAGATCAGGATGGCCTGATCTACAAACCCAAGTCAGAAAATTTCATGAAAAATCAGATATGGAAAAGTCAAAATATGATGAGGGGGGATAGGAGGTTGAAAGTCATTTTTTCAGATCTAGGGAAACCTGGCAGGAACTAGCTCAACTTTGGCAGTGTTCTGGAATGAAGAAGAACTGAAAAAAAAGTCAACTATGGAAAAATTCCAATTTTCAATGGGGCGCTGGGGTTTGAGTAGTCAAAAGGTAAGATCTATGGAAAACCAGTCAGAAATAGGGTAGCGTTGAGGATGATTCAGTGAGGGGGATGCCTGATATACAAAACACATAAATGGTTTTCTCAAAGATCAAGCAATGCCCGATGAAATATTTTTTTGGATTTTTATTATTTAGGAATTTTTTCAGAAAATTGAAGAAAAGAAGGTACAGTGGATTGAGCTCTGAAAGAGAAGAGACTTACCTGTTAGATCTTACCTAAAAATGCTTGTATATTCCTTGTTGATGATGATCCCTGCCATCTAGAAAAATTCTGCAAGATATGAGTGAGTTCTAGGGCCAATGTTATGCTTCAAGTGACCAAAGCACCCTCTCTCCTAAACAAGCAAATGTCAACAATATCAGATTTTCCATATCATGAAGGAAAAGCAAGATCTATAGAAAAGTAACAAGATGCAATCATATATCACAATGAAACTAATGAAAACCCCCTTTCACAGACGAAACCAGTCCAAGCGAGTTGAGGTTCCCCTACAAAAATTCCCAAGATGAAGTCGCCCTCATGTAGATAAGACAAAGATCCTGATAAAAGAGTATAGATCTCATAAAATATTGTGAATGCTAGGAAGAAAAGTATTTTCCAAATACCACTGAAGAACATCAAATGCAAAGCAAATCCATAAAATATCCACAAAAAAATATTTCTATTAATCAGATCCAAGAGCCAAAGACCCCTACAAATGAGAAGTTCTCTCCTTTAAATAGAAATGAGAGAACGAAAATCCTAACCACTTTCAAAATGAGTGGCTAAGATTAAAAGATAAAATATTCTAATCAGTGGTTGAGATGAGCTCAACATATAGTACATGGATCAATATAAACATAAAGTACCAAAGTGGACTAAATCACCCATAAAGAGGGCACCCCACTCAACAAGAAATAAATGAAGCACATGGTGGGTCTGTGGAGTGTTAAATAACTCCCTCTGGCTGCCCCATGGCACCAAAAAAAGAATATAATATTTTAATTTTTGACTTTGTGCCCAGAAGAAATCATGAGCCTCCCAAAAGCTCCAGAAAATAATATAAAAATGCCCAAAAAATAGGTGTGGGCCCAATCAGGTGCTGAAACTACTCGATAAGGTGCATAGGACATCACTCTCATCATCATGACTCATCCCATGTAATTTCCTTGTGTCAGTAGCTTGAGTCAATTTCTTCAATAGCCATTTAATCATTTTTTAATTTGCCTCAGGAAATGTGAACCTGCCAAAACAGCCTCCTAGGGTGCCTCCGTTGTCAAACAAAGCCAACCGTGATATCTGGGATGGGGGTACTATGGTACAATCAAGTGGCTTCACCCCTTATGCCCATACAATGCCCTAGGAGATCCAAATGAAACATCTCCCTGCTCAGACACATCATCCCATGAACCAAAACTGCATCAGAAAGGTAAAATGAGCCTGATCATCTTTGCAAGTTCTTGGAACTGATAAAATATCTCATTAGACTCAGAGAGTCCAAATCCATCTAGGGTGTATACTCATACCATTTCTAGGTGTCTTCCTGATCATAAACAACATCCAATAGAAAATATAATCACCTGTGAATGACCAGATACCAATAATATAACTCAGATTATCATCCATCTGCTGCAAGTGTTATAAGGCTAAGACATGCTCTACAAATCATTTAAGAAACAATCAGAACCAGTAGCAGTCATTTCACTGGCAGTACATCAACCACATACATATATAGTGTTTTATTTATTATTACTCAGACTAGACTTTCAGGACTATACTCACTTCATAGTTGTAGTCAATTTGCTAGTGAAGGGTGAAGGGTGAAATTGACAAGGCTAAGGAAAAGGATGACTTCCTAATTAACATCATGACACTTTGGATATGACAGGGAAATACTTAGTATAACCAATGCCGGACAAACAACAACACATAGAATGGCGGTTCCTCACAAACGACTGAGTTGTTTAGAGAGTGCTTATTCAACTTAGGCATCATGTCTACATCAAGTTTGATCCAGTTTCATTAGGACCAATTTTATTTCCATAGCCTTTTTGGCCTATATGACCCTTTGGGACTTCACCAGTGCTTAAAAGAATGGCTAATCCTAGCTTTCGTCTGAGACATATTCAAATTTATAAGGCCAACAATATTTGGATATAGAATATTTTTAACCATTGCTTTTGGGACCTTTTCTTATACCCTTCAAGGGGTATTTTAGCATTTCATTGCTCTTGAAATTTTTTACATATGTTAAGAAACACATTTTAGAATTTTTTATTTTCCATGGGCGCATACATAACATTTTCCAACACAAGTAGCACATGAGATTTTAGTTTTAGCCAACAACATCTCAAGTGACCAGGGGGAGTTCTGCACAGTGCCAAACATTGAGACAATCGACCAAAATTATTTAGGCATACAATCCAACTCACCAAAGAAAGTTCTGTCACCAACTCAGAGCCGAGACACAATATAAATAGGGAGGCTTGTCCAACAAAGGTTCTAGTAGGAAAAGGTCCTCCATGCCACAAGTCAAGTAGCAAGTTGGGTTAAAAACAAAACTGGAAGGAAATGGATGGGTGGAGATAGAAAGATGAAGCAAACACTAGCAAGCCAAAACAATGGTGGGAATGACTACCTCTATTCTCTCTAAGGAGGGTAAAACCAATGAGTATAGACCAAAATTATTAACTATTATTTTATTATTTTAATTATTATTTTATTATTTTCTGTAGGAGGCCCATTTTAGACCTCAAATTTCCTCTAATGAAAATATTACATCTTACCGATTTGAGGTGTCTGTCTTGGTTTCGAAGCTGGCTGATCTAGGGTTTTTAGAGAAACCCTAATTTTCAAAACTTGGAATCTTTCAGATCTAAATGGATAGAAAGATATACCTCTTCATGATGAACTGTCCAATGTACTCCTTTTCTGAAAATAGTGGAGGGAAGCTCCTGGAATAGGAAGCCCTAGTTTTTCAATTTCTTCTATAGAAATTCCTGATACTATTTCTGCGGTATCTATGAAATTACTACTCCTCCATGTCTAAAAATTCAAAATGAGGTAGCCTTGGCTGTCCATGTTCTCACACCATAGGTTTCATCAGAATTGGGTTCACCAATTGGGAATTATGAGCGGTTTCCCAAGGTGACCTATTTCAGGACTGTTCAGAATAGTGAAGTTGTATGGACTTCCATGTGTCACTGTTTGATATTCAGGGTCTAAAAATTCTACCACCAAATGTAAAGTTTGTTCCCTTTCTGGAAAATCTTGAGAAATTTAATTTGGACCTTTGCAAACTGAGATATAGCAATTCTCCCCAGGTGTCCTGTTTAGGGATAAATCCTAGAAGAGGCTGGAACCCTAACTTGGAGGAATCATATATACTAGAATATAGATAATATAAGGTTGAAACTTGGATACAGTATACATTCGGATTTTATATTCGACCTGTTAAATTTTTAGCCCCTGAGACTTCTGCAATCCTGAGATATAAGGAATTTACAAAAATGTATCAGTTTTAGTATTTAGGGTTTTTCTAGCTCAGGGTCAAACTAGGGTTTGACTTTCATGAAGTTTCACACAGCCAAAAATATTGACCCAGGTCTCTAAACTTTTACTTTTATGAGGAGGGAAATCCTATGCTGGGCTCCCTCAAAAATTCTTCTGCTGTAAAGAGCCCTAATTTCCTACACCAAAAACTGAAAATGCCCGGAATCAAATTCCGCTTCGATAGAAATATGCACCCTTCAATGGAGAGTCAACCTAGAATACTTTTGCTGATGGATTGTGGAGAGAGACCCAAAAAATAAGAACCCCTAGCTTCTGCAGCTGTACAATGTCTTCTTCTTAGGTTAGCTCTGATACCATGTTAGATTTTTATGCTTTAAGAAATATGATCTAGGATCTTATCTAAGAGAATAACATGCACAACAAAAATCATAAGAATTAAGAGACACAAAGAATTTTCCTCGGGGAAACCATAAAGGAGAAAACCCCGCAGCTTCCAAAGAGATAGAATGATCACTAATGGCAGTAGTAAAAAACAAAAACATAAAGATGATATCCAACAGCTTGTTATCTCTCTCTCACTGATGAGCCCCAATGAGTTTGTGTGTGTGTGATAAATAGAGAGGCTCACTCTCTATTTATATTCTTTCATTCACTTAATGTCCACTTCAACATGTTGGCCACACTTAACAATTACTTACTAGGGCTGACATCTCTAGGAGAGTCTAATAACCTTAGTGCCCCACAACTGTGGGGACTTTGCCTTCTGATCAATAAGGAGGGTTAACCTTGACACAATTGTGGGGACTATTTCCCCGATTTACAATGGAAGGTTAACCTCAATGACTTTACATGACTTGTTTACATTATTGAATCTCTCGATTGGAACATCGGGGCATGACATGACTCAATTACATTACATATACTTCCCGGAATAAACATTGGGGTACAATACATAATATATACAAGTGACTATATTTCAAAGTTATAAATATATCAACGGATCTTCACCAAAAAGATTATTATCCTATATTAGTTAGGAACCAGACTTTTAGGATTTCATAATAGATAGTTATTGTATAATAGTAATCTTCTTCAAAATGTTAAAGAGTATAAGATCTAATTGTTAGGAATCAACTTTTACATTGGAACACCCTATAACTCATGTTTCATAATTTAGAGCTTAACTAAGTTTGCCATTATTCATAAATATTACTATTTTTTTTGTACTAGTGGTGGCATGTCTCAGTTGCTCATTTCATAGGTTTAATGTGAAATATTTGCTCAGTTTAAAAGTCTTGTAATTCATTATTTATTTATTGATTATTAGAAGTAGATAAATATTTCCTTGAGGAGAAGTGAATATATAAAGGTTTAGAGGTAGATAAAGATTTTGTTCTAAAGAAGTCTATTCTTATATAGAGATGTATATTTGAGTCCTAACAATTGAATGGTCTTCAACAATCTCCATGCTCTACCTCACAAGATATTTCATGCTAGCAATTATGCGTATTTCATCCCATCTAAAATCATATTTTCATTCCAACTACCATCGAGCTTCTCTATCACCAAATATGCATAAACCTCTCATGTGGGAACATGACCATGCACATGCTCTACCAAACGAATAACATAGATACACAAGAATTTAAGGAAGTCGACTGCAATAATGGGGAAGTGGGTATCCAAAATCCGGGTGCCGAAATAAAAAGAGCAGATATATGCATTACTACAAATTTTCCTATTGTGGAAAATTTCCAACTATTACCTTCATTAGGAATTTGGTCTAAATGTGATTGATAATCCTCTTATTATGGTTAATAGTCATCACCAAAGAAACCAAATAATTATACCGACCATTCTTGGAGGGACAAGTCCTTATCAACTTAGTGATTAAGATGTAAACAAAATATCTCATTCGAAGCTATTAAATGTTACCTTTGTTTAACATTGGTACATCAGTTGACTCGTAAAAACTCTTTCATATTGAGATAAATAGTTCTAATTATGTTATAATTTACATCACTTGACTAATAAAAACTCTTTGATATTGAGATAAGTGATTTTGATTATGTTACAAGTGCAATCCTTACTCAATATCATGGACATAAATTGGACAATTACAATGAGATGCTTTTTTATTTAGTTCAAAAGTAGCTAACCTAATCCACTTTGGAGGCTTATCACACATGGAAATGCTACATATTAGGGAAGGATATAATCATCAACATTGAAAACAATCTCCTATAGTTCATGCACACATTAGATAATATACAAAATGAATGCTATTATAAGTGGTTCACATACCTACAACACTTTCACCTTAACTTGAAGTAGAAAAAAAATGCACATATCAAACTATCAAATTATAGACTGCCTCAATTGACCTTTTATTGCAATTCTCACTACCATGCTCAACTCTTGTAGACATGAGACCTCCGGGAAGTTGAAATTGTATGGAAATAAATGGAATTCGTTGTTTACCTATTAGACATTGTGCATATGAAAACCCATCTCCAACTTTCAAGGATGAGATTTATGGAAAGTGAACCACCTTTGTAAGTGTGAGAAGACTATTTTTAAGACACGTTATGGTCAAGTTGTAGGGAAATTTGAAAATGTTTAAACAATATTTCTCCAAACCAAATATGTAATAGGATGTCAATGCCTAAATTCTATCATGCATTGCTTGTTCTATGTAAAACCTGCCATCGAGAAGAATTTGTTGTACACTTCTCCATTTACCCTAGATAGACCATATGAGTTTATCTTAATGGAATATAGGTTTGTTCATCCTTCAACCAAGAATAGTAATGATCATTTATTTGTGGTTTCCAATCAATTTCTTAAGATGGTCATTTTAAGAAGAGTGCTACATTAGAGGCTAGTGTTAAGCTCTTTTTTGAGCATGTTTTACTGCAATTTGATCTCCTACAAACCATTATTTTACATCAAAACAATAAATTCTCTAGCACTTTTTTCTCTAGCATGTGGTTGATCATGGACATCAAGTTGAAAGAATGGACTACCTTCCATATAGAAAGTTATGAACATATCAGTGCATTCAACAAGATGATTGTGCATATCCTAAGAAAACAGTGCAAATATTCATGCAGATGGGATGAGATCCTTGCCTATGTTTAACATAAATATAATAGTTCCCTTCATATATCTACTAAGTGCAAAACCTTTTTAAGTTTTCTTGGGATTAATTCTATCCATCAATCCCAATTGACATGAGGTTAATCATGTATCCAAAATTGTAGAATAGATTAAGACATCCATAAAAAGATTCAATGCCTTAATAAAGAGAGAGTGATTTAATTCTTGAATAACTCATCTTTCCATGTTTCCCCTTCTATTGGAAAGTTTTTCCACTTGATGAGTCACTCGGTAATTGCTCAATGTCATCTTATTTTGTTGAAAGTGCATATAGCACCACATTCTATGTCCTTTTTTTGTATATAATTTTAAATTCATAACAAAATCATAACCTAACATCTTCGTATCTCATTTTTGTTTATCTTCTAAAGATTGTCTTCGCTACAAGAAGTACTCTGAGAATATCATGATCTATTCTTACCTTGAAATGTCTTACTATTAAGTAAGTGTTCCATTCATTTATTCCATTCAATATAGCCAACATTTAATTTTTATAAATTAGTTCTAATAAGTTTTTTTTGAAAGGGTTCCATTTCTTTATTCCATACAATATAGTCAACAATTCCATTTGATAAATTACTTTTAGTATGTTTTTTCCTTTAGTTTTCCAACATTCAAAGGAACGTGACTTTCTTTCTTGGATTAAAATTGAACCAATTCCATTCCCTTATGCATCATATTCCACTATAAAGGTTTTTGCGAAGACATGTGTGGATAATAGAGTAATTGCACACATAACCACTTCATATTTCTCAAAACTTTTAGTTTCTTCTTGATTTGAGGAGAATGCCTCCTTTTTCAATAACCTTGTAAGTCATTTTTGTGAAGACATGTGTGGCTAAAAGAGGAGTTGTACAAATAGTCAGTTCAAGCATTTCAAAAGTTTCATTTTCTTCTTCATTTGAAGAGAATTCCTCCTTTTTCAATAATCTTGTTAACAATGCTACTTTTTCTACCATAATTCTTGACAAAATTGTGGTAGTATCTTGTCAATCCTAAGAATCCTATAAGTTTCTTCAACTTTTTTGTAATTCACCAATCCAGAATAGCCTTAATTTTGTTACCTAGTACAATTTTAAACCTTAATTAGATATAATATGACCCAAATGTTCCACTTCCTTGTAATGTACCCACTTAGAATTTCAAGACAAAGGAATAATTTGGGGCAAATCCAGTTTAGCTAGTCTTGACTCTAGGAGTTCCAAATGGCAGAAAAGGGTCCTGAATTTGATAGGGATTTACATTGTGAATATTAATACCTATGAATAGGCTATATTTTCACTTTATAATGGGTTTAATACCTCTACAACTTCATTTGGGGTTATTGACAAAAATGGAAAAATTACTAGGAAATTGTGGTAAAATTCCCCCTAGGGTGTAAGCAAAAAGGGCTTCCCAAATCATATGCGAAATCAGGGAGAGTGAGCACCCACCGTGAAATGGAAAATATAGTGCTCCACTTTATTTTGATGAAATGTGTGGAATTCATTAACATAATTCATAACATCAGCGTTAAACCCTTTCCATGCAAATATTTCCCTCAACATTCGGTATGTTTTGAAGAAACCAAGGTGACCTGCTAGAGGAGAATCATGAGATGTTTTTAAAATTTCCTCCTCAAAACTTGAATTAGGGACAAAATAGATTCTACATTTGTAGTATATGATTCCTCCCAATACTTTATACCTATCATCATTGTTAGTCCCATAAAATAATTAACAAGAAAATTTATCTTTGGCATACTCTTCTTCTGTTGTGGCTTTTCAATTTTATGCTACATCGATGAGAGAAATAGAAGGTATTATAGATAAGGAATCAAATAACACATTATTTTTCCCCTTCACATATTCAATATAAAATTCAAATTCTTGAATATTTCTCACCCACTTTTGTTTCCTTTCATTAAAATCCTTTTGAGCGAGGAAGCACCTTAAGCTGTTATGGTACCTTAAGCTGTCATGGTACCTTAAACTTGATCAAAGCATGCATGATGGAAAAAATTTCTTGATAATATATGGAGTAAAACCTCTCATGTGGCTGCAACTTCCTACTCTCAAAATCTATTGGGAATTATCCTTGTTTTAAGACTGCTCCAATTCCTTCTCCTGATGCATCACATTCCAAGACAAATGGTTTGTAAAAATCAGGCAATGCTAGAGTAGGAAAATTGACTATCACCTCCTTCATTATTTGGAAATATTTTTCAGCCCCTTCATTCCATTGGAAATCATATTTCTTTGTCAAATCAGTGAGAGGTGAAGTGAATTGGGAGAACCCGTTCACAAACTTTCTATAGTAGGTGCAAATTCCAATGAATCCTTTTAATTCAGTGAGACTTTTGGGATGAGGCCACTCTAAAATGGATATTATTTTATCCATATCCACCTTTACACCATATTTACCAATTATGTGTCCAATATACAAGAGCTCTGTTAAACCAAAATCACATTTTGAGAGCTTAGCAAACAAAGATTGATCATACAAAATTTTTAGTAGCTCTTCTAAATGATGCAAGTGTTCCTTCCAAGTTTTACTGTAAATAAGAATGTCATCAAAGAAGAGAAGTACAAAATTCTGATTTTTATTGTGGAATATGTTGTTCATGCATGATTGGAATGTGGCTGGTTCATTTTTGAAGCCAAAGGGCATGGCAACAAACTCGAAGTGACCATAGTGGCATCTGAAATAAGTCTTTGGTATTTCTTCTTCTCTAGTTTGAATTCGATGATAACCTGATATAAGGTCAAAATTTGAGAAGAACTTGGCACCATGGAGCTCATACATGATCTCATTATTGTCTTCTTGTTTAATGCTATGAAATGAATGCACATTCTCAAGGTTCCATATTTCCTTTTTACCTTAACAACTGAAGAAGCAAATGGGATAGAACTAGGCCTTATGAGACCCAAATCCAAGAATTCTTTCAGGGCCTCTTCAATCTGATCTCGAATCCTTTTGAGGTGCTTATAAGTATTCATTTTTCCAGGTTGTGTTCCTATATCTAAATCAATGACATGTTCAACACCTCTATTTGGTGGTCTTCCTAGGTGAAGGTCTCCAAAAACCTGTTGATACTTACTCAATAGTTTCTGTATCTCCTTAGGATGCTTGGAAATGTTCAAGTGGGGTTTAGGATATGTAATCAAAAATTCAAAAACCCATTATATATATCCATGACTCAATATATATTAAATTGAGCACATAGATCTATGAACAAACAGACAACTCACAAGATAGATCACACAATTTACTCCGTTATTGAAGAATGAAATAGTTCAAAAATGGCTTCCAGATGTGAATGCTTTTCATTAATCAAAGAGTAATTAGATAATAATTACAATGAAGTACAATGTATTAAATAGCCACATGCATTTTGAATCCACATGAGGAAATTTGAATTGATTAGATTCTACTTGACTGTAGGTAACTAAGACCTTGTCTAAATCATTATAGGAGGACTCAGTAGTTAACCGACCTTATCTAAACCATTATTGGATTTCAATGGAGTTCTAAACACAACTCAAGTGTCTAATTCAGTGTTAATTGAGGCTAACTAACTATGGTAGGTGAAAAATGCACCTCTCCTGCATGCAGCCATGAAAACATAGTGCTAATTGAATGTAGAGGACGAGAACTGAATGTAACTAACTCCTAACTCAGCTTGACTAGTCACTAACTAAACTCAACTAATGAAGGTTGGTATCGACACTCTTAGTGGCTCCTAAATTGTAGGAATTGATCTACGACGATCCTAAACTGATGAATGCAAGTGAAATCAGTGGCATTAGGCCTCAATTAGTGTTCCCCACACTTTAGTAACTAGAACATGTGCCACAATTAGGCCAAGTGGACCCAATGTTGATAGTGACTAAAAATAGACTGGATGGAATCCCGATTTAAACATGACTCCTGATTTAGACATATGACCAAATTGTAAAAGGGAGGATTAATAATCCTAACACCCCCCCTAAATTTTTATTTGGAAAATATGTGGGTGTTGGTAACTAAGACCATAGGTCACCCATTACATCAAGTAAAGTAAATTAACTTCTCAATACAAGGAGCCGGGGAAAAAACCACATGGGAAAAAATCCCTCCCCTCTAATTAAGCAGGTAGAATCGGGATCAATCTGATTCTTCTATGCACACGTATCTTGGGGCTTGTCATGTAAACCTCTCCATCATTATTTCTGGAGGAATCTTCCTCTTTGGAAGAAGAATGATGTGCTAAACTAATTCAGAAATATAGACAACTAGTAGATGAAGACTGGACCCATGTAAAGCAACTGATAAGTGAGAAAAGGTTCTTGAGGATTCATAACATGTGAGGAAAAATCAAGAAATTGATATGTTGCATCCATGAACAAAAAAACATGAGTGGTAAAATCAGCCCCAAGTGTTAGGAGCAAGTGTTCAGGAGGACGCAAAATGTCTTCCTCTTTACTAGTATTGTGAGGAGATGAGCATGTGATCAATGGTAGAGAAGCACTAGGATTGTGGAGAGAGAAATATTGAGATACATAGTATGATATAGATTCAAAAATATATAATGATTCACAAAATAAAATATCAGAAACTTCATAAGAGGAAACTAACACCAAATCCCCAGCAGCAATTTTGAAGAGAAATTGCGGTACTTGATTTTTCACACTGGAATTGGTGAGAGCAGCTACAAGCATGACTGAAAGCTCTTGGATTTTAAAATTTAAACCAAAAAATATCATATTAGAAAGTAAATCTGATTTAAATAGGTTCACAACAGATCCAAAACTATGAAATGAAATGAAATCCCCAGTAGCAGTTTTGTAGGAGACTAGTGGTACGTGTTTCTTCACAAAATTAATGAGAAAAACTACAAGCAATACTGAAAGATTATGAATTTGAAATATTGAACCAATAAATATAATATCAGATAAAAATAATATCATACAAGATCCAATAAGTTTCATATCAGGTCCAAATAAATGGTTAACCGAGACGGTGGATGCACAACTTTCTTCTTCTTCAAAATTCTGAATTTTGGTGCATGCAATCCTGCAGGAATTTGCTGGAAGATCTAGATCAAGGGGAGTGAATGGATAACTCTATTAATATGACATTTCTTCCAAAATATCTAAGGTATTACATATTTTCACACCAACAGCAACATTAGAGAGAGAAAAATCAAATTCCTCTTCACTTTTGGAAGCAATTACTGGCAAATGTTGCACATAATTCAAAGGAAAATCATCGATGAATGTTTGCATGGAAGTGCAGTAGTATTCTTCTTCAATATCAGAGATTTGAATTTCTTCTTCTATTTCATCCATATGAGTATATGACATATCAGAGATCTCATAAACTTTTGGAGCATCAAGAGAAGGTGTCACTGCAAGGAGACTGTCTTCAATTCGAATTGACTGTGTAGAAGCTTTTGCTTCTTCTTCACCTTGAACAACTTCATCAGAGAGAGTGGAGGATGATATTTTTGGATCAAGGATGCTTATGGATCTTGATATACTCTCAAAAGTGCTATTATGATCCTCATTAATCATTCCAAAGGTTCTGTCCAATCTTGTCTAGAGTTCCTGTGGATCTTTAATAGATTCACTGAGGTAGCGCAAGCTAGGAGAAAGAGCCAGCTTCATTATTCCAAAAGATGCATCACATGCATTTATCTAGTCATTCTCACTCTCAAAAGACTCTCTAACGAATCCATTAGAGACCCAATATAGATCTTGTCTATTGAGAAATACAAATATCTTCACCTTCCATTCAAAATAGTTTGAGGATCGAGTGAAAAGAGTAACTGATGAATTCATTTCAAAGTTGTACCTGCAAAACAAAAAAAGGGCACCGTAAGGTCAAACAACTTGCACATTTCAGGTTTTCATCACACCCAGCATAGTTGATCAAGGTTGATAAACAATTCCTTAACTTGGGGTATTAAGTGGTAAACCTTCTGCTTTTGGTGCAGAGATGGAAGGAACAATTTTGCTAAAAAATGATCTAGTAGGATATCTGAGGAGGAGAAGTGCGTTATCTGCCAAGGCTTTGATACCATATTAGACTCCCAAATGGATGGTTGTCACGTCAATCAAGGTAGTCTTCGCTTTATTTTATCTAATTCCAAGACAACAACGAGGGAGACCCGAATCTACTCACAACAGGAGAGATCAAACCTAGACACCAAAACAGATGAAATGTGGCTTTAACGTACATAAGGTGTAAGGTAAATGGACACCCTAGCTCCAAGGTTTAGGTACTAGAAACTAATGAATATTACCACTATCTTGGGAAACATAATTGTGAATGGGTGAGCAAGGATAGAGTCAAGACTATCTAGTACCAAGGAGATAGACTTAATAAATATATGAAAGTATCAGGTAACATGAGTTATCAAGGAATGGTCAACTTTCGGGGGAAAGAGGTCAGGAAGGGATAGCGCTATGCTTGTATATTAATTCCTATTCATCCTTGGGTAATGTATTCAGTATCAACACATTGTTTCAGTGAACCCACCTAGGATATACCATGATCTATGGACCCAGAAAAGGATTTGGCCTGGAAGATTCAGGTTATAAGAAAATCAGCAGGAGGGCTAGCGCTAGGGTTTGGAGAGGAAGATTTGTAGATCTAGAGCCACCAAGAGACTATCAGCTCAGCGTTGGGGTGGAAATCCTGATCTACAAACCCAATTCAAAAAATTTCAGGAAAAATCAGATCTGGAAAAGTCAAAATATGACGAGGGGGGCTAGGAGGCTGAAAGTCATTTTTTTAGATCTAGGGAAACTTGGAAGGAACTAGCTCAATGTTGGGTGTGTTCTGGAATGAGGAAGACCTGATCTACACACCCACATAATTATTTCCTAGAAAAAGTCAACTCTGGAAAAAGTCAAATTTTCAGTGGGGCGCTAGCGTTTGGGCAGTCAAAAAGTCAGATTTAGGGAAAACCAGTCAGAAATAGGGTAGCATTGAGGATGATTTAGTGAGGGGGATTCCGGATATACAAAATATATAAATGGTTTGCTAGAATATCAAGCGGTTCCTTGATTAAATATTTTTTTGGATTTTTATTATTTAGGAGTTTTTTCAGAAAATTGAAGAAAAGAAGGTACAATGGATTGAGCTCTGAAAGAGAAGAGAGTTACCTGTTAAATATTACCTATAAATTCTTGTATATGCCTTGTTGACGATGATCCCTACCATCCCGATCAATTCTGGAAGATATGAGTGAGTTCTAGGGCCAACATTATGCTCCAAGTGACCAATGCACCCTCTCTCCTGCACAAGCAAATGTCAACAATATCAGATTTGTTGTATCATGAAGGAAAATAAATATCTATAGAAAAGTAACAAGATGCAATCATAGATCACAATGAAACTAATGAAAACCCCTTGTCGTAGACGAAACCAGTCCAAGCGAGTTGAGGTTCCCCTACAAAAACGCCCAAGATGAAGTCACCCTCATGTAGATAAGACAAAGATCCTAAAAAAAGAGTATAGATCTCACAAAATATTATGAATTCTGGGAAGCAAAATATTTTCCAAACACCATTGAAGAACATCATATTCAAAGCAAATCCATAAAATATCCACAAAAAAATCTTTCTATTATTTTGATCCAAGAGCCAAAGACCCCCTACAAATGAGAAGCTCTCTCCTTTAAATAGAAACGAGAGAACCAAAATCCTAACCACTTTCAAAATGAGTGGCTAATATTAAAAGATAAAATATTCTAATCAATGGTTTATATGAGCTCAACATACAATACATGGATCAATATAAACATAAAGTACACTAAATCACCCATAAAGAGGGTACCCCACTCAACAAGAAATAAATTAAGCACATGGTGGGTCCATGGAGTGTTAAATAACTCCCTATAGCTTCCCCATGGCAAAAAAAAAAGAATATAATATTTTAATTTTTGACTTTGTGCCTTGAGGAAATCGTGAGCCTCCCAAAAGCTCTAGAAAATAATACAAAAATGCCCAAAAAATAGGTGTGGCCCCAATCAGGTGCTGAAACTACTGGAGAAGGTGTAGAGGATAGCACTCTCATCATTATGACTCATCCAATGTCATTTACTTGTGTCAGTATCTCGAGTCGATTTCTTCAATAGCCATTTAATAATTTTTTAATCTGCCTCGGGAAACATGAACTTGCCAAAACAACCTCCTAGGGTTCCTGCATTGTCAAAATGAGCCCACCAGGATCTCTAGGATGGGGATTCTATGTTACAATCAAGTGGCTACACCCCTTATGCCCATACAACGCCATAGGAGATCCAAATGAAACATCTCCCTACTCAAACACATCATCCCGTGAAGCAAAACTGCATCAGAAAGGTAAAATGAGCCTGATCATCTCTGCAAGTTCCTGGAATTGAAAATAAACTGTTTCATTAGACTCAGAGAGTCCAAATCCATCTAGGGTGTATACTCATACCCTTTCCAGGTGTCTTCCTGATCATGAACAAAATCCAATAGACAATATAATCAGATGTGAATGACCAGATACCAATAATATAAATCAGACTATCATCCATCTGCTGCAAGTGCTATAAGGCTAATACATGCTCTACAAATCATTTAAGCAACAATCACAACAAGTAGCAGTCATTTCACTAGCGATACATCAACCAAATACATATATAGGATTTTATTTATTATTACTCAGACTAGTCTTTCAAGACTATACTCACTTCATAGTTGTAGTCAATTTGCTAGTGAAGGGTGACGGGTGAAATTGACAAGGCTAAGGAAAATGATGACTTCCTACTTAACATCATGACACTTTGGATATGACAGGGAAATACTCACTATAACCAATGCCGGACAAACAACAACACATGGAATGGCAGTGCCTCACAAATGGTTGAGTTGTTCAGAGAGTGCTTATTCAACTTATGCATCATGTCTACATCAAGTTTGATCCAGTTTCATTAGGACCAATTTTATTTTCATGGCCTTTTTGGCCTATATGTCCCTTTGGGACTTCACCAGTGCTTAAAAGAAAAACTAATCGCAGCTTTCATCTGGGACATATTCAAATTTATAAGGTTAGCAATATTTGGATATAGCATATATTTAACCATTGCTTTTGGGACGTTTTCTTATACCCTTCAAGGGGTATTTTAGCATTTCATTGCTCTTGACCTTTTTAACATATGTTAAGAAACATAGTTTAGCATTTTTTACTTTCCATGGGTGCATACATAACATTTTCCAACACAAGTAGTACATGATATTTCACTTTTAGCCAACAACATCTCAAATGACCAGGGGGAGTTCTGCACAGTGCCAAACATCGGGACAACCGACCAAAATTATTTAGGCATACAATCCAACTCACCAAAGGCAATTTCTATCACCAACTCAGAGCCGAGACACAATATAAATAGGGAGGCTTGTCCAACAAAGGTTCTAGCAGGGAAAGGTCCTCCATCCACAAGTCAATTAGTAAGTTGGGTTAAAAACAAAATTGGAAGGAAATGGATGGGTGGAGACAGTAAAATATGAAGCCAACACTAGCAAGCCAAAACAATGGTGGGAATGGCTACCTCTATTCTCCCTAAGGAGGGTAAAACCAATGAGTATAGATCAAGAACTTCCAAGTCTAAGTAGGGACATCAATATATAATACAAATACAATCCAATTCCATATAATTATGACCACCAGATCATGACACTATGTGTTAACACATGTCACAAAGTTGAGTATAAGAGCAATGATACCCATAACACTATATAATAAAAGTTGAGTCATAATCATGCATATAATCCATCTGAACCATCATATGTCCATTGAGAAAGCATTGATATAAATATGGACATCAATAACTTCTCTGTAAATGACTAAATGGCTACATCAGTCCTCAAATATGAGTGTCTTAAGACTCAGTCCTGACATGGGAGAGTACAATAGTCCACATAAAATAATGATCCATCAAAACTGCTCATCTCAGCATCTCATAAGTAAAATATTTGGCTGAAAAATGTACTGTATCTGAAAAATAGAATATGGTAGCCCGACTACTATATATGTGATAACAAAGCTCTAATGAACTGATCAAAAGGTAGGAATTTCCTACATTCATCACTTAATTGCTTACAATCATTTGCTGCTTCTCTAACATCATAGGTGGTGTAAGGGCTTTCTTTGGACTCCAAAAAATTAGGTATTTTAGGTCCTTTCTGGTTTTGTAACTCACGAGGTTTGTTATGAGGCTCAGTATTCAAAAAAATGGTTTCTCCATTGGTATTTCCCTCATCATGGGGTGTACTACTACTACTCCCGGGCGTTGACTTACTCCTAAGTTGGATAGCCAACAATTCGAATATTTGCATAAAGTGTTTTTTCATGCATTCAAGATATGATTTAATGAATGTTTTAATATCTTCATTGTTTTCTTTGTCATCCATATCTCATAGTTCTAGTTTTTCCTTAATCTTCTTGTAAAAGGAACTAACCTCTCCACTTCCTTCCTTTTCACTGTTAAGGTCTCTAGTATCAGTTTCTAAGGGAAGGAGGTTATAATAATAAAACATGAATAAATATATCTATCATGTGCGAAGATCATGCTCTGATACCGCTTGCAATGTCCCAATTCAAAAATTCCCAACAAAGGAATATTTTGGGAAAATTGTCTTGACTAGCTTTGACTATGGGGGATTCGAATGGCTCAAGTGGGTCTTGAATTTGATAGGGAATGATGCTGGGAGTATTAAGAATATTAAATATATATCTGATTGTTTTATTACATTTCACACACATATGAAACCCTATTTATACATGATGGAAAAAATGGCAAAATTACTAGCAATTTATGGTGCAATTCCCCCTAGGGCGTGGGTAGAAATGGATCTCCTAATCCTAATCAAAACTAAAAAATTTCAGAACATATTATGGGTACTTTAATTATACTTAATTTATTGTCATTATACGTGGTTAATATTTCCGAAATAGAGGATTAAATATTCATATTCGAATGCACAATTTCAGCGATATTTGCTTAAGGGAAATGCCACAATAAAGTTCAACTTTGACTCATAAATGGTGCATATAATGGTTCAGAATAGAGAAATATGAATATATACCATTTAAAAAATTTCAATATCTCACTAAACCCAAATTTCAATATACATCAGATACACAATCTCCATTGAAAGGGAAAATCATCACATGGAAACTAGTCACAAGAAAGCTTGGAAATGTGGAAATTTGAAGATGTATTTATTCTGATTTATACTTACAGAGCATGTGAAAATGATATTACAGATACATAAATCATAAATCATATCTTGTGCATCAAATTAACTCAATGGGGTGCAACCACCATTCACAGTAGTGCGTCTTCATAGAAAAACATGGAAATATGGAAGTGTAAATTGAGAGAATGGGAGAGATGGGTCAAGAAAAAAAAATACTATATGCAATAAAACACTGCATGAAGCTCTAAATTATATTTATTAGTGGCCCATCCCATGGAAAACTTGGATGATAATATCGCTCTCTCGAAATTAGCTCACTAGAAGGGTAAGTGTGCACTCATCGTACAAAGGACAAGCTAATGCTCTCCAAATGCCAGAGGAAAATTCACAAATAATAAAAATCCCTTTCAATTCCTCATGAAATATTTTTATAACCCTATTAAGGTACTTCAATTTTGAATTCATTCCCATAGGATTCCTCCACCTCATCGTTGATTTTTAGTAAACTTCATGCCACTTAATCTTCTCCGCAACCCTTCATCTTCCACCCAATTTGAATGTCTACCACCTAGTCCCAAATGCACCCTATTGGAGGATATTTTTAGACTTGACATGTCAGGTTGTCATAGGTCTACAATCATTTCTTCAATTAGGTCTGATTTGTCATATAATCTTTCATCATTGTTGTCATAAAGTGTAGGGAATCTAGCTCCACATGACACCTAGTTTCTTCCTAGACTCTTCCTCTTCTATGGGGAGTTACTCCTACTCACCCATTAGAATCATTGGGATCATGATATGTCATTTTATAGATATTCACCTTACAAGAATATTTCATACTCATAATTTTGAATTTGGGGATAATTCATGACATGTGTAAGGAAGTATCTAGCCACCCAAGGCCCCTATGGACCTCCAAATGTCCTTATGAAACAATGCCATTTTATTTTATACATATTTATTATTTGTATGACCCAATTTAATGTGTAAATGATAAAATAATATTCTCTTGGGTTCCATAGCTCCCTTATTTCAATATTTAATGGCTCCTCTCCCAACCTATGGAAATATTAGGTGGGTGAAAATTGTCAACTAGTAGACCTATTGGAATTGGGACATGACACTTAATGCATCCACCCCAACCTAGGGAACTATTAGGTTGGTGAAAATTGTTTACTAGTAGTTTTATTGGGATGGGGGAATGACAATCTTCCCCACCCAAGATTTCTTGTCCTCAAGCAATTCTAAGTTTGTATGCTTTAAAATTTGTTCATCTTCCCAAGTGGCTTCCTCATTAGGAAAATACTTCCATTATACCAAGTATTCCCTTATAGTTCCGCTTCTTAACTTCCTTTCTCTTGTCTTGAATATTAGTTCTGGAATGAGGATATTTTTTCCTTCATCATCCAAGGGAGGTAATTTTATGAAATTTAAATATTCTTCCCCATCACCTTCTTTAGACATGAAACCTAAAATACATTATGGATTTTACTTCCTGCTGGAAGCTCCAATTCATATGCCACTTCTCCAACTTTTCGAATCACTTTCTAAGGAACATAAAACCTTGGTTTGAGATTTTATGAACCTTTACCTTTTATGGTCGTTTGTTTGTAGGAATGCAACATCAAATGAACTAAGTCATTCACTTGAAAGCGTCTCTCCACTTTATGTTGATATGCATATTGTTATTGTTGATCTTGGGAAACTTGCAAGTTATCTTTCAAAACCTTCAAAATTTCTTTACTTTCCTCAATCTAATCCTTATATTTTGGAGCTATACTATCACCAAAGATGTGGTCAATAAAATTTTATGCGTCATAACCATAAATTTATTTGAAAGGAGACATGCCAATGGACATATGAAAAGTAGTACTATAGAAAAACTGACCCAAATGAAACCATTTGATCCATGCCTTTTGTTTCCCAATAACATAGTTCCTCAAGTATCCCTCCAACCATTGATTCACCCTCTCTGTTTTTCCATCATCTTGTGGATGATAGATTATGCTAGGATTAAAATTTGTCCCCACCACTTTTAAGAGTTCTTGTAGTGAATATTTCTCCTCACTACAGAAGCAGGAATGGCTCCCTTGTGCCTATAGGGCACAAGGGTAGGTTCCTACTCTTTGAAAACAGGAAAAATGAAAGGGAAAATAGCATAAACAGAGCAGCAAATTTAAACTAAGCTAATCTAAACAATAACAAGAAAATGGAAGCTACTGTAAACTAGATCTAAGAGCTAATAATAGAAAATAAATGGAGATATGAAGCCCTTGTGAACCCCTCTGTAGAAAATGGGTTAGGGTTCTGCCTCCTTGAAACCTGCAAACAACCTAAGCTACTACAATGGAAAACCTAAAAACAATGTCAATGAAAAACCTACAAATAGAAATGAGGGTTATAAAGCAAAACAAATAAACAACCATGAAAAGAAATTATAGCTCACTTAGGTGGAAATGGACCACCATGCCCCAGCTCATGGGAGCACCTCTCTCTTGGTTGGGAAGCAATGTCTTGATGAGATGGAGATGGAGGAGAGGGAGAGTGGGTGGTTTGAGAGCAAAAGGTCTCAAAGCATCCATGGGCAGCGTAACAATAGGCAAGTGAGGAGTGTTTTGAGAGTGACCCTCCACCCTCCTTTTATAGTTTTTCCAATGGATTTTAGGGTTTTAAGCCCTTGGTCAGGGCTTTAGCCCCTTCCACCCTAACTTTAGCCCCTTTTTGAGGGCTTTATCTCCTAGGGGGCTATTTTGGGCTCTTTTTTGGGGGTTTGAGCCCTTTTCTTCATCCTTGGGCTCTTTTGGAGGTGTGGGGGTCAAATGGAAGGTCTTATGGAGTGAAATGAGTGTTGTGAGATGGTGTCCTTGGGTGGTGTATGCCATTGAGAGCTATGTGGGGGATTTTTGGGTTAAGAGTTCTTGCGAAAATGCACTAAAAAATATGTTATCTGTATTACTAGCAATGCTCTTGGGGAGCCCATGCAATTTGAAACCTTCTCTAAAGAATAGTTCAACCACTTGTATAGTAGTGAAATTTGTAGTAACAACAAATAAATGAGAAAATTTAGTGATTCTATCCACCACTACAAATATGCAATCCTTATGAAGTACTTCATGTAAATGAGTGATGAAATCTATGGAAATTATCTCCCAATTTTGTTTTGGCATTGGAAATGGGTGCAAGAGACCAGCTGGATGATTGTGCTCCACTTTGTTTTTATGAAATGTTGGGAATTACTTAACATAATTTATAACAACATTCTTCAATCCTTTCCAAGAGAATATTTCTCTCAACATTCTATATGTTTTGAAGAAATCGGGGTTACCTATTAGAGGAGAATCATGAGCTCTCTTCAAATATTTCTCCTTCAAGATTGAACCAAGGACCAAATTGATTCTATATTTTTAGTGTATGATTCCTTCCAGGACCTTATACCTATCATACTGGTTAGTCCCATAAAAAATTTCACAAGAAAATTTATCCTTGCATATTCTACTTTAGTGTAGCTTTCCAATCTTCTGCAACGTCCATTAGAGAAATACAAGGTCTTCTACAAAAGGCATATGCTACCACATTATTCTTTCCCTTTATATATTCAATATCAAAATCAAATCATTGAATCTTACTAACCCACTTTTCCAACTTTTATTTAGATCCTTTTGAGTGAGGAAGTACCTTAAGCTGTTATGGTCAGTTTTGACCACAAACTTGTTTCCCACCAAGTATTGCCTAAAATTGATAAAAGCATGCATGATAGCTATAATTTATTTGTAATAAATAGAGTAAATATTCTCATGTGGTTGTAGCTTCCTACTCTCAAAAGCTATCGGGTGTTTTCCTTGCTTTAGGACCACTCCAATTCCCTCCCTAATGCATCACACTCAAATACAAATGGTTTAGAAAAATCATACAATGCAAGAATATGACAATTGCTCATTACCTCTTTCATTATTTGGAAATCCTTTTCATCCTCTTCATGCCATTGGAAAGTATCCTTGTTTGTCAAATCAATGAGAGGTTAGGTGAGTTGGGAAAAACTCGTCACAAATTTTCTATAGTAGGTATGAAGCCCAATGAATCCCCTCAATTTAGTGAGATATTTGGGATGGGGCCATTCTATGATGGCTTTTATTTTTTCCAAGTCCGCCTTCACACCATATTGACCATTGATGTGTCCAAGATACAAAAATTGAATTTTTTTGTCGAAGATATTGTTCATGCATGATTGAAATTTTGGAGGAGAATTTTTCAATCGAAAAGGAATGGAAAGAAACTCAAAGTGACCGTAGTTAAATATGAAAGTACTCTTTGGTATGTCTTCCTCCTTCATCCAAATTTGATGATAACCAGATATAAGGTAAATCTTTGTGAAGAAATTTTCTCCATGGAGATCATCCATGAGCTCATACATCCTTGAGATGGGATATCTATTCTTTACTATCTTCTTTTTCAATGCTCTAAAATAAATGCACATCCACAAGGTTCCATCCTTTTTCTTTACCATGACAACGGAACAAGAATAAGCGATTGAACTAGGTCTTATGAGAACCAACTCCAAAAGTTCTTTAAAGGCCTCCTAAATCTCATCTCAAATCCTTTCTGTGTGACTATAGGGATTCATTTTGATAGGTTGGGTTCCTATCCCTAATTCAAGGGCATGCTCCACCCCTCTATTCGGTGCCATCCATGGGGGGAATGTCTCCAAAAACCTTCTCATACTTACCCAACAATTGATTTATCTCCTTGGGATGCTTGTAATACTTTAAGTGAGGCTTATAATATGTAATAAAACATTCAACAACCCATTCAATATCTCCATGCCTCAAGATAGAACTCATAGTATGAGAGGACACTACTTGATTTGGGTAAGTGTGCATCCCTCTCAACAAGATGGGTTTCCCTTCCGAATTTTTGAACCCCATTTAAAGGAATTGATAGTTGAATGTATGATCTCCTATAGAATACAACCATTGGAATCCCAAAACCACATTTGTATCAGTCACATTCACTACATAGAATTTGTTAGTAATAATATGATTTCCTATAGTAACTTGAAGATTTGGAATCCATTAGGTGAAGTCCATATAATTGTTACTTGAGATGATGACCATGAAACCATAAAATTTCTCTTCTTGTATATTTATCCTCTATACCAAGGATGCATCTATGAAGTTATGGGTGGCTCCTCCATCCGCTAGGACCGTAACCTTTTGGCCTTGTATGTTACCCTTGAGTATAAGGGTGTGAAATCTAGGTACACCTAAAAGTACTGTAATTTTTCCTGTCACAATAGTGGCTTTTTCTTCTTCTGTTGTTTCATACCCCTCTTCTTTGGATGCAAGTTGTGTTTCTTCCTCTCCTCCCTCTTCCTCATCTTCAGAGAAAACCTCAATGTAGTGTGCCTTCAATTCTACACACCTATGTCTGAGAACCCAAGGTTACTGACATGTGAAGCACAATTTATTTATTTTGAGTTCTTCTTTTTTTTGACCTTCCTTTTTCTCATTGAAAAAATAGTCCTTTTTTCCATGGTTTCCTCCCTTCTATGAATTTGGAAGGAAAATTAGGTCAAGGGGGGGATTTTCATTTTTGAAAACACATTCTGCAAGTCTCTTGAATGTAGCTGGCTTGTGAGATTTCACGAGCCCTTTGAAAGGTTCTGTAAACCATTCTGTAAATATAAAACCAATCTATCCATAGAAACGTCAGAAACCATTACTGAGAGCTTTTCAAATTCTAACATATATTCTTCAGGGGTCCCTACTTGCTTTAATTGTGCCAATTATTTGAAAGGAAGTTTAAGGTCTTTCCTATAAAATATATCCATTAAGGAATTGGAGAAACCCTCATAGGATGTAAGATGATCATGTACCAAGGTTCTAATACCATGAAACTGCCAATCGTTGTCTTCTCCTTTAAGATGTAGAACGGTCATTTTCAGTGCATCTTCTTCAATCATATGATTCAATTGGAAATACACAATATCCCTGATCTAATGTACATATCAGAATATTAAATTTTTGCTAATACTCTTTCAAACATTTAGTAAATTGTTGTCTGGGAAATTAAGGTATTTCATTGGGATAAATTGCAGACAAAGGGAGAGGGCAGTGGGAAGAAAAAAAACATATTTCATAAAGATAATTTAATCTTCCCTAACACATTTATATCTGGTTCCATTTAAGTTTCAAAATACACTATGCGGAAACCTACTTCCACGCTTCTAGAAATCCAAACCGTTAAACTAGGAAGAGTAGTTCAGTAATTTTCAACCAGGGGCTTGGGGAAATTGAATATGGATCTAATATAAATTTATATTACATTATACATAGGTTTATTCAAGTAAATATCATATTTTGTAAGTTTAGGACATTGGATCGAAAAACTAGTCCATTGGACTGCACTTTAGGCTCGAGTTCTGGGACTTCCAAACACATGGAGAGGGTTAATAAAAATAAGTTTCAGAAATGGAAGGTGTTAAATATGAATTTAATGAATTTTTAAAAGTGAAATGAATAAAATTCAAAAGTTTTAAGTCCTTCAACTCATTCAAAATCTAAAACTAGTCATTTTTCAATGCATTTCTAGCTAGGGTGTGGAAATGCTTCTCCAAAGTAAATCAGATCTATTAAAAACTATGTAATAATAGAAGAAAGGTAAGAATAATTTACTTCAGAGAATTAATGACTGAATCCAATCTCACAGGAGTTTTAGATCTTTACTTATTAATTTAGTCTTCATTACAAGGCTAGAAAACTAGAATTTGAGGTAGACATTGTGAAGGAAAACTATTAGAACATTACAGAAACTTTGGAAATATTAGGAGACTGATATTAGGGACTGATAAAAATATCAATTAATTTCATATATCCATGAATATCTCTTCATCACTTCATATCATCAATCTCTCATAAAAGGAGGAAATCTTGAAGATAACTCTAAGATTCGAATGGAGGAGTGCCCTAATCACTCTAATGTGCTGCACTAAAATGGAAATGTCTTAAGAACCTGCAATAAAAGTACATTAATGGATGAGAGATTCTATATATCTCCAATACAACCTGCAATGAGAAGGGAGGAAGAGGAGAAAAGGGGAACAAGGGACTTGGGGCATATCACCCAAGCGACTACAGATCACCACTCAGAAATGAAACTTAAGCTTCAATAAATTACAAAACATACATTAAAAAAACTGAATAATGGAGTTGGAAATTCCCTTAATTAGACTTTGGGTGACTTGTTGAGAAATTCCTTCACCTGTTGAATAAGTAACCCACTTTCCAATTGTGTTCCTAAGCCATGAGTGGACCTCCTTGATGGGATTAGCAATTTTGGTTTGCAAATGATGTTTCCTTTTTTGTATAAATTAACCCAAAGTGGAACTTTGAAATCCTTGAGAAAAATAGCAAGTATGAAGATTAGTAAATATTTCCATGTTTGTATCCTTCAGTCCAAAATAGAAAATGTGCCCTCCTTGAATAATTAGCAAGTTTGTGCATAAGGTAATCTTTCATTGATTTTCATCCTTGCACTAAATTGTAAACTAATTTGAATAGTTTCTATATTTTATACGACAAGTTTATTTTTCCTTATTTTGCATTGTTTCCATTTTACCATGCAAGTTTCCTAATGCACCCTCCTTCCTTGACAACTCATTTCAACCATGATTTATTTTCATAATAATTAACTAATTACAAATAACATGAATTTAGATAGTAGATGCCTCCATACTCTTAAAGAATCAAAATTCCTAGGAATCATTAATTAATTCAATGTTTAACCCCTAGACACTTGATAAGGTCAACACTTTCAAGGTCCCTTCAAGGGAGGGACATGACACTCCTACCCTCCTAATTATTCTTTTCCTCAAGCAGAAGCACTCTAGAGCTGCAAAACTTTCCCTCCATGCTTCTATTGTGCCAATATGATTATAGTCATTTCTGAAATGACTACTTCTTTCAACAAAATTGTGATATCAGTTAAGGTAAATGAGTAGAATTCCTAGATCCCACTTCCTCCTCTGCAAGGATCCAAATTTTTCTGCCCCTTTTGGAAATATTGCATTCCAAAGAATGCCAGGGTCCCATGGTATTCTTTCCCCCCTTCCAAACATCAGTAACAGCAACAAAATTGTATCATCGTAGAAGATGAAAATCAAGATGTGAAAATCATACCACCACACTAATAATTGATCACTTCCCATGCCAAACTGGATATCTTTGAGACTCTCCCACCAAGCATGGAACTTATTAATGTGGGACCAAATCATCTTGAGCCTCTCTAAAGTATGAAAATCCATGTGTAAGATAGCACTGGAACTCATGTCACTGTTGTTATGGATACATAGGCGGTTATCCCATGCTCCTCCATGTATACTGAAACCATCATATAGCAGCCATACATGCTCATGCCACTGCTCATAGAATTACTCTGATGTGTCTAAAGTCTCTCTATTGATGCACGCAAGATGTTTAACCTCTAGTGCACACATCTCAATCATGTGTCTAGCCACCCAATCAATGGACAAAAAAACTTTCACGCTGAATGATTTAGGTGGGAATAATTCAGATAGTACTAATGCACTTGTCAAACCACATGGTTTGACCATCTATCCCTCAACTGGAAGAGTGGAAGTATCATGCTCCTCTTTAGGCATGAACAGAAAAAATCCTTTCACCCAATTTTCATCCCCACACGGTGTGGCTGAAATAGAAGTGTGGGGTGAAGAATTGTGAGCCAAATACCTACAATTCTCATCCATCAAGAGAATGGATCCACAACTTCCTCCATTAGTTTTCTCAGTGACAGTGTGATCATGTTCCTCCTCCAAAACTATATAACATTTTCCTAGATGCAACTCATAATCTCTTAGGAACCATGGAAGTGCTTGGTCTTCATATTGTTTGACCTCAAACTCCTCAAGCACATGCAAATCAGAATCCACCTCATGTGCATGTGTATGGGAGGTATCCAATAGCTGAAAAATAAGTCTTTGTTGTTTTCCACATGTCAAGACAATGTTAGTCACAACAAAAAATTCATTGCAGAAATAAAATTGTTTACCTGCCAAGGTCTTCATTCCCAAGGTGCCTTTTGTTGGAGACATTTACCACCTTACACACTCATTTTGGTCAATTTGTCCTAGTTACAACACTATCCTAAGTATTATTGGCTTAATTAACATTAGTGGAGCATTAAATGTCATCAGGTAGATCACACCCATGCCTACCTTCAGTCAAGGAGTCTAACTTAGCCTTCTCCTACATTCAGGGAGGCTAACTGAAGCACTCCGGGGGTGATCTGAGCGATATTAATGCACCTAATTGCTAACTCATGGTTACAATAAGTTAAACAGGGCATTGAAGGTGCCTCCCTTCATTAAATTGATTATTTAATGATTATTTAATGAACTGGAGTCAACAGAGGCACCTCCAACCACTTTTGATGTTCAGTTACACTTTAGTTAACCTCGTCAGGGTTCATTGGAGTCATTGAAGCACTAGCACTTGATGGTTGGATTTCTATTGCATGTGTCTGATATCTTTCAGTTGAGACTCAATTATTTATTGCACTCCAACTTCAGTTAGGGCTTAGTTGAGTCCATTAGGGTTTTAATGAATGGTTAACTTGAGTGTGACTATGGCTTACATTTAGTTAAGCTAGACTCACTCATTCAATTCAAATTACCTCCTTAGGAATTGAAATTTATTCTCATTCATGCTTGAAGCATGACATTGTAATGTAATTTTCTTATTCTTTGTGTGAATATACAGAGCGACTACTCATTCTGTAGTCCAATTACACCATTTCAGGAGTTATTTGTTGATTAATCTTTGATGAGATTGATGTTTAGTCCCTAGATCAATGTGCAAGATTAATATGGTATTAGATCTCATAGATGGATGAAGCTCTATCTCTCAAAAACAAGTTTTTTGATAGATTTCTGCATGAAAATTGAGCAATAGCTCAAAAATCTAGTACTGCACCAGAAGCCAAGGCTTACCACTTAATACCCCAAGTAAAGAACTTGTTGATAAAGATTACTTGATTGACTATGATGGGTGTGATGAAAGCCTAAAATGTACAGGCTATCTGACCTTAAATTTCCCTTTCTGTTGTGATTTTCAGGTTCTTTACAGGTGAAGCATTCACTCCAGCAGATCTGGATGGCCTCCTCAATAGATCTTTTGACTCCATACAATTTACACTCATGGAAAGGTGACATGGAGATTCATATGCACTCTAGAGGAATATATAGAGTCACCATGGAAACTGAAGATGAGCCTGTTTCTACCATATAAAAATAAAGATTCTTGAACAAGAAGGATGAAGCATTCGGTTTCTTGTGCCTCTCTATTTCCTGGGATCTTCTTTTCCATCTTGCGGGGTTGAAGAATCCAAAATAAATATGGGACAAATTGGAAACTCTATATGGAAATCAAGATGACTTGAGAGTTTATCAGCTCAAAAATGAATTGATGTCTCTCCAACCCTCCAATTTCGAGACTCTGAATGATTTTTTCACAAAGTTCAAGCACATTGTTTTACTCTTGAAGCAATGCAAAGTGGAGAAGGCAGATGATCAGCTCATCCTCACCATACTCTCCAAAATTGGGTCTGATTATTTAGTTTTTGTTTCTACATTATGTGGGGGGAAGGTCACAACCCCTGGATGGAAGATGCCTACACTGAATGCCTTCATTGAGTCCCTAACAAGTGAACATGACAAGCTTGTCCAGATGGGGATCATCAGATCTTCCCATGATCAATCCCTACATGTCTCAGGGCCCAAATATCTAAAGGGTAAAGGAAAGCAGTAGAAGAAACAAAAAACTAAATTTGATGCTCCTAATCCTAGAGTTGAAAACCAGCAGTATGATGAGTCTTCTGGCTTAAGGAAGAACAAAGGAAAAGGGCACCATGGAAAGGAAAAAGTCAAGTGTTCATACTACGGGAAGGGATTCCATCCTGAACATTCCTGCATGAAGAAGAAGCTTGATGAAGCTACCTCTCTCCTTGAGAGAAATCACATCAATCTTCTGGAAATATTTCAGAGGAGAGATCAGCAAGATTGAGAACCACAGCACGAAAAAGGTCATGCCCTCATGGCAAGCACTTCGAAGTCCAAAGAAATCTTGATTGATTTTAGAGCTTCGAACCACATGATGGCTGAAAAAGACTCTTTTTCATCCTTGGATACCAGCAAATCCATCCCCATCCACATGGGAGACGACTCCACCATCATTTTAGAAGGACAAGGTACTGTTGATCTTGAAAATGGTTTTTTTTCAAATGTGTTGTATGTACCATCTCTGGAATCAAATCTCCTTAGTGTCTATCATATGACACATATTGGAGTGCCTAAGAGAGTTTATTTCAGCCCAAATGATGTTGAGATAACAGAGCTTGCATCCAAAAAACTCATTGCTAAAGGTCTTGCAAACCATCATGCAAGAGCCTATGAGTTCTCCCACTTTGTGTCGAATGCAAAGCCCACTGCTCTGCTAACTCATGGAAATGAGGTTAGTAGGCTATGGCATGAAAGGTTTGGCCATATAAATTTCAAATATTTGCAGCAATTATAGAAAAACTCCATGGTTGAAGGCCTCCCGGTCATCAAGGCAACCATCAGAAATTGCAATGGCTGTGTGATTGGAAAACACCCTAAGCACAAGTTCGATCGGGGGAAGGCAAACTGAGCTACATGCATATTGGGGCTGATACATTCTGATATTAGTGGTTCAATGCCTATCACATCCATGAATGGATCAAGGTATCTTCTTACTTTTATTGATGATTTTTCAAGGTACACATGGGTCTTCTTTCTAAAAAGGAAGTCTAAAGTATGTGAAAATTTTTCTCAATTGAAGGCCTTGATAAAAAATGCCTCTAGGATTGAGATCAAGATCTTGAGATATGATAATGGAGGGCAGTATGTTAGTAATGAATTACTACACATATTCTCCCAAAGTGGTATTAAGGTCCAACATTCAATTCCCTACACTCTCCAGCATAACGGAGTAGCGAAAAGGAAGAATTGGTCTCTCAAGGAGATGACCACCTGTATGTTGGAATCCAAGAAGCTTGCTGAAAATTTGTGGGATGAAGCCATGCATGCTGCAGTATACATTCAGAACAGGGTGCCACACTCATCCATGAAAGGGAAGACCCCTTTCGAAGCATAATTTGGACACAAGCCGGATGTGTTGAACCTACGGGTGTTTGGGTCCACTGCATGGGCCCAGATTTCGCTTGATAAAAGAAGGGATTTCCAACTGCAAAGCATAGAATTTCTATTCATTGGGTATCCTAATGAATAAAAGAAAAACAGATAAAAAAATATAGATCATCATTGAGAGAAGTGTCAAGTTCGATGAGCCTCTTTAGGAGGTGGAACTAGTGAAAGAGAAAACTGCCATTAGAGGAAATTTCACCTCAAAATGGGCCTCTTAAAAAGTATTAATAAAATAATACTTAAAATAATAAAATAACATTTATTAATTTTGCAGGAAGAAAAGAAAAAAAATATTTTTTTGTTTGTATTTTCAACATATCTCCCCGTGTTTTTACTCAAATTTCGATTGGGAGAGCTATTTGGATGCGGAATTAAATTCTGCATCGAACGAGTAGCCACTTTGTCTACTTTTGATGGACCCCGCTACCCAAGAAACAAGAAATACTGAAAAAACATGATGATGACATCATCATCACATTTTTTTAGGTATTTCTTGTTTTTTCGGGTAGCAGGGTACGTCAAAAGTATGTCGAGTGGGTACTCGTTGGATGCAGAATTTAATTCCACATCCAACGAGCTCTCTCGATCGAAATTTGAGTAAAAACGCAGGGAGATATGTTGAAAATACAAACAAAAAAAGTAGTTTTTTTTATGATACCTATCCCCAAATTTATATTAAAAAAGTGTTTAAGACCTATAGAGTATTTAAATTTAAATAAATTTCATTGGATAACACATGATGACATCAAATTTGAGTTAAAGGTAAAATGCCGATTTTGAGTTGAAATTTTCTCTAATGTGAATTTCCTTCCTATTCTACTGAATATTTGGATGTTGAAATTGGGGGTGATGACCCTTATTTGGATCCTCTGATTTCTTATATCAGTGTGCAATCGTTAGATGCTGAATCATAACTTGAAGTGTAAAATCATTTTCTCACATGGGCCCGACAGACACTCTCCTCCGCAGGAGATAACATTGGAAATTTGGATGATCCAAGGAGAACTCGGTCTAATTTCCAAAGAGCAGGTATTGCGCTCTCTTATCCTGATAATTTGGTGTCCAAAACTTGCTATTTGATGATTAGTTTAGATCCAAAATCCTACTACTATGCTCATAAGGATCTGAGATGGCAATTTGCCATGGATGAAGAGATGAATTCTCTTCAGAAAAACACTACTTGGGAGCTAGTTTCTCTTCCTTTGGGAAGGAAATTGGTTCAATGCAAGTGGGTGTTTTGGGCCAAGGTTGCTGCTGATGGAAGAACCTATAAATATAAGGCAATTATGGTGGCAAAAGGTTTCTCTTAGTTCTAATGTGTGGACTACCATGAGACCTTTGCACTGGTTGCAAAAATGGACTCCATCGGCCTAGTTTTGGCAATTTCAACATCTAAGCACTGGGAAGTGCATCATAGGGATGTTAAGTCAGAATTTATACATGGAGATCTTCATGAGTAGATATACATGAAGCATCCTGAGGGCTACATCACTGATCCGTATTTGTTTTGCAATCTAAAGAAGTCACTATACGGGTTAAAACAAGCCCCAAGAGAGTGGTATTCCAAGATGGATGCCTTCCTTCTCTCGCAAAACTTCCAAAGGTGTAGACCAGATCCAAATGTGTATTTATAGTAGTATGATGATAATAATATTATTATTTTTTTATATGTTGATGACTTACTGATCACAGGTAGCACAGTTTCCTCCATTTAAGCCATCAAAACTGATCTCCACAATGCCTTTGAAATGAGTGATTTGGGGCTCCTAAAACAATTTTTTGTGCTCGAAATTGAGAAAATTTCTGATGGGATTCTGGTCACTTAGTTTAAATACATTTCATACCTGTTATTCAAGTTTAACATGGATGATTCTAGGCTTGCACCATTCCCTTTCCTTTCAGGGATCAGCCTTGAAGAAGGAAAAATCACACATCCCATGGACTGCACTATCTATCGACAACTGATTAGTAGCTTGTTGTACTTGACACATTCTCAGCCTAATATCTATTATGCCATGAATGATGTATCAAGATATATTCAGCAGCCTCATGATCTTCATTGGAAGGAAGCTAAGAGGATCCTCCCGTATATTCAGAGAACCAAGACCTACGACATTCACTATGCTGCAGACTCCGAGCTAGAGTTGGTTGGATACACAAATTTTGATTGAGAGGGTGATTCTATTGATCAAAAGTCTACTTCCATATATGTATTCATGTTTGGTGGTTGCCCCATTTTTTGGTCTAGCAAAAATAAAGTTGCCATAGCACTATCTTCAGCAAAGGTCGAGTATCAAGTAGTGGTGAATGCTTGCATCCAATGGATGAATAAGGAATTAAGGTCGAGTATCAAGTAGTGGTGAATGCTTGCATCCTAGATCAATGTGTAAGATTAATACCTCTATCTACATAATCAATGGATGAATAAGGAATTTTAATTTCTGATCCATATTGAATGTGATCAGCCATATTTCTGAAGGATAAGAACACTTCGTCCTTCCTCTCAATCTCAATGAGTGCTTGGCCCATATTTTCTTCCTCATATATTTTCATAAGCACCTATAAATATGCTCCTTCTTTGTGGTTCTCTTCCACATGAGGTTCCTTCAACACATCCAAAGTAATTACTGCCATATGCAAATGATTATTTTCCATGAAATATGGGGGGTGTGGTAAACTAAACTCCATTTGAAGTTGATCAATCTGCAACCTTTACTATTGAAGAGATTCTTGGGTTCTTTTCAAGGAATCATATGTAGCCTCCCATTTACTATAGAGTCTTTCAGACTCTTGTGTTTCCCACTTGAATGCACAATGGTATATTTCAACCACCATGAGGAGATGTTCCCTATCAGATATTAAGTTCACATTTCTCTCCTTCATCTTCACCATGCATTCTTTTAGTGCTATGTACTCCTCCAAAAAGGCTTCTCCTTCCATCTCTCCACCAGAATATTTCAAAAAATATCTTGCCACCAAGGCATTGATGCCAACAAAGTTTTTCATGGCTGCCCTAAGATTATTTCTATCCTTTTGTAGTGATCCACTAAAATGATGTGGCTCACCAAGAATATAATCCACCAAGGTTTATTCTTCTAATAGCTGACATATATGACCATTTTTTTGTGGCATGAATCCACCACATAAAACTCATCCTCAACATACAGGTCAGTCTTTGAATTTTATGCACACTGACTTCCATGATGTGAAGTGGAATGTATCTCTAAAGTCTAGAATGACATGTGATATGTACAAAAATCAGAAATCATCTCATGCCTTGGAATTTAATCTTCATCATGCTGCAAGAGAGTCGAAAATTATGAACTGTATCCATTCCTTTGCATCATATTTTTCTCCTTCAAATTTTCTAGTTCACATTCAGCAGGTGGGGGCTTGTCTTCCACTTCCTTAGGGAGTTCAGATGATGAATTTAGATATGATATTTGTTCTTATTTTGGATCTGATACAAAGATCCCTTATCACCATTGACAACATCACCTTTCTTTGCATTGATTTTGTGTTCACCAATAGAGAGACTAGGAGTAAACTCATCTCTCTCATAATTGTCATTCATCTTGTAGTCCTCAGATGTAAGTGAAGTATTTTCCTCCCACTATGGATTAGATTTTTGTGTGTGTAAATGGATGTAGAAAAATCAGAAATTTTATCACCCATTTTCTTCATCTTCCCATCTTTCTCTATAGATACTTTGGTGTCTTTCTCCTCAACTAAATTTTTTGGTTCACACCCAAGCGGTGTGGCCTTGTCTTCTTCTTCCTTATGTGGCTCCTGAGGTGACTGTAACTCTAATTTGTAATCCTCTTTTGGATCTGATACAAAAAATGTATTTCCACCACCATATGAACCCACATCCTTATCAGTGGTATGAAGATCACTCACAAGGAAAATGGAAGTGCATTCATGCTCATTCTCCTCTTGCAATAATGGGAAACAAGCAAGATCTTTTGGAGCATATTATTTAAAGCAACTTGATATTTCTACTTCTTGAAAGGTACTATAATCATTACTTGCAGATACTCTTCTTGAAGAAAAACCAAATAATCTCATAATGCTTGAACATGCTGATGGATTTGATGACTCTTCATTTTCGCTTTCTTCTTCCTCCTCATTGCTTAGAGAGGTGGAATAACTTGGTTCCTCTATGAATGATTTTCTGCTATTGAAAGTGTAATCATCTAAATTATTAGGCTCAAATCAAAATATGAAATAAAAATACACTTTGAAATGAATGGATTTATGAATCTCTTTCCCCAAGTCAAGATACTCTTCATAGTGGCAGGGCAACTTTCAATTGCATCTATCATCTTTGATAAATCCTTCTTAGGATTAGCCATTGTTGGTTCAACCATTATGTATTCATACTCCTCATTTTCAAAAAATTAACCATACTAGCCTCTTGACATTTTAAATCCATCATTAACATATATCACCTCTTCTTCTTCAACAAATTGACCAAAGTCACCATCTTCAACTACTGGTACAATCGTCATGGTTGCAACTTGAATTGTTGATATGCAAAATTTATTCACTGAGAGCTCACTTTCCAAAAGGGTGGAGGAAAGTGCTCTGATATGATACCACTGTAATATCCCTGATCTAATGTACATATTAGAATATTAACTTTCTACAAATTTTAAATTAAATTTCTGCTAATACTCTTGCAAACATTTAGTAAATTGTTGTTTCGGAAATTAAGGTATTTCACTGGGATAAATTGCAGACAAAGGGAGAGGTAAGTGAAGAAAACAAAGATATTTTATATGGATAATTTTCTCTTCCATAACACATTTATATATGGTTCCATTTAGGTTTCAAAATCCGCTATGCGGAAACCTACTTCCACACATTTGGGCAACCAAACCATGAAACTAGGAAGAGTAGTTCAATATTTTTCAACCAGGGGCTTGGGGAAATTGAATATGGATGTGATATAAAGTTATATTACAGTATACAAAAGTTTACACAGGTACATAAAATATTTTGGAATTCTAGGACATTGGATCATAAAACTAGTCCCTTGGAATGCACTCTAGGCTTGAGTTCCGGAACTTCCAAACACATGGAGAAGGTTAATAAAACTCAATTTCAGACATGGAAGGTGTTAAATATGAATTTAGTGAATTCTCATAAGTGAAATAAATAAAATTTGGAATGTTTAAGTCCTTCAACTCATTCAAAATCTAAAACTAGTCATTTTTCAATCCATTTCTAGCTACGGTGTGGAAATGCTTCTCCAAAGAAAATACAATCTATTCAAAAATATGTAATAATTATAGAAAGGAAAGAATACTTTATTTTATAGAAATAATGACTGAATCCAATCTCACAGGAGTTTCAGATCTTTACTTATTAAGTTAGTTTTCATTACAAGGCTAGAAAACTAGATTTTGAGGTAGACATTGTGATGAAAAAATATTAGAAAATTACAGAAACTTTGGCACTGTTAGGAGACTGATATTAGGGACTGAAAATAAAACCAATTAATGGAAGATATCCATCAATCTCTCTTCATCACTTCATATCACCAATATCTCATAAAAGGAGGAAATCTTGAAGATAACTCTGAGATTCGAATGGAGGAGTGTCCCAATCACTCTAATGTGCTGCACTAAAATGGAAATGGATTAAGAACATAAAATGACACTCCATTAATGGATGATATCTGATCCATATCTCCAATACAAACTGCAATGAGAAGGTAAGAAGAGTGGAGAAGGGGAACAAGGAACTTGGGGCACATCACCCAAGAGACTAAGGATCACCACTCAGAAATGAAGCTTAAGCTTCAATCAATTACAAAACATACATTAACCGAACTGAATAATGCAGTTGGAAATTCCTTTATGTAGACCTTGGGTAAGTTGTTGAGCAAGTCCTTCACCTGTTGAAAAAGTAACCCACTTGCCAATCATGTTCCTAAGCCATGAGTGGACCTCCTTTATGGGATTAACAATTTTTGTTTGGGTATGTAGGGTACTCCCAAAAGACCGAACACCTTGAGCAATCGCTTCACACAAATAGATCACAGATCAACACACCGATGTTTGTCATGTGGTTAAAACCCTCAAGAGGGAAACAGTCCATGGCCCCAGCCAAATAGCTACTTGGAACAATTTATTATGCAAAATAAATAAAGTTACATGAGCTTCTCATATTCGATCAACTAGCCAAGGACCCTCCATGCTCTTTAAATAGAGATCATGGACCAATTGGGTGTTAAACCACGGATCAATGGTATGTATAATCTAACAGAAGTTGAACATTCGGATCGCTTTATGTCTAGAGCATATCGTGACCGTCGGATTAGAATATTTACAAATGCATACTAATGCATACTAAAGAAACACACTTTACCTAACGAATATACTACACAAGTTGATCTTAATGAACTCCTAAGTGTCTAAATATCCTAACATCCCCCCTTAAGAACAACTTGGGATAGGATTGAAGGATTTACAAAAGTGACACTATTAGGAGAAGGAAGGAGGCATTAGAGCCTATCCCCCCTTAACGACACATTCTTGAACTCCTAACATAGACCGAAGTTTAGAAAACTTCGCTTCTGTAAGAGATTTGGTGAAGATGTTCGCAACTTGATCATATGTAGGGAAATAAAACACTTCAATAACACGATCATGCATCAGAGAAAATTTCAATTTAAAATGGGCCTTCCAAAAATAATACAAATTCCATGTCATCATGTATTAGCCAATCAAAATGCTTTAAAATTAAAAAAGGGAGCACCTCTTAAACAATTTTTAAATATAAATTTGGGGATAGGTATCATAAAAAAAACTACTTCTTTTGTTTGTATTTTCCACATATCTCACTATGTTTTTACTTAAATTTCGATCGAGAGAGCTTGTTGGATGCGAAATTTAATTATGCTCCAACAGGTACCCACTCGGCATACTTTAACGGCCCCCACTACCCCAAAAACAAGAAATATCTGAAAAAATGTGTTGATGACATCATCATCATGTTTTTCAGGTATTTATTGTTTTTGGGGTAGCGGGGCTTGTAAAAAGTATGCTGAGTGGGTACTTGTTGGATGTGGAATTAAATTTTTCATCCAACAAGCTCTCTCGATGAAAATTTGAGTAAAAACACAAAGAGATATGTCAAAAATATGAATAAAAAAATAGTTTTTTCTTTTCTTCCTCCAAAATCAATAAATATTATTTTATTATTTTAACTATTATTTTATTAATTTTCCTTAGGAGGCTCATGTTGAGTTGAAATTTCCTATAATGAACAAGATTTATGATGAAGTGCATGTGTAGCTGAATGTGTTTGTTGTGCTGATGTAGAACTTGATCTTTGGCAAGCTTGATGGCACTTTGATTGTCGCACCAAAGTGGAGGAGGCTACTGTTGCTCGAATCCAAACTCTAAAAGGATCTATCAAAGCCATAAATATTCTTGACTGACATTAACTGCGGCTCGATATTCTACTTCTGCTAAAGATAGAGCAAGAGCTTGTTGTTTCTTATAAGCCCAAGTGATAGGTCCAGATCCAATACTGAAAACATAACCTGCAGTAGAATTTTGATATTCAGGATCGCTGGCCCAATATGAATCAATGAAACCAACCAACAAAGGTTCCCCCCCTATACTACAATGAATCCCAAACTGAATTGTACCTCAAATATATTGAAGTATTCTTTTTGCTGCTTTCTAGTGACTTTCATGAGGTGTTTACATATAACGGGAAAGATGACCAACAACAAAGGAAAGGTCAGGATGAGAATGAGTCAAGTATAAGAGACTACCAACAAGCTGAAAATACAAGGTGGTATCTACTTCAGGGGTAGTACGAGTGGCAGAAAGTTTGACTTTGGAATGGAAGGGAGAAGGGGTTGGTTTACAAGCATCCCCCGGAATGCTCCAGTTAGCCTCCCCGAATGTAGGAGAAGGCTAAGTTAGCATCCTTGACTAAAGGTAGGCATGGGTGTGACTGGATGTTGTCAATTAATGTTCCACTAATATCAATTAATTTCAATTATACTTAGGATAGTGGTTTAACTAGGCCAATTTGACCAAAAAGAGTGTGTATGGTGGTAAATGTCTACAACACCCCCCCTTAAGATATACTCAGGAAGAGTTAGAAAAAATAGATGCATAAAAATGCTAGGGCCCTTAAAACTAAGGCCATAGGTCACCTTTTACAATGCTGAAACTGAAACAATGCTCAAAACAAACTAAGTGAGGAAAAGAGGGAAAACCCCCCCTCAAGCTAAACACTAAAAGTAGTCTGAATCACCTTGATGAACTCAACCCCAATATTGAATGTAGGTAAGTGAACTTATTTTCTGAAAATCTCTTGGTGAAGATGTTTGCAATCTTCTCATCAGTCAGGCAGTATTACAGAATGATGGTCCTATCATGCACTAGCTCCCTGATGTAGTGCATGTGGATCTCTACATGCTTGGTCCTCTACTTGGTAAATGGATTTGTGGATATCATAATAGCAATTTAATTGTCACAAAAGAGGACAGTGGACAAAGTAATACCAAGATCAAACTCTGAAAGAATTCCTTGCAACCAAACTGCTTAGATGCAAGCATTCATCGCTCCTCGATACTCAGCCTCTGTTGAAGATAGTGCTATGGCAGCATTATTTTTGCTTGAATAGAAAATGGGGCCCCCACCAAACATGAATACATATCTAGAAGTATAATTTTGATCAATAGAATCACCCTCCCAATTGGAATCTGTGTATCCAACCAGCTCTAGCTCAGAGTCTACAGCATAGTGAATGCCGTAGGTCCTGGTTGCCTGAATATACTGGAGGATCCTCTTGGCTTCCTTCCAATGAATATCATGAGGATTATACATTTATATTGATACAACATTCATGGCATAACAAATATCATGCCTATAATGTGTCAAGTACAACAAGATATCAATCAACTGTCGATAGATAGTGCAGTCCATGGGAGGTGTGCTTTTTCTTTCTTCAAGGCTGATCCCTGAAAGGAAAGGGAATAGTGCAGGCCTAAAATCAGCCATGTTATACTTGAATAATAGGTCTGAAATGTATTTGGACTGAGTAACCATAATCCCATCAGAATTTTACTCAATTTCAAGCCCCAAGAATTGTTTTAGAAGCCCCAAATCACTCATTTCAAAGGCATTGTGGAGAGCAGTTTTGATGGCTGAAATGGAGGCAACTGTGCTTCCTGTGATCAGTAAGTCATCAGCATATAAAAAAATGATAATTATATGACCATAATACTGCTGTAAATATACATTTGTATCTGATCTACATCCCTGAAATTTTTGCGAGAGAAGGAAGGAATCCATCTTGGAATACCACTCTCTTGGGGCTTGTTTTAACCCGTATATTGACTTATTTAGCTTGCAAACCAAAGATGGATCAGTGATGTAGCCATAAGGCTGCTTCATGTATATATCCTCATGAATATATCCATGCATAAATTCTGACCTAACATCCATGTGATGCACTTCCCAGTGCTTGGATGCTGAAATTTCCAAAACAAGGAGGATGGAGTCCATTTTTGCAACTGGTGAAAAGGTCTCATGGTAGTCCACTCCTTGGACCTGAGAGAAACCTTTTTCTACCATCCTTGCATTATATTTGTAGTTTCTTCTATTAGTATAAACCTTTGTCTGAAACACCCACTTGCATTGAACCAATTTCCTTCCTAGAGGAAGAGAAACTAGCTCCCAAGTAGTGTTTTTCTAAAGAGAATTCATCTCTTCATCCATGGTAACTCGCCATCTTGGATCCTTCCGGGAATGATAGTAGGATTTTGGATCTAAAATAATCATCAAATATCAAGTTTTGGACATCAAATTATCAGGACAAGAGAGTGCAATACCTGCTCTTTGGAAATCAAACCAGGTTCTCCTTGGATCATCCGGATTTCCAATGTTGTCTCCTGCGGAAGAGAATGTCTGTCGGGCCCATGTAGGAAGATGATTTTGCACTTCAGGTTCTGATTCAACATCTGATTATTTCTGCACACTGATATTATAAATTAGAGGATCCAAATCAGGGTCATCACCCCCAATTTCATCATCCAAATATTCAGTATAATAGGAAGAAAATTCAGTATTTTTTTCCTTCACTAGTTCCACCTCTTGAAGAGGATCATCAAACTTGAAACTTCTCTCTATGATGATATGTTTGGTATTGATATCAAATAGCTTGAACCCTTTATATTCATTAGGATACCCAATAAATAGATATTCTATGCTTTGCAGTTGCAAAGCTCTTCTTTTATCAAGCAGAATCCGGGCCCATGCAGTGGACAAAAACGCCCGTAGGTTCGACACATCCGACTTGTGTCTGAAGTATGCTTTGAAAGGGTTCTTCCATTTCATGGATGAGTGTGTCACACTATTCTAAATTTATGCTACAGCATGAATGGCCTCATCCCACAAATGTTCACCAATCTTCTTAGATTCCAACATATAGGTGGTCATCTCCTTGAGAGACCGGTTCTTCCTTTTTGCTACTCCGTTTTGCTGTGGAGTGTAGGGAATTGAATGTTGAAACTGAATACCACTTTGGGAGAATATGTATAGCAACTCATTACTGACATACTCCCCTACATTATCGGATCTCAAGATCTTGATCTTCAGCCCAGAGGCATTTTCGATCAAGGCCTTCAATTTAGAAATTTTTTCACATACTTCTGATTTCTTTTTGAGAAAGAAAATCCATGTATACCTTGAAAAATAATCAATAAAAGTAATGAGATACCTTGATACATTCATGGATGTGATAGGCATTATACCACTGATATTAGAATGTATCAGCCCCAATATGCATGTAGCTCGGTTTGCCTTCCCCCGATCGAACTTGTGCTTAGGGTGTTTTCCAATCACACAGGATTTACAAATTCTTGTGGTTTCCTTGATGACCGAGAGGCATTCAAACATGGATTTTTTATGTAATTGCTGCAAATATTTGAAATTAAGATGGCCAAACCTCTCATTCCATATCCTACTAACCTCATTTCCATGAGTTAGCAGAGTGGTGGGCTTTTCATATGCAACAAAGTGAGAGAACTCATAGGCTTTTGCATGATGGTTTTCAAGGACTTTAGCAATGAGTTTCCCGGATGCAATTTCTGTTATCTCAACATCATTTGGGCTGAAAGATACTCTCTTAGGCACTCCTATATGTGTCATCTGAGTGACACTAAGAATATTTGATGCCAAAGACGGTACATACAAAACATTAGAGAAAAAACCATTTTCAAGATCTACAGTACCTTGTCCTTCTGAAATGATGGTGGAGTCATCTCCCATGTGGATGGGGATGGATTTGCCAGTATCCAAGGATAAAAAGGAGTATTTTTCAGCCATCATGTGGTTTGAAGCTCTAGAGTCAATCAACAGTGCTTTGGACTTCAAAGTGCTTGCCATGAGGGCATGACCTTTTTCATGCTATGGTTCCCGATCCTACTGATTTTCAACTCTAGGTTTAGGAGCATCAAATTTAGTTTTTGGATTTTTCTTCTACTTTCCTTTACCCTTCAGATCTTTGGGCCTCGAGACATCAAGAGCTGGATCACGGGAATATCTGATGATCCCTATCTGGACAAGCTTGTCATGTTCACATGTTAGGGACTCAATGAAGGCATTGAGTGTAGGCATCTTCCATCCCGAGGGTTGTGAGCTTCCCCATACAGAATGCAGAAACAAAAAATGAATAACCAGCCCCAAGTTTGGAGAGAATGGTGAGGATGAGCTGATCATCCTCCTTCTCCACTTTGCATTGCTTCAAGAGTAAAACATAATGCTTGAACTTTGTGAAAAAATCATTCAGAGTCTCGAAGTTGGAGGGTTGGAGAAACATGAGTTCATTTTCAAGCTATTAAACCCTTAAGTCATCATGATTTCCATATAGAGTCTCTAATTTTTCCCTTATTTATTTTAGAGTCTTCAATCCTGTAAGATGGAAGAAAAGGTCTCGAGAAATAGAGAGGCACAAGAAACCGAAGTCTTCATCCTTCTTGTTCAAGAATCTTGATTTTTCTATGGTGGATCCAGGCTCAACTTTAGTGTCCATGGTGACTCTAAAAAGTCCTCTGGAGTGTATTTGAATCTCCATATAATCTTTCCATGAGTGAAAATTGTATGGAGTCAATAGATCTACTAAGGATGCCATATGGATGTGCCGGAGCGAATGCTTCACCTGTAGAAACCTAAAAATCAAAACAGAAAGGGAAATGTAAGGTTGGAGATCCTGCACATTTTAGGCTTTCATCACACCCAACATAGTCAATCAAGAAACCCTGATCAATAGGTTCTTTACTTTGGGTATTAAGTGGTAAGCCTTGGCTTCTGGTGCAGTGCTGGATTTTGAGCTATTGCTCAAATTTCATGCAGAAATATGTCAAAAAGATTGTTTTTGAGAGATAGAGATTCACCCCACCGTAAGCTCTGATACCATATTAATCTTGTCTATTGATCTAGGAAAAAAGAATCAATATCATCAATAATTAATCAACAAATAACTCTTGAAATGGTGTAGTTGGTCTACATGAATAGTAGTCGCTCTGTATTCACATAAAGAATGAATGATTACAATTATAATGACATGCTACAAGAATGAATGGAGAGAAAATTCAAATTCCTTAGGAGGTCATACGAATTGAATGAGTGAGTCTATATTAATAGACTATAAGCCATGCTTCACACTCAGTTAACTAGTGAACAAGACCCTAATCGACTCAACTAACCCTAACTAAAGTCAGAGTGCAATAAATGACTGAGTCGTGGAAAAACCAAACTCCAAGACAATGACTGAGTCCCACTGGTTAACTATTTCACACTCAGTTAACCAGTGAACAAAACCCTAATTGAATCAACTAACCCTACCTAAATTCAGAGTGCAATAAATGACTAAGTCTTGGAAAATCCAAACTCCAAGACAATGACTGAGTCCCACTGGTTAACTGGTTCACACTCAGTTAACCAGTGACCAAAACCCTAATTGACTCAACTAACCCTAACTGAAGTCAGAGGTGATTACTTACTATCCCTTGCAATCCAAGGGACCGTGTTCAACTTGGAGAACATTGTATCAAACATCCTCTCGGCTTGCATTGCTTCAGCCTTGGGAGGGGTTTCCCAGAAAAAATTAGAGTTCTACACGAGCTCCATACTGATTGATTGCATACTATGCAATCAACCCTTCCCAAACCTGAACTGTATTTAGTACTGAGAGAGAACACCAGTCTACTCACCCTACAAGACACTGTGGACACATAAGTACCACAGTCACTATAGAGAAGTGTGTGAACACTTCATTATGCCATTATATACATTAATTTTATTAAAAGAATGCAATTGCATGTTGGAAGAAGCATTGCAGGTTATTGAAGAATATGTGGATTACTACTTAACGGAGGATGGACTGTATATCAGAATGTATGGATGCTCCAGAGCACCTTCACTACTTCCAAAGTATGCCACTGATTATGTGGTACACAAGGAGGCAGTCAGGCAGGTCTTCTTAGATGGCATAGGGATTTTTTTATTTGAACATAAGAAGGCAACTTATCCTCCTTTACCATTTAGGTTGGCAAGCTATAAGTTCACAAGAGTTAAGAAAGCCGATTAATTTGTAGAAGAATTAGGGAAATTACAATTTGGGGAAATAAATTTCCATAGGAATGATTACCCGAATAAAGTGGCAGAGCACTGCAAGGAAGAAAATGTACATTTTGAGTATACAAGCCACTAGGATAAAAACAAATCCATTTTCTGAAATGCAGAAAACATAATTGCATTAAAAAGAAGATTTAAAAAGAAAATCACTACTAAAGGCGGGAAAGGACAAGATAAGTAGAAAAAAGCAGAGGAAGAGGAGGCTAGGAAAAGAGATGAAGATGCTAGGAGACTAGGATAGGAAGCCAAAAGATGGCTTAAAGGTGAGGAGGAAGAAAAGAGAAAAGTTGAACAAGAAGCAGCTAAAAATGCAGAAGAAGCTACCAAGATTGAAGAAGAAGAAAGGAAAAGGAAAATGGATGAGGAACTTAGGAAGCAGGAAGCAGAAAGATTAAAACTGGCAGAGTCCATGACAGAGAAACAAGCTTCCGGTCCTTTAGACATTCAGGTTCATGATGTGGGTAATCCTGATTTTCAAGATCCTGAGGTAGCTACTAGCAGCACATTGGGACAAGTTGTTGTTCCTACCCTAAGACTGATCCCTTTTGAATAGAAGAAAGGGGAAGAGGTGCCAGACTTCAACACTATTTTTTACGACAGGGAAACAAAAATAATTGTGAAGAGGACCGAGAGGAAGGTCGAGACCAGGGGGCAGTCAGGGAAAATGATAAATGATACAACCGTGGTATATGGGATAGACAAGGACCCAAGATTCACTATAAGAGCTGGAGCAGCATTGATCCATGCTTTTGAGGACAATTTGTATTGGATAATGACTGATCTTGAATAGTCAAAGAAATCTATTGCCCAACTAAAAGATACCCTAATAAGGGAGAGAGAGCAAAGTATTAAATTGAAAAGGAAGTTTGAAGACATGCATCATGAAATAAAGTCTTCAAAAGTAGAGCTCCAATTCCTCCAAGTAGAGAAGAGATCTCTAGTGGTTGCCTAGGAAAGTCTAGAAAAATTGCAATAGGAATGTCAGGGGCTAAGGACTAAAAAGGATGGGTTGAAAACGATATTTGAAATCCTTCATACAGAAAAGGATCGGTTGCTAAGTAAGATAGGGGAGATGGAGTTACAGAAAGCTACCTTGGAGGAGTCAGAGAGGAAATCTCAGGTGCAGACAGCATAGCTTAAAGAACAAGTTACTTCATTAGTAGCAGCTCTAGAAGAAGCCAGGGAATAGCAAGCTAACCTTCAGCCTTTCAAGGATCATGTTATAGCACAAAGGAGCAAGATGTACCAGCTACAAGTATCCATAGAAGAAGAGAGGTGCAAGATATTGCAGGTAGACAATAGACTGGAAGAAAATTTGGAAACTTCATATTTTGTGGACAGATCGCAGGACATTTTGGAAGTCCTGATGGGAAGAATGGAGAGATTAGAGCCTAATGAGGAAATCCCTATAGACCTTCCAGCAAAATATCAACAAGGCCTGAGACAAGACTATGATTTATTGGAGTTTGCCATAAACACAGCCGAAGAATTTAAGAAGGCTGTAAAGAAGACAAAGGGAGCTTGTATAGAGTTTTGCAGGACACTTTTGATTACTTACAATCATTTCCAGGTTGGAGCACTCCGGGGGTGATTACTTACAAACAATTATTTTAGATCATAATAATAAATTCTCTAGTACTTTTTGCTCTAGCATGTGGTTGATCATGGAAACCAAGTTCACAAAATGGACTACCTTCCAGCTGGCAAGTTACGAATAGATCAATGTAGTCAGCAAGATGATTGTGCATATCCTAAGAATGAACTACACAAAATATTCATGCAGATGGGATGAGATCCTTGCCTATGTTTAACATAACTATAATAGTTCCCTTCATATATCTAATAACTGCAAAACCTTTTTAAGTTTTCTCACGATTAATTCTATCCATCAATCCCAATTGACATGAGGTTAATCATGTATCCAAATTTGTTGAGTAGATTAAGACATCCATCAAAGATTCAATGCCTTTAGAAAGAGAGAGTAATTTAATGCTTGAATAACTCATCTTTCCATGTTTCCCCTTCTATTGGAAAGTTTTTCGACTTGGTGAGGTACTCGGTAATTGCTCAATGTCATATTATTTTGTTGAAAGTGCATATAGCACCACATTTTATTGACCTTTTTTGTATATAATTTAATTAGAGTTTATTTAATCTCATTTTATGTGGTTAATAGTTCTACAACATAGGATTAAAGCTTCATATTTGAATGCACAATTTTAGTGATATTTGCTTAGGGAAATGACACAATAAAGCTCAACTTCAACTCATAAATGGTGCATATAATAGTCTATAATAGATAAATATGAATATATAGCATTTAAAACATTCAAATATCTCACCAAAATTATATAACATTGACCCAAATTGCAATATACATCAAATACACAATCTCCATTGAAAGGGAAAATCATCACATGGAAATTAGTCATAAGAAAGCTTGGAAACGTGGACATTTGCATATGTATTTATTTTTATTTTGAATTATATAGCATGTGAAAATTATATTACAGATACATACATCATACATCAGATATTGGGAATCAACTAAACTCAGTTGGGCTCAACCACCATTCACAATAGTGTGCCTTCATAGAAAAACATGGAAATTGAGAGAATGGGAGGAGAGATGGGTCACGAACAGAAGAAACATCCTATATGAAATAAATCACTCCATGAAGCTCAAAATGAGAGGTCTGATTTGCCTCTCCCATGTCCAAATTGTATTATAACCTCTCTCTCTCTCAAAATTGGCTCACTAGTAGGGTAAGTGTGCACTCACCTTGCAAAGGACAAGCTAATTCTCTCCAAATGCCAAAGGAAAATTTAAAAAATGATAAAAATACCTTTCCATTCCTCATGAAATATTTTTGAACCCTCATAAGTTCATCTAAGTTGAATTCATTCCCATAGGCTTCCTCCACCTCATCCTTGATGTTTAGTAACCTCCATGCCACTTGGTATTCTCCTCAACCCTTCATCTTCCACCCAATTCGAATGGCTTCCACCTAGTCCCAAATGTGTCCTCTTGGAGGATATTTTTATCCCTAACATGTTAGGTTTTCATAGTTCTGCAACCATGTCTTACTTGTCATAGCATCTTCCATCATTGTTGTCATAAAGAGCAGGGAATCTAACTCCACATGGCACCTAGTTTCTTCCTAGACTCTTCCTCTTCTATGGGGAGTTACTCCTACTCACCCATTCGAATAATTGGTCTCATGATATGTCATTTTATGATTCTTCGCCTTCCAATAACATTCCATCAGTCATAATTTCTAATTTGGGTTTATTTCATGACATGTGTAAGGAAGCATCTATCCACCCAAGGCCCCCATGGACCTCTAAATGTCTTTATGAAAAAATGTCACTTTATTTCTCCATATTTATTATTTGTATGACATAATTTAATGTTTAAATGATAAAATAAGGCTCTCTTGGGTCCCATAGATCCCTTATTTCAATATTTAATGCCTCCCCCCCAACCTAGGGAACTAGTAGGTGGGTGAACATTGTCAACTATTAGACCTATTATAATGGGGACATGACAATCCTCCCAACCAAATATTGCTTGTCCTCAAGCAATGAAAAGTTTGGATTCTGCAAAATTTGTTCATCTTCCCAAGTGGCCTCCTCACTAGGCAAATCCTTCGATTGTACCAAATATTCTTTTATTGTTCTGCTTCATAGCCTTCTTTCCCTTGGTTTCAAGATTTTGTTTGGAATGAGAACAAGTTTCCCTTCATCATCCAAAGGTGGTAAATTATATGAAAATTAAATGTGCTTCCCTATAACATTATTTAGAAAAGAAACATGAAAAACATTATGAATGTTTCTTCCCATGGGAAGCTCCAATTGATAGGGCACTTCTCCAACTTTTCGAATCACTTTGTAAGGACCATAAAATATTGGTTTGATATTTTCTGAACCTTTACCTTTTATGTTGGTTTGTTTGTAGGGATGAAACCTGAAATACACCAAGTCTTTCACTTGGAATTGTCTCTCCATTCTATGTTGGCCTGCATATTGTTTCTGCAGATTTTGAGCAACCTGCAAGTTATCTCTCAAAACCTTCAAAATTTATTGAATTTCTTTAATCCAATCCTTATAATTTGGAGCTCTACTATAAAAAAAAATGTGTTCAATAAAAGTGGATGAATCATAACCATAAATTTCTTTAAAAGGAGACATTCCAATGGACATATGGAAAGTACTATTGTAACAAAACTCACCCAAATGAAACCATTTTATCCATGCTTTTTGCTGTTGACTAACATAGTAGCCTTCAAACCATTGATTCACCCTCTTAGTTTGGACATCAGTTTGGAGATGATAGCTTGTGCTACGTGTCAAATTTTTCCCCACCATTTTGAAGAGTTCTTGCCAAAATGCACTAAAAAATATTTTATCTCTGTCACTAACAATGCTCTTAGGAAGCCCATACAATATTAAAAATTCTTTAAAAAATAGTTCAGTCACTTCTGCAGCAGTGAAAGTGATAGTAACGACACATAAATGAGAAAAATTAGCGAGTCTATCCACCACCACAAATATGCAATCCTTACCAAATACTTTGGGAAAACCAGTGATGAAGTCCATGTAAATGCTCTCCCATTTTTGTGTTAGAATTGGCAAGAGATGTAAGAGACTATCCTGATGAGTGTGCTCCACTTTATTTTGCTGAAATGTTGGGAATTCATTAAAATACTTCATAACATCATCCTTAAACCTTTTCAATGAGATTATTTCCCTCAACATTCATCATGTTTTGAAGAAACCAAGGTGACCTGCTAGAGGAGAATCATGAGATGTTTTTAAAATTTCCTCCTTCAAACTTGAATTAGGGACAAAATAGATTCTACATTTGTAGTATATGATTCATTCCAATACCTTATACCTATCATCATTGTTAGTGCCATAAAAAATTTAACAAGAAAAATGACCTTTGGCATACTCTATTTCTAATGTGGCTTTCCAATTTTTTGCTACATCCATGAGAGAAACAGAAGGTATTCTAGATAAGGAATCAACTAACACATTATTTTTCCCCTTCACATATTCAATATCAAAGTCAAATTCTTGAATATTTCTCACCCACTTTTGCTTCCTTTCATTTAAATCTTTTTGAGTGAGGAAGTACCTTAAGCTATTATGGTCAGTTTTGTCTACAAATTTGTTTCCCACCAAGTATTGTCTAAACTTGATCAAAGCATGCATGATGGAAAAAAATTCTTTATAAAATATGGAGTAAATCCTCTCATGTGGCTTTAGTTTTATACTCTCAACATATATTGGGTGTTGTCCTTGTTTTAGGACTGGTCCAATGCCTTCTCTTGTTCCATCACATTCCAAGACAAACGGTTTAGAAAAATCAAGCAATACTAGAATAGGAAAATTGCTTATTACCTCCTTCATTATTTGAAAATATTTTTCAGCCCCTTAATTCCATTGGAAATCATATTTCATTGTCAAATCAGTGAGAGGTGAAGTGAGTTGGGAGAACCCATTTACAAACTTTCTATAGTAAGTGAAAATTCGAATGAATCCTCTTAGTTCAATGAGACTTTTGGGATGAGGCCAGTCTAAAATGGCTCTTATTTTCTCCATATCCACCTTCACACTATATTGACTAATGATGTGTCTAAGATACAAGAGCTTTTTCAAACCAAACTCACATTTTGATAGCTTAGCAAACAGAGATTGATCATACAAAATTTTTAGTACCTCTAAATGTTGCAAGTGTTCCTTCCATGTTTTATTGTAAATAAGAATGTCATCAAATAAAAAAAGTACTAGCCTATGAAGTTGCTTATGGAATATGTTGTTCATGCATGATTGGAATGTGGCTGGTGCATTTGTCAAGACAAAAGGCATGACAACAATCCTCTATAGATAGGTGTCTCTTCTTTTAATTATTAAATAATAAAATATTTATATTACAGTAAGCTTTGACCATCCTTGGTCAACACCATAAAAATTTACAATAACTTTTAAAGTAATGAATTTTCACAAAAATAAAATGTTTTCAGTTATAGGTGGGTTACAAACAGCCCCTCTTATAAGTTCAACATCATCCTTGATGTTGCTTAAATATCATTAGAGTCCTCTTGGAACAAAATTGGATATGTTTTGCATATGACTCCCCAATTTCTAGGTTGCTTCATTTGAACTAAGCTGCTTCCATTGCACCTTTACTTGTCCAATGGTGCGATTCTGGAGAAAAATTTCTCTTTTGTCGATGATACAATCCAGTTCCACCTGAAAATATCCTTTTGGTTCTACCTAGATAACATTCCAATCGATTAAATGAGTACCTTATAAATGTTGCAAGTGTTCCTTCCATGTTTTACTGTAAATAAGAATGTCATCAAATAAAAAAATTACTAGCTTATGAAGTTGCTTTATGGAATATGTTGTTCATACATGATTGGAATGTGGCTGGTGCATTTGTCAAGACAAAAGGCATGTCAACAATCCTCTATGGATAGGTGTCTCTTCTTTTAATTATTAAATAATAAAATATTTGAATTACAGTAATCTTTGACCATCCTTGGTCAACACCATAAAAATTTACAATAACTTTTAAAGTAATGCATTTTCACAAAAATAAAATGTTTTCAGTTCTAGGTGGGTTACAAACACCCCCTCTTATAAGGTCAACATTGTCCTTGATGTTGCTTAAATATCATCATAGTCCTCTTGGAACAAAATTGGATATGCTTCGCATATGACTCCCCAATTTCCAGGTTTCTTCATTTGGACTAAGGTGCTTCCATTGCAGCTTCACTTGTCCAATGGTGCGATTCTGGAGAAAAATTTATGTTTTGTCGATGATACAATCTAGTTCCACCTGAAAATATCCTTTTGGTTCTACCTTGATAACATTCCAATCGATTAAATGAGTAGCATCATGTACATACTTTTTCAATATAGAAATAAGAAATACATTATGTATTTTGAGACTAGGTGAAAAATCTAACTGATAATCCACTGGTCGAACTCATGACAATATCTCAAATGGTACGCAATACCTAGGTTCTAATTTAGCACAACTACCCAACTTAAATGAGTTTTTTTTTGGGTTTTACCTTGACAAAAACATGCTCAGCTACTTAGAATTTATTTTCAGTTCTTTTAAAGTCTGCATGACTCTTTTGTCTATCCCGTGCAATTTTCAGATTGCTTTGTACCTATTTCACTGTTAGTTCCATTTATTTTAACAAGTCAGGTCCTAACATCAATCTATCAACTGGATTACTCCATGAAATGAGAGTATTGTATCTCCTACCATACAATACTTCAAAAGGACTAAGTTTAGTTGAAGCTTGATAATGATTGTCATAAGCAATCTTGAATAAGTGCATATATTCTTCCCATTTCTTTGGATGATCCCTAACATACATCCTTAACATATCTTCTAAAAATTTATTTACTCTTTATGTTTGTCCATCCATTTACAGATGATAAGTGATACTAAACTTTAGTTTAGTGTCCAATCCTTTAAACAATGATTTCCAGAAATTACCAGCAAACTTAGGATCCCTATTAGAAATTATCATCTTAGGAATTCCATGCAAAGGAAAAGTTTCCTTCATAAAAATACCAACAATATTAGCAACATAATAAGTAGTTTTAACATGTATAAAATGAGATGTTTTGTTAATTTTGTCTACCATTACCATCACCTAATCATTTTGATTTTGATTTTTAGGTAGTCTTGTTATGAAATCAAGGCTGATAATTTCCCATTTCCAATATGGGATTGGTAATGGTTGCAATAGACCTGCTGGTTGTCAATGCTCAGCTTTAACATGTTGACATTCTATACACCTAGTTATATATTCATCCATTCATTTTTCATATTGGGCTAGAAATAATATTTTCTTAACATTGTTATTATCTTTTGGTAACAAGGGTGTCCTGACTAAGGACTTTTATGTACTTCATTTAATATCAACAATTTAATTTATGGTACATTGGGTACATATAATTTATTTTTATACTGCATTAAACCTTTTTCATTCAAACTAAAATCTGCTTTTATATTTTTAGATTCATTTTTTGTAACCTTTTCTCTTAAATTTTGATAATCTCTATCCATTTTTACTCCATCTTCAAACTTATCATCCAATTTTTTTTTATAGGTGCTAACAACGACTATAAAATTAATATTTTCATTTATGCTTAAGTCATCAACCACCTTATTCTCCTTTCTTTTTATATGTTTGATCTCTAAATCATATTTGCTAAGGAAAGCTAACCATTTTGCTTGCCTTGCGTTCAGATTTTGTTTATCAAACAAGTATTTTAAACTTATGTTGTCAGACATAAATAAAAATATTGTACCGATTAGATGATGGCGCCACATTTTCAAGGCATGTATTATGGAATCCAACTCTAAATCATAGGTAGCAAAATTATTTTCATGTAATTTTAACTTCCTTGACTCATATGCTATTACATGACCTTCTTGCATTAACACTCCACCTAGGCCCTCATTGCATGCTTCAGTGCATACAACAAAGTCCTTATTTTGATCTTCTATTTTTAAGATAGGTGTAGTGGCTAATAATTATTTGAAATTTTTAAAACTTTCTTCCCATTTTAAATCCCATAGAAATATTTTTCACTTTTTTTGTAAGAATGTTATGGGATTCATGATCTTCGAGAATCTTTCTATGAATTTTCGATAATAACCTGTAATCCCCATGAACGATCGTACATTCGATACATTCTTAGGAACAAGCCATTCCATTATTGCTCTTATTTTATCAAGATCCACTGATATCCATTCCTTGGATATCACATGGCTTAGATATTGTATTTTATCTTTAAAGAATTCACATTTACTGAATTTAGTGTACAATTTGTGTTCTCTCAAAACTTGTAATATTATCTCTAGATGTTTATCATGTTCTTCTTTTGTTTTTGAATAAAGTAGTATGCCATCTATAAATAAAACTACAAATTTATCCAATTACGTAATTAAGACACAGTTCATTAAACACATAAAAGATGCTGGAGTGTTCGGTAGCCCAAATGGCATAACTACAAACTCAACTACCCGTAATGGGTTTTGAATGCAGTTTTAAATATATCTTCATCTTTAATTCCGACTTGATGATATCCATATCTCAAGTCTATTTTCAAGAATACTGTTTCTCCATGTATTTTGATAGAACAGATCATCCATGCAGGGCAATGTATATCTTTTTTTAATTATCATCTTGTTTAATTGACGATAATCTATACATAAGAGAAATGTGTCATCTTTCTTTTTAACAAATAAGATAGGTGCTCTCCAAGGGGATACACTTGGTCTTATATAATTTTTATATATTAACTCTTGTAGTTGTATTTTTAATTCATTAATTTCCAGGATATTCATCTGATAAGGAGCTTTTGAATTGGGTAAATATCTAGGTACTAATTCATAAGTAAAATACAATTCTCTTTTCGGAGATAATCTTGGAATCTCTTCTAGGAATACATCCGAAAATTCTTTTAAAATTGGTATATCATCAAATTTTAATTTATCTTCTTTATTCATGTGTTCATTATTCATTACATGTACATGAAAAACTTTGCAACCTTTATGTACAAACTTTTTCATTTGTAAAGCTGAAATATGTCTAACAGAAACTTTCCTACATATTCCTTTCCCTATAAGTGTTTCTCCTTTTTCATCTAAGCATGGAAATGTTTTCTCAAAGAAATTTAAAACTACTCTATGTTTTTCCAGCGAGTCCATACCTATTAAAACATCATATGACCTTAGAAGTAGTACATTTAATGTCACTTGATTTTTGAATTGACTCATAAACATTTCATAATCCTCAACATATCTAACTACCTTTCTTTCGGTTCCAGTAGCTAACTGAATCAACCAAGATTTTTCAAATTTTTTTGAGTGCAATTTACAACTTTCTGCTATCCTAGGTGACACATAACTTAAACTAGTACCTAGGTCTATCAAAATAGAAATGGGTTTGTTCTGTATCATACATTCTATTTCAACCATAGATGTTTAGGGATCATCCTGTTGATTCTCCAAGGATGCATTAATTTTGGGCATCTCATTTTCTATGCCACCAACAGTTGTTGCTTCCTGTACTGTATGCACATTGTTGAAATTCTGCTTTATGTTTAGACAGTCCTTTGCATAATGAGGTCCCTGACACTCCCATCATTTTACAGGTTCTCTTTGTTCATTATTTTTAACATTAATTGTTAGGTGGATCTCTGTTCTTTTTTGCTCTAAAATTATGTTGTGTATTACTTTTAAAGTCTGTTCCCTTATAAGTATTCTTTGAATAATTTCGGGAATTATTTCCAAATTTTTTATTGGACTTAAAGCCCTTCCTTTTTTGTTCAAAACTATTTGTTCTTATACCCTTCCATTTAGGTACACCTTCTCTTTTATTTTTGCTTTGTTTATAACATAAATTAGCTTTCCTCATTGATTCCTCAAGGGTTTTTGGATTGTCGTATTCAATTCTGTCCTTGAAGATAAAAGGTAAACAACTCAGAAACCTCTGTATCTTAGGATTTTCATCGATGATGTAAGGTACGTATCGTAATAAACTTAAGGATTTACTACTTAGTTCCTTCATAGAAATTGAACCTAGCTTAAGATAATAGAATTCCTTATCCCTCTCTTCGTATTATTGTTCAGAATTTTTTTTCTTTTAAAGTATTTCTTAAAAGTCCTCCAAGTTACATACTTTTCTCTAATGTTTTTCACTCTTTAGTTTATATCTTGCCACCATATATCAACGTTTCCAGTTAATTTATAAATATCCATTCTAGCTTTCATCTTATCTGAGTAATTATAGATTTGAAAATACCTTTTCATACATGATGGCCATGACTAAGATTCTCCTTTTTCCACCTCACAATTAAACATAGGGGGTTTTATCTTCATAAAATCTCCTGAAATTTCTTCATAATGTTTATATTTTCTTTTTTTAGGACTTCTGTCACTATCGCTAATTTTATTAGAATATTTATGTTTCTCTCTATGTGACCCAACACTAATTCCTAAGGAGGAATTACACTCATTATCAGAGAATTTTAACTTTTTACCTTTACACTTGTAGGATATAGTTCCAAATTCAGATTCATGTTCTTTTCTTTTATCCTTTCCTTCGTTATGCAATTTATCCAACAATATTTGATTTGATTCTTCCCGTTCTATTAGGATTCTTTCATTATCTTTCTTAACATTCTGCAATTCAGCTTTTAAGTCTTTTACAGTTTGAAGTAATTTACATGGTTGATTATTTAGTTCCACATATAAATTATCTGGATTATTATGATTTAAGCCATCTTTGGCACATGTCTCTACTCATTCCATTTCCCGCAAAATACAAATTTATACTTCTGTACAGAAATGATTTTTAAACATAAGTCAATATTTTTTTTCTTGTTTTTGTATTGAGCACGCGAGTTGAGCCAATATTCAGGACTAGTGTTTGAAATCCATGCTCTAATACCACATGTAACAACTTCTAAATTACATAAGTAATTTTTTTTATTATGGAGGGTTTAGATCAATAAACGACCTAATATGGTCTTACATAACTTTTAAGAATTAAAATAAACCCTACATTCCATTAAGAATATAGGAATTATCCTATAATGAAATTTTATAAAACTGATACTTAAAAAATCGAAAATGATAAATCCATTTGTGATTCATAAACAATAGTATGCAGGTTTTAATTCTTATGATAATTTACTTGTTTTCACAATGTTAATGTAACATGCCTACCTTTTTGTAACTTACAGTTTGTGTGCTTATATTGTATGGATTCAACATGTTTTTAATATCTTAAACCCTATGATTATTAACCCTATTTCGATGTTACGGTTACATGATTTTAGGTCTTACTTAGCTTTTATAAGCTAATTTAATGTTTAACTCAGTATTATTGCATGTGTTTTCAACAAAAGGATTAGTCCCCCCTGCTTCCGCTACCAAAACAAACTAACGAGCCAAGGTAACAAGTGTTATGGTGACAAATGAAAGTCTTAAAGGGAAAAAAATGAAATCAAAATAGTGATTTTACACCACAACTGTGCAAAATATATTTATACATAGTTATGTGAAGAACAATACTATTTACCTAGAAACGACTACTGCATTCATGTTTTTATTTAAAAGGGCCAATCTAGTTTTAAAATGGTTACGACCCATTGTTTGCTGGAGTTATGTTTTTGTTTTTAGGGTTCCCGTACTGTCAAAATGATGCCCATATTTGTTTTCTAAAGCTAGGTGGTTTCACTATAGGTTTAGCTCTTAAAATTTCTTGGAATTTAACCCTACGGGGCTTGAACTCTCAACTTGTATTAATTCCCTAAATGAGGAGGTTTTGTTGATATTATTGTTAGATATTTCATTAACAGTAATGATTAACCCTAATTCATTATTGGAAGTAGATGATAATCCTTTTGAATGTATGTAAAACAAAATGATACTGAGTAAGTTATTAATATTCATATGTATATTCTTTATGGATTTTGAACCCTCGACTGGAAGCTATTTGTCTTAAATTAGATATGTTTATTTTAACAGGTTTAAATTTGTGATTAAAATATTTACTATGTTTAACTAGGGTAAGCCCTAACTGTAAAAAGGAATTCATGTTCAGTTACAATGCAAAAACAAGGGAACTTTTCCAAAGACGCCATTGATAGCTCTGTTAACTTCTATGTATGGATTTATAAGAAGAAATAAAAGATGCTAATCATTTACTAAATTATATACTACACTTAACATTAGGTATATATATATATTATGATATTATTATAGATAATTTATCATTTCTGCTATGAAATTTTGTGTAAGCAGTAGCATTCATTAACTGATAATTTACAAGAATAAAAATACTTTCCTACTTTATTATAGAAACAAATAATAGTTTTGGGAAACTTTCAACATTCATAAAAAATCCTTGAGAAAATATAAAATAATTTTAAATATAATAAACTAGTAACAATTTAGAACCTCTTAACTTTCGAAGTGGACAAACACCTAAAGAAGATTGTTCCTCCCAACCATCTCTTGAAGGAAACCAAGATTACTTGCTTTATGACACCCAAGCCCATTCACTGAACCACCAGGACGAAGATATTATGTATAATCCTGTTCTATCCTCTGTGTGACCTGGCAGTTACACTTGCAGTCAAACTCTTATCAATTCACTTTAGCTTTCCTCTCATTGAATTCCTCTTGTGTGTCTAACTTTTTAGTTTACAAAAATATACATGGTTCTAATCTCTAGAAAATGTAATGAGCCTTCTTCTCATTCGATGGGTATATATATGCTTGCTTAGTTATTTGGGTCAGTTTTGTAATTAAATGAGCCACCTACTTAGTTCCTCCTTTCTTGGCAACATGCTCACAATTATAGGGAAGTTGCCTCTTGCAAAATATAGAAATTGAATGTTGTTGCTTCCATTTTTCATTTTTTCCTTCTACACTAGATCATTCCTCCTGGTGGGTCAGTTGTAACACCCCAGTTTTGACCTCGCTTGCATGATGTATATATTGTAATTAATCATGGTGAGGAGCTAAAGGCAAAAGCCCCACCATCGATTTGCTTGTGTATGTTTCGGCAATGGGGATAGTTGCCTATGGTATGTCGTGCTAGTCGGCACATTATAGTTGGCATCATGTAAACATGCACATCAAATAAAATAAACCCACAACCAGCTACAGTAGCACAATGTTGAATGAAAAGGGCATGATTCCAAAGGATAAGGGGTGGGGGATGCCAAACCTTGGTCTATGGGGGAAAAACCCATGTGTTGCCACCTTGTTTTGTTTTGCCATCTTCCCTTGTCAACCTCTTTATTGTTTTTTTGTTGTTGGTTGAGGTAGTTATTACTGAGTGGTGGTGGTTGTGGAGGACTGTCAGCCCTTTCCCACATGCCCACTCCACCAACATCCTCTCCCCTTCACCATCTCGTGGGGCAGAAGAAACGGTTACTCTTCTCTTTCATGTTTTTCCAACCTTCACAATCCTTCCATTCTGGTATGTTAATTCATGTGCATAGGGAAGATGTTTCTCCTCATGCGTAGGCTGGGATCCTCATGCAGAGAGACATTCTATCTTCTTCTCATGCACGGGAGTTCTGCGTTGCTTTTCCCCATGTAGGGAATGGGTGAAATTGTGGATGTCACTCAGGATTTTCAGGTGCAAGAGCCATTTCTACACTCAAGGACTGTGTGTAAGTTTCCTTACTGGTTTGTGACCCGTGCATATGTTTTCCTCTGTGTTTTGGGGTCTGGTGCAAGTTTCTCTCATGCACAGACCGTTGGAGTCATTTTCCCATGTTGTGAGCCGTGCTCACTGAATTACATTTTGGGACTATTGTCTTCCCTGCCCTTTTGTTGGCTATGGTGTCCAACTACGTTCTGGGCCACTGTGCATTCTTAGTGGATCTGTGCTCACGGGTTACATTTTGGGACTGTTGGATTCCCCATACCGTGACCTATGTTGTTGTTACACTTTGAGGCTGCTATGGACTATTTGGAGTTTGACTTCTTCTCTGTCTTGTGGACTGTGTAATGTTGCCATCATCCATTGTGAGTTTGGGTTGCTGAGGTACCCTGGGTTGGGTTGCAGCTGAGTTGTTTTGGCCATGCTAGGGCCAAGAACAACTCTAAGTTTCCTTGTGGGCTTGAGGTATGTTCTATCTTTAGTTTGGGACTATCCCTGGTTGCCTATACCTTCTCCAAAGGGCTGTGAAGGGATTGTTTTGCTGCTGGTATGCAGTGGTTGTCCCTTGGACTATGTTGGCTTGGCCGAGCTATTGATGGCTTGATAAACCCACCTGTGTTGGCCTGCTAATTGGAAAAACCTTGGCTATGTGTAATCTTGCATTGACCCTTATATTTCGAGGAATCATGCCTAGCTCGGGGGTGGCAGCGTTGCTGATAGATTGATGAGCACATTGACCTATGGTTGGGTGGAACACTGCAGCGATGTAGCTGGTTGCGGGGTGAATTCTTCATCAAAAGATAAGTACTGCTGCTATTTCATCTCTGCAATTATATTGATGTCAAATGAATTATAACGAACATGTGGAATGCTGGAAATGTATATGTAATCTTCCGCTGAATGCTTTGAGGAATTATGCATCTGTGTATGCTTGTATGTTTGGCATTCCTGTTATGTATCATGTTAAGTTCTTAATTTTCCGCATTGATGTTTGTCCATGTTCATGGGGCTATTTTCCCGGTTGAGTATTTGGTGGTCGTCGCATCCTCTTCGCCAGTCGGAGGGTCGGGGACGTGACAGTTACTGGTATTAGAGCTCATGTTGCAGCATGGGCCTGAATGGACCACCAGGGTGCAGTAACAGAGGCAGGACCTCATTTTTCCCAGCAGAAATCATAAATTGAATGACTGAAAAATTCAAAAAAAAAAGGTCTAAGTGTTGAGCGGTCGGGCCACTAGTGGGAAAGACTTCCGCCACTGCGGAAGAGCTAGGAGGAAGGACTTCCGACGTAGTGGAAGCATGCCTGATGGAATAGTTGGAAGAAAACCATGGAAATTTTTTTCTAATTGTTCTGCCTCGGAATACTTAGCAGAATTGACTTCCGACGTAGCGGAAGAATTAGTGGAACAGACTTCCGCTGTAGTGGAAGCCAAAGGCACTAGCTGACCGATGAGAAAGACAGCTGATGCCGCAAGAAAAGTTTAAAATTGTTCCAATTAAAGAGTGCCAATCGGAAGAAATAGTTCTTTGGCATGCTGCCATTGCGGAAGCCAAAGTCACTAGGCTTCCGATGTGGAAGGACCGCCGACGCCGGGGTTCAAAATTTTTCTAAGTAAACAGCCGCCGATCGGAAGATGTTAGTGTTGGTGTGCCACCGTCATGGAAGGCAAAGGCACTAGCCTGCCGATGAGAAAAGACCACCGACGCCGAAGATTAAAATTTTGCTGAGGAAGGAAAACAGTGCCCTATCGGAAGAGGATAGCTATTCGCTCGCCCAACGTTGCGGAAGCCAAAAGAACTAGTCTTCCGATGCAAGAAGTATGTCGACGCCAATCTGGTTGTGCCACCAATTGGAAGAAGACTAAAGTTTGTGTTCCGTCGTTGCGGCTGGAACTACTTCGCCGATGTAAAGGGAGAAGGGAGCCGATCCAGCAGTGAAGAAGAAGGCAAAAAAGGAAAATTGAAAATTTTGGGTTAAGGATAAAGACGTCGGAAGGCTAGAGCTTCCGAAAGTCGACGAGTATGGACATCAGAGCCCGCAGTGGAATGAACGAACGCTGTTGCAGCTACCCAAAGAACTAATCTTCCGAAGGGTTAGAGGACCCGATTACCGACGTTAGTGCTTAGCAGACCCAACAGCTGATGTACATTGAAAAAATTTAGTTGTTTTGACCATCGACACAGCGGAGGAATTAGCGATTTGGGCTGCTGAAACGTCGGGCAGATAGTTGAAATGAGGCCCAAAATGACAGAAGGAGTAGCTATTTTGACAGCTGATACGTCGGAAGATTAGATGAAACAAGATCCGATTCTGAACAAGGGAATTTTGAGATTTCCAAGTGGGATTTTTCAGAAGATTTCAGGGATTTTTCAGCTGTCTTTTATTGGTTTACAAGTGGCTGAAGTTGGCACCCAGTCCAAATGCAGCAGTGTGTAACAATGCAAAGATTTGGTGAAAGTCTTCATTCTTATAAGTGGCGTGGTTTTCACATCTGAGGTCGGAATGAAGCATGTGGATAGGTGTTGGAAACATTATCCAGTAGGGAGCAAGGGTAAGACACCAGAATCTGAGCATGAAGCAGCAAAGTGCTAATGATGGCCGCTGCTATCAAATGGAAAAATCTGGAAAACAAAAATTGCATGCCCAGGGGTAGCAAGGACTATAAAGTCAACTAGTTGCTGTGTGGAAGAGGAGTTCCATGCAAGGATGAAAGAATTGAAAAGGGAAGTTTCCTTAAAAACCCTGTCTTGCTAACTATGTTACATTTCCTAAGTTTTATGCATGAAATGCATGAGGATATATATTGTATACATAGGATACTAAAGATTATAGATTTATAATGAACCACTAATGATAATCATTGCTTTGATGTTGGCATCAGTGGAAAAACCAACGACGACATGGACCTAGCTGAATATGTTGTTGATGTTGACAATTGTGACCAGCAACCCTATGAAGAAAGGGATAAGGAAACAAGTCCATAACAAAAGTTGGTGAGCAAATTCTGCAATCTCCTGCAAAGATCCAACCAAATTGGTCATGGAAAGGGTGTGAGTATGACCCATGCAGGTAAGAGTTTGATTTTTGACAAATTCCAAGGAGTGGTAAAGGTAAGAGACCTCATACCATGTGGATATTGGAATATAGAAAGGTGTCATGCCTGTATATATTGATTGAGCTTAGTAGCCCAAGAAAAGTCAGTACTGATGATCTTGATTATAGTAATGCACCCTATATGAAGTAGACATGGTTAGGCCATGCATGGTATGTTGAATGCATAGTATTCATAGAGTTGAATGGATGTGCATTAAAAGATTTTATAAATCTTGTAGTTATGCATTGAATGTATGCATATGAAGGGTGTGAGTGACTGATTGCATAAGTACAGGTGCAAATGTTGTGATGCATTGCATGAATGCATTGAGATGAGTGTATGTGATACTGTGAATGACTAATGACTGAAATGATGAATTGATGACAATTCAGGAACCATTTCAGAGGTTGCTATGAATGCAGGATAGTCATGATCAATTGGCTGCCAGAAATGCTCTATGGAAGAGCAAGGTGGTATGAATGATACGCTTGTGAAGTAAGGAGTATCTAAACATTTCCTTTAATTGCATGAATTATATGACTATACCTTGCAATGTTAGCATGATAATGATTGCATGAAGTAAATGAGTTTTGGTAATATTGATGTGACTAACAGCTGGAAGTATTTGAATTTTATAAATTCTGAAAATGCTTCAGTGATGGTTGTAGCAATGAAAAGGTTATATGCATCCGGACTTACCAAGTGTTTGGATGATTGAAGCTCATGTTTCAGGTAGATTATTTCAAGCATGGAAGTGAGAGGTAAGACCTTGACCAATGCCAAAATCTACCATATGGTATGCATAATAGGTTGTTAAAATTCGAATTGTGAATTTCAGATTTAAGGAATTATTGACAACTACTAGTCACTATTGGCTTGCATAAGATTGTGTTGGATGATTGAAGCTTAGGTTTCAGGTACATTATTTTGAGCATGGAAGTGAGAGGTAAGACCCTGACCAATGCTAGAATCTACCATGTGAAAGAGCCAAACTTTATGAGAAGAGTCTCATGGTTGTGAAAATAGTTGGTATGCATAATGGCTTGTTAAATTTGAATTGTGAATTTCGGATTTAAGAATTGCTGACGACTCCTAATCATTGTTGGCTTGTATGATATTGTGTCAGGAGGACGCATGGTAAGTGGGTATTCATGTTATGTTAGTAAGCATAAAATTATAATGGGCATAGTAGTGCTGCTTACAAGAGACCCACAATTCAGCAAGTCAATTTCTGTAGTAGAAAGAATTGCAAATTCTATTTGAATTTGATTACTAATGACATTGCTTGGTTATGGAACAATCAATTTGGATTGTATTGTTAGATAATGATTGACTGTTTGTCTATTTGATGAATGTGTTAGGGGTACACACTACAGGAAGACCATGTGTGATGGCCTGCAGAAGCCAAACTTCATGGGAAGGTTTTCCCTTGGAAATGGGTTTCGGGTGAAACGCCATTGGACATTTTGGAAACGTCTCATCTGCATTGCATGTTTGGTAGTAACATGAGTGAGATGGTATAAATTATGTCGGTAAGACATATGTGGATATGAAATGTAAAAAGGACTTGGGATGGCAAACTGAAGGACTGTTAACTCAGAGAAGGAGCCTCCATTCCTCCTTAACAAAGGCATACTGCGACTGTTAGAATAATCAACCCATAGTTTACTACCTTAGACATTAATTTAATTATTTTTGTCTTATTTTCCTAGTTCATGTGTCCCACCTTGTGCAAGTTGTCTTTTACCTATCCATAGTGGTCAAACTTTCCTTATTTGACTCATGTAGCACTTGGGAAACCTCAAGGAATCAATTCTACTTTATTCTTGGCCTCCTAGGTGCCTTTTTGTTTTTTCTGCTTTATTGCCTGCTTTTCAGTGTTTTAAGGCAAATGGAAAAGCTATACTAGGTGAGGTGAACTAGTTTTTTGTCCTCTACATCCTCCACTCTTTTCTCCTTGGAAAAGCATGTATGAGTTGTCATTCCATCACTCTTTATCTTTCCTAAGCCTTTTTGCTAATTCGTGAGCTCCATGACTGATTTGGACCCATCTTTTTGCACCTATGGGGCATTTGCTTATTTTTACTAAGCCTGCTTTATGCTAGATTCGAATTTCTCCTCATGCATTCAAATCCTTGATGTAATTATTTAATCCAACAACCTATTATGTTACAGGGTTGGATATTGTACACTGAGTTAATGCAGTTTAGTGTTCAGCTCCAATTTCAGTCTCTTTTGTGAGTGATTTTGCATGATCAATTGTTAATTGTTGTGAGTAAAATTAATCTATCACTGGGTTCAATTTCCACATGGTATCAGAGCCACTGTAGATTGTTTCTCTCCTCCAAAAATTGTTTTGCAGGTTCGACATCAGTGACTGGGAGCCTTCTACTGGCAGTCGAGACAAGATTTCTAGCTATGGATCAATCTCAGAATATCATCTTAACTCCTTTCAATTTATTTTAATGGAAAGAAGAGATGGAGATACTATTGAGAGAGAAAGGCCTCTATAGGCTGACTATGGCAATAAATGCAGAGCCCAATGCAGCTGCAAAGAAGATAAAATGGCACAACATAAGGGATGAGGCCTATGGTCTCCTGTGTCTGAGTATTTCCAGAGACCTCCTTTTCCATATTGATGGATTGACATCAACGAATGAAGTATGGGAGAAGCTTACTGATATTCTTGGAAAGACAGATGAGATGAGGGGACATCAAATCGAGAATGAGCTGATTTCTCTGAGTCCAAATAGCTTTGAATCCCTGCAGCTATATTTCTCCAAGTTCAAAGCACTTGTTTTGCAGCTAAAACAGTGTGGGATTGAAAAGAAGGATGATCAGCTCATCCTGGCCATTATCTCGAAGCTATGCCCTGACTATTTAGTGTTTGTTTCGACCTTCTATGCCAAAAAACTTACAGCTCAAACCTGGAAGATGCCTAGTGTTGCATATTTCATGGAATCTCTCACACAAGAACAATACAAACTGGTGATGATGGGCACCATCAAACCATCCAAAGATCAAGCTCTGATTGCTGGAGATTCAAAGGTGGATTCAAAAAGAAAAAAGAAAGATAAAAATCCACCTGAGCAAAAGAGAGACAAGAACAAGTCTCCGGAGGAGCCACAAGGTTCCAAGAAGAACTACCAGAAGAAGAAAAACAAAGGTGAAATGAGCAAGTGCGCATACTGCAATAAGGGAAATCACACTGAAATCTCTTGTATGAGAAAGCAAATTGACATGCTGACCCAACTCTTGGAGAAGAATGGCATCTCCCTTCCAGAAATCTCAAAGAAGAGAGAAGGAGTATCAAGTTCAGATGATAGAGAGAGAGTTCATGCATTGGTTGCTGGCACATCAACTCACCGAGTTTTATCATCGATTCTGGAGCTTCAAGACACATGGTTTCGACCAAGGAGGAATTCTCCTCACTTGACATGTCGAAAGGACCACCTATAGTACATGGAGATGACTCTCTCATTGAAAGTTTGGGAAAAGGGAGGATTGAACTTGATCATGGTCAGTTCAGCAATGTGTTGTATGTGCCTGGTCTTGCCTCCAACCTCTTGTCAGTGTACCAGATAACTCACACTGGGTCTTCTAAGAAGGTCATATTCTCCCTTGATGAAGTTGAGATCACAGAGATCTCAAGTGGTAAATTCATTGCAAAAGGAGTTGCAAATCATGCTCAAAAGGTATACATGTTCTCACACTTCCTACCCTACTCAAACCCCTCTACTCTTCTGATTCATGCTAATGAAGCAAGCAAGCTTTGGCATGAAAGATTTGGCCACCTAAAATAAAAATATATTTTTGATCTTAGTGAAAAAGAGATGGTCATAGGGTTGCCCAAGATAAAATTTTCCAAAGGAGTCTGCCAAGGTTGTATCCTAGGAAAACACCCAGAGCATAAATTTGAGAGAGCTAGTCATGAGAAAACCTCTGCACCCCTCGAGCTGATCCACAGTGATGTTTCTGGCCCATTCCTTCATATTTCCATGAGTCAGGCCAAATATGCATTGAATTTCAGTGATGACTTTTCCAGGTATTGCTGGGTTTACTTCCTGAAACACAAGTCTAAAGTTTTTGGCCTCTTCAAAGTCGTTAAGGCTTTGGTTGAAAACCAGTCTGGGAGGAAACTCAAGGTCCTCAGATCTAAAAATGGTGGTGAGTATGTCAAGTATAAGTTTATTAATTATTATGCAGATGCAGGTATTCAGATGCAGCATTCTATCCCTTACACACCACAGCATAATGGTGTTGCTGAAAGGAAGAACATATCACTGAAGGAGATGGAAACATGCATGATGGAGGCCAAAAATTTTCCACCAAAGTATTGGGCCGAAGCTATAAAATATGCATCCTATATCCAGAATAGGGTGCCTCATAAAAATATTGATGGTATGACTCCCTTTGAAGCATGGAGTGGGCACAAGCCAGATGTGACCCATTTTAGGATTTTTGGCTCAAAGGCTTGGGATAGAATTCCAACAGAGAAGAGGAAGGATTTGCAGCCCCAAAGCCAAGAGTGTCTTTTTGTTGGATACTCTAAAGATTCAAAAGGGTACAAGTTGATAAATTTGAGTACAAACAAATCCTTTATTGAAAGGTGTGTTTAGTTTGAAGAAGAACCCCTTGCAGCAGTGTAAGTTGGAGAAGCGTCTTCTCCACCTGAACCTCAGGAAGTAAGTAATGAGTTTGTTGAAAATGATGATTCTGATATGTCTGATGGAGATGAGTTTATTGCAGACCCTAACAGCCCTACAAGGCCAAAATGGGCATCCAAGACACTACATGCAACAGGAGAGCTAGTTGGGGATCCCAATGACCCAAGGAGGACTAGATCTCAATTTGAGAGTGGTCTGTGCATGAAGGATCCTATGTTTGCTGAAAAATGCTATTTGATGGTGGATTTTGATCCTCAAACATATGAAGAATCAGCAGGAGATCCAAGATGGAAAACAGCCATGAAGGAGGAGTTCAGCTCACTCCAGAAGAGAAACACATGGGAGCTAGTGGATCTTCCCTCAGGGAGGAAGTTAGTTCAGTGTAAGTGGGTCTACAAGACCAAATTTGCTGCTGATGGTTCACCATTGAAGTATAAGGATATATTCATAGCCAAGGGCTACTCACAGGCTCATGGGATAGATTACAATGAGACCTTTGCTCCAGTGGAAAATATGGATTCCATCAGGCTATGTTGGGGTGCGCATCCTAACGGTCCTTAAGGTGGGTAACTCCACGGGTTTGAAGGAGTTTGTAAGCGGAGTTACGGCTCAAAATAGTCTTAGGGGTGTCGGGGTTGAATCAAAGCCCTATTTTTGTAATAAACCCATGGTTTAAGTCCAGGGTTTAGGGTTTCAGGGTGCACATGGTTTAAGTCCATGGTTTTGTAATAGTGCGCTGTATAAATAGGCACTTATGTAAAGAAGTAAGGAGAGGCTTTTATGTAAGAGGAATTTATGCAAAGCTAAGGCTATTTTGTAAGAGAAGGATAAGTCCCAGCTGTGTGTGTGGACGACCTCTGCAGCTATGTGCGCAGAGGGTGTGTAAGTGATTAAGAAGATCTGCAGCTGTATTTGTAGAGGCTTGCAGCTGTGTGCGCAGCTTTAAGGACTTGAAGGGATCTGCAGCTAAGTGCGCAGATCAGAACTATGATTTTGCAAAGAGTTGAATAAAACACAGTTCTGTGGACGTAGCCCATACACTGGGGTGAACCACGTTATATCTGGTGTTGTGGTTCTTGTGTTATTTTTGTTATGTTCTTTTATGCATTGATAAATATATATATCTGATAAGTAAGATCGCTGCTAAAATACTAGCTTCGCTGTGAATTCCCAGTAAGGGTTAAGCAAGTGACTGTTTGTTTATCTAACTGCGAAGATATATATGTGAATGCTGAAGCACTGTGTTAATTGATTATAAGTTATTAAAGGCTAAAGGTACAGTAGTATCCCTCTTGTGCTTGCAGAAACCTGATTCTACGGCACCCCATAGCTGTTTCGGGTGAGACTGCAACCTGTTCACAGGTTGTTTCCGAAAGGGCCAACACTGTGGGTTTTTTGTTGGTGCGAAGTAAAGGGTATAAAACCTGGGTCTGCCTTATTGCCAAAAAAATTGGTTCCGTTCCGGGTTGAACTCAGTATCTCCTCAAGAGGGGTTTACATCGTACCTCGAGGGCTATGATCTGGAGACCCTTTGTGAAGGAAATCAGGGATTGGCTTGATGAGACTTATCTGAAATTCACTGAGCAAGAGAAAAATGATCCGCATCGTAGTGCAAATGACTTTTTACAAAGGTATGTTTTTTGTGATGCTTATGAAATTTTCTTTGGTAGTATCCACATAGAGTTGCACCAGTGGTTATCTAGGTTGGCAGAGAGAAGGACGAACTTCTGAGAAGGTCAGTTTCCTGCTTGGACCTCCGCCAGAGTTAATATATTGAAAAGGGTGAACAACGAGATATCTCAAGCTGTTGATTTTTGGACGATGCGAACTCTTGAAGCATTTGTGACGGAGTTCGCCATCCACACGAGCACTTCCTTTAGTGAAGCCGAGTGGTAGTTTTTCAAAGGACCAAGGGGTAAGTTTTTGAATTCATTTAGTTTGAGAATTAAAATGCTATTAGCTGAAAAAGGTATATTGCTTATTGAATCAGACTATTAGATTTAGTATTACTAACCTATGTTTGCAAGTGAAAGTACCCTCAACGATCAAAGTGGTTTGCTGCGAAGTGGAAAAAGGTACAAGAGAGATTTTGGATCATATTCCTTAGGTCAAGATACCGCATCTTCCCCTGTAAATCCTGTAGATTCAGACCCTGAAGAAACCCATTCTGTTGAAAACCCTCTGGTAACCCCGTAGCGCAAACCTGTTATCCCTGAAGACCCGTCGTAGTCTGAAAGTCACCCTAGCCTGAGTATTCCTGTCGCAGGTCAGTCTACCCCAATAAACTCCCCCCCGCCTACTTCCTGTCCCCCTCCAAACCCCCCTAGATCTACTATGGCCCACATGATTGATGATATTAAGCTCCCTGTTTTCAAAGGAACTAGATCAGAGGATCCAGAACAGTTTTGGTTTTTATGTGAAGCGGTGTGGAATGCTAAGAACATTACAGATCAAGATGTAAGAAGGGCGCAGCTCGTTACTTCTTTCAGGGACCGGGATTTGACCTAGTTCATGAAATTCTCCAGTACTTAGAGTCATGCCTTAGATGATATTAAAGTAGCAATAATCAATAAGTTTAAGAAGCCCAAATCAGATTCGCAAGTGTATCACTGAATTGAAAGAGATTCAGCAGCGGTGCAGCGAATTAGTGTGGGACTTTGATTAGAGGTTCAAAGTTCTACTAAACCAAGTCAGTTTCACCATTGGACCTGCGCAGCACAAGGAATGGTTTATTGCAGCATTGTTACCACACATCAGAACTCCACTCATGTAATAGAAGGTTGTTGACCAGCAAGAGGCTCTAGAAATCGTAATGAAGCTTGAGACCGCCCCTGTCGGAGATAATTCTGGTATTGCTCAAATCCAAGCACAGTTGGCAGCCATGGTCCTGGAGCTCCACGATATGAAGAAAGGAAAACCCGGTTGCGAAGAGGTTTGGTGTACGTAATGTTGGATAGAAGGTCACGACAAGGAATGGTGTCCTATGGTAAGAAATTACCTTAATACTGGTGCACCAAACCCATTTCAACCGCAAGTTCTTTATTGTGAGCTCTACAGAACAATAGGTCAGCATCGACCTGAAGACTGCTATCTGCTCCAGAGGTATGGGAAAGTACCTAAGAACCCCTATTGTAAATTTTGTAAGTTTGTAGGACATAATGAAGATGAGTGTCACAGTTATGACCTCATGAGAGAATGCACCTATGACGCCTATCGAGTACAAAATGAGGGACAGAGCAATGATGGCTATGGTTACCGCGGCAGTGCATTTGGTCGAGGTGCTTTTGGAGGTCGCAATCATGGTGGTATGACAGGAAGAGGCCAAGGCCAGGTTGTGTGTTACAACTGTAACCAAGCCGGGCATCTAGCTAGAGACTGTCGGAACTCAACTATGACATGTCGGTATTGTCACGCAGTAGATCATGTGATCAAGCAGTGCCCACAGCTGATAGCTAAGATTCAGGAAAGAAACAGTGCCCCTACTCAGAATATTTAGATGATTTTCATCGAGCAAATACCTGCCCCAGCCATTAATGTTGTTACGTGAAGTGAAGTTATGACACACATACAGAATAAGGAGAAACAACTTGATGAGGATTGGGTCCGCAGGGCCCCAGAGAAAGTCCCAGCATTTGATATCGAAAGAGAAAAAGAGACATTCATGGAAGCCAAGAGAGATTTCGCTAACCCTAGCACATCAGTAGCACCTACGAAACCACCTCAGCCGCAGTCGCAGCCAAAAGAAGCTTCGAAGGATAAAGTAAGTACACTATCCTCCTTTTTGCAGAGTTGCCTAAAGCTCTTAAGAAATCAGAATGCTTTAAGTGAGTTGCAGAAAGTTATTGCTTGCTGCGAACCTTAGCAAAGCTCTGGTCAGGAAAGAACTATTAATAGAGTCTGAAGAACTGGCAGGGAAATGAGATTGAATGCTCAGATAGGAGAATATGATATGACTGATGTAATCTTGGACTTAGGATCAGAAGTAAATGTCTTAACTAAGCAAACCTGGGAAAAAATGGGAAAACCTGCCCTTGATTGGTCCCCTATACTGTTGAGATTAGCTAATCAGTAGAAGATTGTGCCCCTAGGAAGATTCCCTAGAATCTCATTAGATATTGATGGGGTCAATACATTGGCAGAATTTGAAGTTATTGAGATCATTGATGATAGCAACCCCTATCCAGCCTTGCTGGGTATTGAGTGGGCATTAGACAATAATGTAGTCATTAACCTGAAGAAGAGACAGATGTCTTTCAAAGGGAAATATTTGAGATTCATAGTACCACTGGACCCCTCGCAAGGAGAAAGGTACACAGAACCCCTCAGAGACGAAGATCAGGATGATCTAGAGCACATCTATAAAATCATAGCTAAGGAAGAAGATTATGTTGATCCTACTACTGAAGGTATCATGGATTGGCAGTGTGATAGCTCCTATATGATGGACTCAGATGATGGTTTAGAGAACTGGAAGAACAAACTGTATGAGCTACACAGACATAGATGTGCCAGAATTATCAAGTCTCTCAGGTGGCTTGGCACACAAGTAAGCGTCCTACCTATTTATGATGGCTTGTCAAACCCAGAATAGTTTATTGAACAATTCTCAGAATAGATACTAGACTCATAGAAAATGGAGACTCTAGACTTAGTATTCAGATCCACAGTAGCAATATGGTGGAATGGCCATAAGAAGAACATTCCTAGTTGGGAATCTTGTCAGAAGATCCTTCGCCTGAGATTCATGGACCAGCCCTAGGAGGTGCGAAGCAGGTTTGCTGGAACGTCTGGCTCCCAGGAACATTTGGCATAGTGCTATAAAGCATGGAAGTATGTACCTCAGGAAGAATGGGTACATAGATTTATGCATACTCTGGAACTGATAGCAAGGAACTGGTATGCGGAGGCTGAGCTTCGCTGGGATACTGTAAGTTGGGATTGTCTTGTTGATAGTTTTGTGCTTACCTTTTCCACTAATGAAGTTTTTTCAGCTTTAGATGTAGCTATCAAGTTGATCCATATCAAGGAGTAGTAGAATACTGAACTGATTGGAAAACACAAGAAGATCATGCAGTAGAATGTTATAACCTTGCAATTGACGAGGATGATGATCCACACAACATTGATATCCCTGAGTCAGAAGGACATTGAAAAGTGCACAGACCAACAGTCGAAGCACCTGAAGTGACTCAGCCCCTAAAGACGTGGACCGTCAACATTGGATTAGAAGAACAACTTAAGTATGCTACCATTGGAGATTATTGGGATGAAGAGATGGTAAGCAAAGTGACCCAACTTCTCCACAAATATCAGGACCTATTTCTGACGAAGTTCTCAGAGATGAAAGGTATCCTTGGGGATATCGGTGTGATAATGATCCCATTGAAACCTGATGCGAAGCCTGTGAAACATCACCCTTATATGTTGAACCCTAAGTATAAGGAAAAAGTTAGGGTGGAGCTGGATAAGATGCTTGCTACAGGAATCATTGAGCCTGTTGAAGAATCCGAGTGGGTCAGTCCTATGGTGGTGCAAGAGAAGAAGACTAAGGGTGAGATCTGAATCTGTGTTGACCTGAGGAAGTTGAATGATGCTTGTCTACATGATCCTTTCCCCACACCCTTTACAGATGAAGTGCTAGACAATGTTGGGGGTCAAGAAGTGTACTCTTTTCCTGATGGATTTTCAGGTAAACATCAGATCAGAATTGCTCCAGAGGATCGACATAAGACCACCTTTGCCACAGAAATGGGATCTTTTCTGTATACAGTTATGCCTTTTGGGTTGAAGAACGCCCCTGCTATGTTTTCTACAGTAGTCATCTCTGCATTTAAGGAATTTATACATCAATTCCTAGAAGTTTATTTTGATGATTGGACTATCTTTGGGCTAGTAAAAGACCATATCACTAGTTTAAGACTTATGTTGGATAAGTTTAGACAACACCAGATCTCCTTGAACTTGAAAAAGTGTATCTTTTGTGCACCCTTTGGAATTCTGCTTGGACACATTGTATGTAAGCAAGGATTGATGATGGATCCTACGAAGATAGATATTGTTGTGAACCTGCCACTTCCAAAGTCCGTTAAACAACTTCGCACTACGCTTGGTCACACTGGATATTACAGGAAATTCATCAAAGGCTATGCTTAGATTAATGCTCCGATGGAAAAGCAGTTGAAGAAAGATATTAAGTTCAAGTGGACACCTGAGTGCTAAGCAAGCTTGGATATTTTGAAGGAAAAGATGGTCACTGCCCCTATCTTAGTATTCCCTGATTGGAATAAGGAGTTCCATGTACATGTCAATGCATCCTCCATTGCTCTGGGTATCGTATTGGCTCAGTCAGGTGAAGGTAATATCGATCACCCTATTTATTTTGCAAGCAGAAAATTGTCCGCAGTAGAGAAAAATTATACTACGACAGAACGCGAAGGTCTCGCTATGGTGTATGCACTACAGAAGTTTCGACATTATCTGTTAGGATCTCATTTTAATATGTTCACTGACCATTCTGCTTTGAAGTATTTGGTTAACAAGCCTATGCTAGGTGGAAGGATATGCAAATGGTTGATTCTGTTTCAGGAGTATGATTTTGAGATCATAGTTAATCCTGGAAGACTTAACCTAGGACCTGACCACTTGTCGAGGCTCGAATCGAGAGAAGAACCTACCAGTTTGGACAAAGGTCTTCCTGATGCCCAGTTGTTTGCTATCCAAATGGTTGATGAATAATTTTAGGATATTGTTCAGTATTTTTCCACAGGTTTTCCACCCGTCGAGATGACCACACAGTAGAAGAAGCAGCTGGTGGTTCGAGCAGCCGAATTTACCCTAATAGAAGGATAGCTGTATAAAATGGGACTAGATGAAATACTGTGCAGATGTGTCTTGGATCACGAAAAGACACTCATTTTGGCTGAGGCACACTCCGGCGCAGCAGGAGGTCATTATGCAGGAAAAGCTACTGTATAGAATATTTTGACAGTCAGATTGTGGTGGCCCACAATCCACAAGGATGCAAGAGAATATTGCCACAACTGCGACATCTGCCAAATAAGAAGAAAACCATCTAGCAGGGATGAGATGCCTATAGCCCCATAGGTAACCTTACACGCATTTGGAAAGTGGGCTATTGATTTTGTTGGTCCTATCAATCCCCCTACGAAGAAGTCAGGTGCAAGATACATTATTACAGCGACTGATTACCTTACCCGCTGGGCCGAAGCTCAACCAGTTAAGACCTATAGCACTGCTACAGCTGCAAACTTCATCTTCGATAACATCTTGTCCAGATTTGGGTGTCCTAGAGTCCTTATGAGTGATCAAGGATCACATTTTCTAAATAAGACTATTGAAGTATTGACTGAAGAATTTCAGGTTTATCATCAGAAGAGTACTACCTATCATCCACAAGCAAATGGAACTGTCGAAGCTTTTAACAAGATCCTTGAACATGCTCTGATGAAGGTTTGCAATGTTAACAGAAATGACTGGGATATTAGAATTCCAGCAGTACTATGGGCTTATAGAACTACCTGCAAGAAGTTAACAGGCCATACACCTTTTAGGTTGGTCTATGGGCAAGAAGCAGTCATGCCCATGGAGTACATTGTTCCTAGCCTCAGAATATCTGCTTTCATAGAGATGGATGACCCAGCTGTAATGATAGAAAGGATGACAAAGATACTAGAACTGGAAGAGGACATATTTATTGCAGGGTTCTAGCAGTAAGTGCAGAAAGCTCGAGAAAAAGCATGGCATGCTAGACACATTAAGAAGAAGCAGTTCCAGCAGGGTGATCTTGTGCTCTTATATGACAACAAATTCATGAAATTCCCTGGTAAATTCAAGACACATTGGAAAGGATTGTACATAGTGCAGAAAGTTACTGATGGTGGAGCGGTCCAGTTAGCTAAGTTGAATGGAGAAATTTTACCTTCTATGGTAAATGGCAGTTGTCTAAAGAAGTATAGGGATAGGCCGGGACCTCCTAATTAGAAGTAACATCAAGAAGGAAAGTCTAAGAACCAAGAACAGTTGAAATTAGGTGCTAAACTATAATGAAGCTGCCCCCAAAACTCCAAGGTGTGTCGCAGCCCAAAATGTGATGGATGGGACAAATTCGACTTGGCAGTGCTCGCACGAAAACTGCCCTAACTACCTGTAATGATGAGATTTTGGGAAAATCTGGCACCATGTGGACAATATTTTCGGCACTCCATCAGATTCGATGCCATTAATGCACCATGATGACAGATTCTATTGTGGGATTCTATAAGAAGCTACACTGGCCTGGGACCCCTGCATTAAGCACTTCTTTGAGTTTGTTCAGTAGAACCATATCGAATGATCGTGAAGTCCAGGAGTTATTACGAGAGTTCAGAGAGAGAGGTCTACAGAACCTTCTGAGCAATCCACCCATACAGCCATGTTCGACTAATGTACAAAGAAAGGCAGAAGTTTGCTCTAAACCAGATGAAGAAAGGCACAAGGCCTTACAAGAAGACTCTGGAGAATCCCACCATGTATCCTCCTGGTTTGGCAGAACCAAGGTGGCTGTTTGCCTTATGCAGCTTGACACGCAATTCTAGGGACCCTAAGTTGTGGATGGTCAAATGTTCGGCAAGTAGATCGAAGGATGGGGTTACTGATAGATCTAGAAGGCCTTAATCAGCATAAATATTACGAAGGAAAGGAGCAAGCAGCCGACAACAGCATGTAGGGCTTCAGCAAGCAGTGCACTATGTTTTTGCCAACAATATTCTACCGCTAGAAAAGTAGATGAGTGCCCTGGGACGGGACACTAGTGAGTTTTAGGGGCCTGTTGGGGCGCGCACCCTAACGGTCCTTAAGGTGGGTAACTCTGTGGGTTTGAAGGTGTTTGTAAGCAGAGTTACGGCTCAAAATAGTCTTAGGGGTGTTGGGGTTGAGTCAAAGCCCTATTTTTGTAATAAACCCATGGTTTAAGTCTAGGGTTTAGGGTTTCGGGGAGCTCATGGTTTAAGTCCATGGTTTTGTAATAGTGCGTTGTATAAATAGGCACTCCTGTAAAGAAGTAAGGGGAGGCTTTTATGTAAGAGGAATTGATGCAAAGCTAAGGCTATTTTGTAAGAGAAGGATAAGTCCTAGCTGTGTACATGGATGACCTCTGTAGCTATGTGCGCAGAGGGTATGTAAGTGATTAAGAAGATCTATAGCTGTGTGCGCAGAGGCCTGTAGCTATGTGAGCAGCTTTAAGGACTTGAAGGGATCTGCAGCTGAGTGCGCAGATCAGAAATGTGATTTTGAAAAGAGTTGAATAAAACACAGTTCTGTGGACATAGCCCCTACACTGGGGGTTAACCACATTATATCCGGTGTTGTGGTTCTTGTGTTATTTTTGTTATGTTCTTTTATGCATTGATAAATATATATATATCTGATAAGTAAGATCGTTGCTCAAATACTAGCTTCTCTATGAATTCCCAGTAAGGGTTAAGCAAGTTAATGTTTGTTTATCTAACTGCGAAGATATATATGTGAATTCTGAAGCACTGTGTTAATTGATTATAAGTTATTAAAGGCTAAAGGTACAGTAATATCCCTCTTCTGCTTGCAGAAACCTGATTCTACGGCACCCCATAGATGTTTCGGGTGAGACTGCAACCTGTTCACAGGTTTTTGCTGAAAGGGCCAACACTGTGGGTATTTTGTTGGTGTGAAGTAAAAGGTATAAAACTAGGGTCTGCCCTATTTCCCAACAGGATATCCCTAGCCATTGCAGCCTCAAAGCAATGGGAGGTACATCACATGGATGTAAAATGTGCCTTCTTGAATGGAGATCTCACTGAAGAGATATATATGAAGCACCCTCAAGGTTTTGCTACTAACCCTTCTCTTGTGTGCAGGTTGAGAAATTCATTGTATGGGCTAAAGCAAGCCCCCAGGGCTTGGTATGCCAAGATCGATAGCTTCTTGCTATCACTGAATTTTGTTCGGTGCAAATCAAATCCAAATATCTATTTGAAGTTAATTAATGGTTCATTAATGATCATTGTGTTATATGTTGATGACCTCCTCATTACAGGAAGCTCACAAGATGAGATTGCTTCCTTAAAGGGTGCAATGAACCAAGCCTTCTCCATGATAGATTTGGGGCTCTTAAGTCAATTTTTGGGGCTTGAGATTGCTCAAACCAAAGATGGAATCAGGGTGCACCAGTCCAAATATGCCTTGGACTTGCTGAACAAATTTAGAATGAAGGATTGCAAAGCAAGAAAAACTCTTTTCCTTTCAGGAGTGAAGCTGGAAGAAGTTGATTCTTCACCTATGGTAAACAATACACTGTATAGGCAATTGATTGGATGTTTATTGTATCTGACACATACTAGAACTGATATTTCTTATGCAGTAAGTGTGGCTTCTAGATACATGGATCAGCCTCATGAGATCCATTGGAAAGCATCCAAAAGGATCCTTAACTTTGTTCAGGGAACAAGGACACATGGGATCTTCTACAAAGCAAAATCTGATCTTGATTTGATTGGATTTACTGACAGTGATTCGGCAGGTGATAGCACAAACAGAAAGTCCACATCAGGATATGTGTTCATGCTTGTAGAAGGGCCAATCAGCTGGTCAATCAAGAAACAGAGTGCCATTGCACTCTCATCTAGAGAAGCAGAGTACAGAGGAGTTGTTAATGCAGCAACTCAATGTTTATGGTTGCAGGGATTACTTGGAGAGTGCGTCTTCGAATCAGAGTACTCAACTACCATCTACTATGATAACTAGAGTACCATTCAAATCTACAAAGATCCAGTTCAGAAGCAGAGAACCAAACACATTGAGATCCATATGCACTACATCAGAGAGCTTGTGCATGATGGCACCATTCACCTACTCTTCTGTTTATCTTCAGAACAAGTAGCTGATATCTTCACCAAAGAATTTTGTGAGAAGACCTTCAACAATATCAAATCACTACTGGGGATTTCTGATCATGCTGTGAAGCATTAGTGAAGACAAGATTTGCAAATTTTGTTTTATAGTCCATGTTTAAGGGAGGATTTTCCCATGTGGTTTTTGCCTCTTTCCTTGGTTGTATGGACATGCAGTATGTAAAAGGGTGACTAAGCCTTGTTGTTAGGCCCTATAATTTTCTGATATATTACTCATAAGTCAGGCTTAAGGGGGGGTGTTATAATAATCAACCCATAGTTTACTACCTTAGACATTAATTTAATTATTTTTGTCTTATTTGCCTAGTTCATGTGTCCCACCTTGTGCAAGTTGTATTTTACCTATCCATAGTGGTCAAAATTGCCTTATTTGACTCATGTAGTGCTTAGGAAACCTGAAGGAATCAATTCTACTTTATTCCTGGCCTCCTAGGCGCCCTTCTACTTTTTATGCTTTGTTGCCTGCTTTTTCAGTGTTTTAAGGCAAATGGAAAAGCTAGACTAGGTGAGGTGAACTAGTTTTTTGTCCTCTACATCCTCCACTCTTTTCTCCTTGGAAAATCATGTATGAGTTGTCATTCCATCACTCTTTATCTTGCCTAATCCTTTTTTCTAATTCATGAGCTCCATGACTGATTTGGACCCATCTTTTTGCACCTATGGGGGATTTGCTTATTTTTAGTAAGCCTGCTTTATGCTAGATTTGAATCGCTCCTCATGCATTTGAATCCCTGATGTAATTATTTAATACAAAAACCTATTATGTTACAGGGTTGGCTATTTTACACTGAGTTAATACAGTTTAGTGTTCAGCTCCAATTTCAGTCTCTTTTGTGAGTGATTTTGCATGATCAATTGTTAATTGTTGTGAGTAAAATTAATCTATCACTGGGTTCAATTTCCACAGCGACAGAAAATGGACAAGTGTTATGTGACCCTTGCTAAGAATGTGCATGTTTAACGATTAAATTCCATATGCAAAACATGTTTTGATTTTATTTCCATGATGACCAATTGCTTGAGTATGAATAGGGCCTACATGGCACACACTGGAGAAGAGTGCACACTTTTCCAATGTCAAGTCATGAAAGGGTTTTCAATATTGATAACACTCTAGGGAGTGGACGCACTCCTGATGTCTCAATACTTGATAGTGAATGATATGAAATGTGATTACAGTTTTAGAGCAATAACGTTGATGAGTTTGCTTGTATTGCTTGTATTGCTTGTGTTGACAGGCTAAATAGATGCAGTTGGGTGTTGCACCTGAAAGGTAAAAGGTAAATGGTTGTTGTGAGGGGTTGTGGAGTAAGGGTTAATGTTGATATAAGTGTGTGCTGGTATAAGTGTATGTTGGGCTGTGATATGCCTGAGGATCCATAGTAGATCCTAGACCTGGAAATGGTCGTGGTAAAGTTCCAAGCCCAGTTGACATGAGGATGTATTGGATGGACATTAATTATTTGATGTTGTGAATCATCCGGCGTGCTGACCTAACATCTAAGTCCATAGGCGATCCCAAGGCTTGCAAAGCAAAGCAGGATCCTGTGGACAAACAAGGAAACGCATAATACAGATAAGTATTGGATTATTTTGCTTATGAATATACTTGTGTATATGATTGGTTATAATGTTTTAAGATCTTGTTCTAGAGATAAAAATGATGATAATAAACTAAACATGTGAATTTATTCAATGTTTGGATATAGGTATCGCTGGAAGCGAGGACTATGAGAGCATCCTAAGGGTGCATGTGGACATGTGACTATCCTAGAAAGCTCAGAATGAGCGGCAATGAAAAAGGTGCTAGTGAGACTGTGAGGTTCCTAGCAGTTGAGATAAACCATGTGGAGAGACTCCACAGGTTAGAGGTCTAGAATAGACCGAAGACACTAAGTGTCATGACCAAGAGAGATTGGTCCAACATTCACAGTGAAGTGAAAGAGGCTGAGAGCATGAAACGCCACCACGATGGTGTGGGTTCCAGAAAGGAACAAAACAAAGAAGGGAAAAACTCTTGCTACTCTCTCTTGCCTTTTGATTATATATACATATATATATTTATGCATTGTGAAAACAAAAGAAAAAAAAATTGTTGAATGCATGTATGACTGAAAATGGAACGTGTGTTTTTACTGAAGGTAAATTGTGAATGCTGGAGTGGTTAATTCCCTACCCAAGAATGGACATGAACGAGCTCATGTGCCTATTGGGGAAGGCATGAAAAAAATATGAAATTATCCTTGATGAGGCTTGGACTGTCATGCTAAATGGGTAATTAACTCACTGATTTTAATGTCTATATTATGCTTGGTCTGATAGAATTTCAATGGTGCATTTCACAGGTGAGAAAAGTGAAACCAGGTGGTGCACATTGATCATGGCAGTAGATCAAAAGTTGTTGGACTTAGCTGGAAGTCTCCTTCAAATGATTTCCAAGACCCAAGAAAATCTTGGGGAGATGCCCAAGATACAGAAAAGGCAGAGCGAAATGAACCACTAGATTTTGCAAGACTCTATTGGTTTGCAAAGGGAGGTGAAAAGCCTTTTGGGAGCAATCAGCAAGGGAAAGAAAGGTGGACCAGTGATGGGACAATCGTCCAAGCAACCTGATAAGAAACGGTCCAGGCATAAAGACTCAAAGGAAATTGAGCAGTTAAGGATGAAGCAACCAGTGAAATGCTGGAAATGTGGAGGACATCATTTACGCCGGGACTGCCCAATGAGGGAACATGATGAGGACAATAGCCGCAAAGTTCCTATACTTCAGGATGAGCTGGAAGCTGAGAACCAGCAGGACAAGTCCTTGGAATCTGAGGGGCTTGGTCGTGAACGTTCAAAGTAGATGATTGAACATGGGACAGATCTGTAAAGTTTTGAAATTTTGATGTGCAATTGTATATGTATTGTATATATGTAATGGAACACCGAGGACGGTGTTATTCCAAGGGGAAGGGGAATGTAACACCCCGGTTTGGACCCTGCTTGCATGATGTATATATTGTAATTAATCATGGTGAGGAGCTAAAGGCAAAATCCCCACCATTGATTTGGTTGTGTATGTTTCGGCAATGGGGATAGTTGCCGATGGTATGTCGTGCTAGTTGGCACATTATAGTTGGCATCATGTAAACATGCACATCAAATAAAAAAAACCCACAACCAGCTACAGTAGCACAAAGTTGAATGAAAAGGGCATGATTCCAAAGGATAAGGGGTGGGGGATGTCAAACCTTGGTCTATGGGAGAAAAACCCATGTGTTTCCACCTTGTTTTGTTTTTCCATCTTTCCTTGTCAACCTCTTTATTGTTTTGTTGTTGTTGGTTGAGGTAGTTATTGCTGAGTGGTGGTGGTTGTGGAGGACTGTCAGTCCTTGCCCACGTGCCCACTCCACCACCAGCCTCTCCCCTTCACCGTCGCGTGGGGTAGAAGAAATGGTTACTCTTCTCTCCCACGTTTTTCCAACCTTCACGATCCTTCCATTTTGGTTTGTTGATTCGCGTGCATAGGGAAGCTGTTTCTCCTCACGTGCATGCTGGGATCCTCATGCAGAGAGACATTCTGTCTTCTTCTCATGCACAGGAGTTCTGCGTTGGTTTTCCTCACGCAGGGAACGGGTGAAATCGTGGCTGTGACTCATGATTTTCAGGTGCAAGGGCCATTTCTACACTCAGGGACTATGTGTAAGTTTCCTTACTGATTTGTGACTCATGCATATGTTTTCCTCTGTGTTTTGGGGTCTGGTGCAAGTTGCTCTCATGCACAGACCGTTAGATTCATTTTCCCATGTTGTGAGCCGTGCTCACTAAATTACGTTTTGGGACTGTTGTCTTCCCTACCCTTTGTTTCCTGTGGTGTCCAACTACGTTCTGGGCCACTGTGCATTCTTAGTGGAGCTGTGCTCACGGGTTACGTTTTGGGACTGTTGGATTCCCCATACCGTGAGCTGTGTTTTTGTTACACTTTGAGGCTGCTACAGACTGTTTGGAGTTTGACTTCTTCTCTGTCTTGTGGACTGTGTAATGTTGCCATCATCCATTGTGAGTTTGGGCTGCTGAGGTACCCTGGGTTGGGTTGCAGCTGATTTGTTTTGACCACGCTAGGGCCAAGAACAACTTTGAGTTTCCTTGTGGGCTTGAGCTGTGCTCTATATTTAGTTTGGGACTGTCCCCGGTTGCTTATACCTTCTCCAAAGGGCTATGAAGGGATTGTTTTGCTGCTGGTATGCAGTGGTTGTCCCTTGGACTATGTTGGCTTGGTTGATCTGTTGATGGCCTAATAAACGCAGCTGTGTTGGCCTGCTGATTGGAAAACCTTGGCTATGTGTAATCCTACATTGAACCTTAGCCTTGGAGGAATCATACCCAGCTCGGGGGTGGCAGCGTTGCTGAGAGATTGATGAGCACGTTGGCCTATGGTTGGGTGGAACACTGCAGTGACATAGCTGGTTGCGGGGTGAATTCTTCATCAAAAGATAAGTACTGCTGCTATTTCATCTCTGCAATTATATTGATGTCAAATGAATTATAACAAACATGTGGAATGCTGGAAATGTATATGTAATCTTTCGCTGAATGCTTTGAGGAATTATGCATCTGTGTATGCTTGTATGTTTGGCATTCCTATTATGTATCATGTTAAGTTCTTAGTTTTCCGCATTGATGTCTGTCCATGTTAATGGGGCTATTTGCCCAGTTGATTGTTTGGTGTTCGTTGCATCCTCTTCGCCGGTCGGAGGGTTGGGGACGTGACATCAGTGAAAACTCTTCAATAATCCTCTTTGGATAGGTGTCTTTTCTTTTAATTATTAAATAATAAAATATTTCAATTACAGTCATCTTTGACCATCCTTGGTCAACAACATAAAAAATTTACAATAACTTTTAAAGTAATGTATTTTCACAAAAATAAAATGTTTTTAGTTCTAGGTGGGTTACAAACACCCCCTCTTTAGTTCAACATCTTCCTCGATGTTGCTTAAATATCACCTGATCCTTCCTAGAACAAAATTGGATATGCTTACCGAATATGAATCTCCAATTCCCAGGTTTCTTCATCTAGAATAAGGTTCTTCCATTACACATTTACTTGTCCAATGGTGCGATTCAAGAGAAAAATTTCTCTCTTGCCGAGAATACAATCCGGTTCCACTTGAAAATATCCTTCTGGTTCTACCTGGATAACATTCCAATCGATTACATGAGAAGAATCATGTACATACTTTTTCAATATAGAAATATGAAATACGTTATATATTTTGAGATTAGGTGGAAAAGCTAATTGATAAGCTACTGGTCCAACACTTGACAATATCTCAAATGGTCCGCAATACTCGGGTTCTAATTGAGCACAACTCCCCAAATTAAATGAGTTCTTTCTAGGTTTTACCTTGACCAAAACATCCTCACCTACTTGAAATTCTTTCTAAGTTCTTTTAAGGACTGCATGAGTCTTTTGTCTATCTTGTGCAATTTTTGGATTGATTTGTACTTGTTTCACTCTTAGTTCCATTTCTTTTAACAAGTAAAGTACTAACATCAATATGTTAACCGGATTATTCCATGAAATGGGAGTATTACATTTCCTACCATATAGTAATTCAAAAGGACTAATTTTAGCTGAAGCTTGATAATGATTGTTATAAGCAAACTCGACTAAGTGCAAATATTTTTCCCATTTCTTTGAATGATCCCTAACATACATCCTTAACATATCTTCTAAAACTTGATTTACTCTTTTTGTTTGTCCATCCATTTGCAGATGATAAGAGGTACTAAAATTTAGTTTAGTGTCCAATCCTTTAAACAATGAATTCTAGAAATTACAAGTAAACTTAGGATCCCTATCAGAAATTATCATCTTAGGATTTCTATGCAAACGAAAAATTTACTTCATAAAAATATCAACAATATTAGTAACCTTATAAGTAGTTTTAACAGGTATAAAATTAGTTTCTTTGCTAAGTTTGTCTACCACTACCATCACAAAATCATTTTGATTTTGATTTTTAGGTAGCCTTGTTATGGAATCAAGGCTAATAATTTTCCATTTTCAATTTGGGATTGGTAATGGTTGCAATAGATCTGCTAGGTGTTGATGCTCAGGTTTAACTTGCTGACATTCTATAGACCTAGCTATATATTCAACCACTTCATTTTTCATATTGAAACAAAAATAATATTTTCTCAGAATTGTTATCATGTTTTGGTAGCCAGGATATTCTGAGTAAGGACTCTTATGTACTTCATTTAAGATCAACAATTTAATTTCTGGTACATAGGGTACATATAATATGTTTTTATACAACATTTAACCTTTTTCATTCAAACTAAAATCTATTTTTATATTTTTCAGATTCATTTTCTATAACTTTTTTCTCTTAAATTTTGATAATCTTTATCCATGTTTACTCCATCTTCAAATTCATCATCCAATTCAGTTTTATAACTGCTAACAACGGCTATAAAATTCATATTTTCATTCCTGCTTAAGGCATCAACCACTTTATTCTCCTTTCCTTTTATATGTTTAATCTCAAAATTATATTCACTAAGGAAAGATAACCATCTTGCTTGGCTTGCGTTCAGATTTTGTTGATCAAACAAGTATTTTAAACCTATGTTTTCAAACATTAATAAAAATATTCTTTCGATTAGATGATGATGCCACATTTTCAAGGCATGTATTATGGAAACCAACTCTAAATCGTAGGTAGCATAATTTGTTTCCTGTATTTTTAACTTTCTTGACTCATATGCTATTACATGACCTTCTTGCGTTAACACTCCACTTAGGCCCTCATTGCATGCATCAGTGCATACAACAAATTCCTTATTTGGATATGATATTTTTAAGATAAGTGTAGTGGTTAATAATTATTTTAACTTTTAAAAACGTTTTTCACATTTTAAATCCCATACAAATATGTTTCCCTTTTTTTGCAAGGATGTTATGGGATTGACGATATTCGAGAATCCTTCTATGAATTTTCGATAATAACCTGTAATCCCCATGAATGATCATACATCCGATACATTCTTAGGAACATGCCATTCCATTATTGCTCTTATTTTCTCAATATCCGCTGATATCTCTTCCTTGGATATCACATGGCCTAGATATTGTATTTAATCTTTAAAGGATTCACAATTACTGAATTTAGCATACAATTTGCGTTCTCTCAAAACTTGTAATGTTATATGTAGATTTTCATCATGTTTTTTTTTTAATATATTAGTATGTCATCTATAAATACAACTACAAATTTATCCAAATACTTAATAAACTATTCATTAAGCACATAAAATATGCTCGATCATTTTTTAGACCAAATGGCATAACTACAAACTCATAAGGCCTGTAACAGGTTCTGGATGTGGTTTTAAATATATTTTCATCTTTAATTTTGACTTGATGATATCCATATCTCAAGTCTATTTTTGAGACTATCGTTTCTTCGCATATTTGATCGAATGGATCATTTATGCGAGACAATGGATATCTGTTTTTAATTGTTATCTTGTTTAACTGACGATAATCTATAAATAAGCGTAATGTACCATCTTTATTTTTAACAAATATGACAGATGCTCCCCAAGGGTACACACTTGGTATTATATAATTTTTATCTATTAACTCTTGTAGTTGTAGTTTTAATTCATTGAGTTCTAGGATATTCATCCGATAAAGAGCTTTTGAATTTGGTACAGCTCCAGGTACTAATTCAATAGTAAAATCCAATTCTCTTTTAGGAGATAATCATGGAATCTCTTTCGGGAATACATCCAAAAATTCTTTTAAAATTGGTATATCATCGAATTTTAATTTATCTTTTTTTATTTATGTGTTCATCACTCATTACATGTACAACAAAAACTTTGCAACCTTTATGTACAAACTTTTTTATAAGTAATAAATGAAAAATGATAAATAGATCTGAGCTCACATGAAATCTATATTAACAACTCAAAATAACAATTCTATTATGAAGGAATCAAAATATTTTCTCTAAAACATCAATCATATTACAAAATGATCAAATATCTGAATAAATCTCAAAATACTTTACATAAATTATTTCTCTACTTCCACACCGCTAAAGAGGCCTCTACTACTACTCAAATGAGGATAGAACCCTCTTATTTATACATGAGTTTTTTGAAAAGAATATAAGCAACTAATAAATGTAGATCCACTTTTATGTCAAATAGGCACAACCAATTATCCCTTTAAATCCTCACAGAACCTCTCACAAATCCCCTCATGATATTCCTCTTTGGAAAATTAGCTTAATTAATTATCTCCAAATCTTGAAAATATGGAGGAAATATTTGAGAAGATTTTGAATAATCCTTGCTTGAAATTTTCAAATATTCCTACACATTTACAAAGCTCATCCAACTTTGATATATAAATGAAAATATGTCAATTTTCTAATATTTAATCGAAAGAATTGGAAAATAATGAAGTAAACCCATATTTATTCATAAAAATGGTATAATGAATGGTTAATGGAGCGGTGAATAGGGATGAATGCAAGGAATAGTGAAAGGTGGATATGCAACATTTGGGAAACCCAACAATATCTCCCCGCAATTGAACTTGTTGCATGTCCTCATGCAATTGTGCATACAATTTTTGGCTTTGTAACTTTGGCTTTGCATGATGATAATTTTAACAATAAATCATTCCATTATGTGAAATACATAAGTAGCATCTGATTTTATTTATGGTTGGTTCTTGTGTGACAAACATGAATATGTAAGATGTTGGTTCTTGTGTTAGCAACATTAATTAATCTACTTGTTTTATGGCTTCAATACATAAGATTTGAAAGTATACATACACTAGAAATGATAAGCCATCAATGTACATTAGAAAGCCTTTGCTTCATGTTATGAATCATGCCAAAAACATATCAAATTGTAACAAAGTGTAATTTGGAAGAGACATGTTGGTCAATGGTAAATGAGATGATGGAATGTGTAAAATGGAATCAAATGGTAATGAATATATTCCCCCCAATTGAAGATGCATTAAGTTTATGAAAATGAACAAGGAAATGTAACACGGTGAGGGAATTTTCCAAATTCATTCATCTCTAGCATTTAAGGAATTATATGATTAAAGATTATCAAATAACATACCTCCATTTATGTGAAAAGTTGATGAACTATACAATAGGAATGTTGTTGATACTGTTGTTGGATCATGGATTGTTAAGTGAAGGAATACGAATTGCTTCTTGGTTGAATGAAGTAAAATATGAAAGATGAAAGTGGAATTGTTGTACTCTCATATATACTTTTCATGATACAATCTCACCATTGATGTCAATGAGTGCCAAGGTACCTAAGTACATCTTTAAAAGTGCGAATAAATGAGTTGATTTCGATCCACTTGCAAGATCTAATGATCAAGGGACATTGATGTATTCCCATGATTGTTAGCGGGAGAAATTTACATTAAGGCATGCAAGCCTCAAGGTACTCAAAATGAACTCTAGTCTCTATCCTAGATAATGCGCTGAGGTTGATGGCTCAAGACTTGTAGAAACATGGGTTTAAGGAATCCCACATCAATCAACACGAGTCTGTACAAAATGATTGGTAGGACTATAGATGAAAGATATCACAGATAAACCATTTTATGACACGGATAATAAGGAAATTAAATCATAGAAACAAATCTTGAATGGTTTTATTTATAAGGAAAAACATGAACTAAAAATGAAGAAAAACGTATGTGACTCAGAAAAGTAAACATGCAAAAAGTCATGATGTGGAAGGCAACAAAAAAGTAGACTCCAACATGGATGACTAATAAGCTTAGAAGGAGGAAGGTAGGTTAACATATTGTGCAATTTGGTTTTCTGAAAGTTTCTTTGTAGGGAAAAAGGGCATGACAAATCTAATACAAAGCTTAACTGATTCATGCTTTTGATGAAACATGTTTCTCTGATATTTTTTTGTGATTCTTGCAAATCACTTTTGAATGAACAAGTTTTATGGATTGTCTTTGAACCTGTAAAAGGTTAGCATTAATCGCACAACAAAATTGTGGGAGCATAAAAAATATAAAACACAAGAAAAGCACATTCTTAGAAAATCAAATTTAAAATAAAGTGAAAAGTGTTTTTACCTACT
>LPNX010794954.1:72280-121759 GCA_001517045.1 Pseudotsuga menziesii | reverse complement strand
GAGAGGGAAGGAGGGGGAGAGAGGAAGAGAGGGAGGGAAAGGGGTGAGAGAGAGGGTTGAGGGACGACTATAGATGCAGAGGGATAATGAAGGAGAGAAATAAAAATGGTTAGATAGAGAGATATGGAGAGATGGTGTGTGGATGTGTATGATGAAGATGAATCTTTAACCTAGAAATGGGGATGGAGGAGAAACTTCACTTGATAGGTCGATTGAAATATCAATTGAATTATTTTCTTTTAGAACTAAAATTCAGACAAATTTAGTTAAACTAAGATCTAGATGTTTTGATTAGTACTCTAAATAATAATGGATGAGGTTATACATTGTATCTAGACTATCAAAAGCTTATGAATCCGCAGGATTTGGAAGATAGATGGTGGTGGGAAATGATTTGAAGAATTACATATCCAAAAAGTCTAAAATTATCATATGTCTTGTTCTCACCTCAAAATTCTTGATCCAAGATATCTATGAAAAGAAAAATAATGAAGGTCCTGGAATATGTTATATTTTTTGGAAAGGTGGAGAAGACATATCATGCATCTTCATGAAATGTCCCTTTCCTCTTCAATTTTGTAATAAGATAGAATGCTGATTAGGAAAGAAGGATATTTGGAAGTATGAGTCTGTGGAGGTAGGCTTAAAAAAATGGTTTTCATGAGAATATATAAACAATTATAAAGCAATTACTTTCCTAATTAGCTGGAATCTTTGGAATTCTAGGAATGCTGTGTATTTTGAGAATTGTCCCTCCCATTCTACACAGGTTTCTACTACCATGTGCTCTTTGAATAAACATTTGAAGGAAGAGTAACAAATTAACATAAATTTACATTCCCATACACATATTAGTTTATTTAAACATAAAAATATATCATCATATAAAGGTACCATGCACCATTATTCTACCAAGGGTGTATCAAAGTTTGTCATCTTCTCACATAGACCAAACAATATGCAACCCTTCCATTGGATTAGAGTAGCCCAGGAACCTGGGATCCAAGCCAAGGATTCAATTCCAGTATCCAAGCCCAACTATGACCGACTTATAATGATTGGATATCAACGTGAGATGACATGCATGCATACATGTACGGAACAAAACATATTATTAAGAGTGACAAAAATAACAACTTTTCTTATATTATTAGATGATCATGTATGAAAAACAACATTACATCTTTGGTCTAAACAACCTAATACATATTGTATATATTCAATTACATAGTTATAACTTCATATTTGACTTGTCGGTTCATCCAATTGAACTTGAGTGACTTATCTGACTAATCTCTATCCAGTTGGGAAGACCTAGTCAGGTGGCCAACTAGGATTCTCCAACCCCTTTCCCACCCCAAAACACTTCGTTGTCCAGAAAATATAGGGAGATGTAAAAATTATATAAAATTTGGAAAAAATTACAAAAAATTATTGATGCTTTCAACTGTGTGGAGCATATGGTATTGAACACCATCTTTGTATTACGTATGGTACTGATTAACATCAGCCTTCAGTTTTCTCTTATGGGGCACTAAACAGAATTACAACATGCCATTTCAGAGAAGAAATTTGGCAAGAAAGGAGACACCTTGTGTGGAAGTGGTGCCATAGGAAACATAGGTGGCACTTGATGCTTCATTTTTAAATAATTCATTCTTTAGGATTCCCTTATAGATAGGAAACCATTGTCTCCCTAGTAAACCAATTATTGGGCTTCCAACCATGAGCTTCAGATCATCAACGAAACTAAGATGCAAAGGTGAATCATACAAGGCATGCATATTCATGCTTCCTTGAAATGTTGTAGTATGAAATAGAATTTGCAAATGAGGCCTTGTTTCCAACACCTACCCCAGTAAGAACGACATTGTATTAAGAATACCATCATCTATGTTCTCGACAAGAGACTGAACCCTTTAAGGTAGCCTTCCAAACATTTAGGATACCAAGAAACAATGATGAAGCATGAGCGTCAATGTTAATCATTTAGACAGGCTCATTGAAGCTTGCAAGGAATCACTCTCTCATGCTTCCATAAAATGTAGTAGTAGCATAAAGGGGCATGAGAGAGTTCAATATCACATGTGCATTAAAGTCTTCAAATGAACAAACATCCTAATTCCTTGCAATGTTCATTCAATGTGGGATTTAAAACACTGGGGAAGATATGAACTTTGCATGATATTTCAATGTGAGTAGCGATTTAGAGAGATTAATGATCACCTGTTTTTCATTGAGAAAACCAAATATATCCCTACCGGGGGAGGACATCTCACAAAGGAAAAATCCTAGGGGTAGGCTGAACTATCTACATGACCATTGAGGGGAGAGACATGAGGTGATGATTAATGTGGTGAGCAATGAAATGAAATGTGGATGGAAAATGATATGTGTCCATATATAGATGTATAATGATAGTGAGTTGGTCATTTGCATGTCATGGATTAGACTTGAAATGATGAGTTGGGGATTTGGTGGTTGAGCTAGGAATTTCATGATGACAATTACACGTGTAAGCAAGGAATTGAGAACAAATGATAAAATGGATGGGACAACTCGACTATAAATATTTTATGCATTAGAACTAGTAGATTATTTAACATTGGCACAACAATCGAAATACCATATTGCATGAATGGTACATCTGTATTAGACAAAGTGTTAACATAAGAACTCAATCAATGCATACAAATATTGTTTCCCTATTCTAAATGATTTAGATCTAGAAAAAAAAACATAATCAAATACTTTTCCTAGATTTATTAAATCACTTGAATGTAAAGAATCTATACCTATTTCTAAAGGTTATCTCTTCATCAACAAGATTGCAAAATATATACCTATTTCTAGAGGTTTTCCTTGTTGGCTTCAATATTTTTCAATCATGTTGATGAGGAGATACGCTACAAAAGGTTCAATGGAAACAAGAAACACATAGAATCTACAATATAATTTAGTAAATCTAAGAAATTGATAAAGGAGAATCACTATAAATGAAATTAAACATCACTTATGGAAAAATAATTCATAACTGTATGAACAATAAGAAGAGAGAATTACAACTATGAAGCCTTGGTGTTGTGCTTATTCCAACTAGCCTTTTTTCCTCAAGATCTCAACCTTTACTTCTCAACTCCAGAAATATTTTAACAATGTATGGGTGCTTCTTGGTCCTCCCTCAACCATGAGGGTGAGCTTGTTTTTATAAGCCAAAATATATGAAGGGAGTTGGTGATTACTTGGAGAAGGTTAAGGGGTCATCCCTAGAGGTTAGCGGTTCGACTACCACCTATTTTGAGTTGTGGGGATAATCCTTCATGAGGGATTTATTCTAGAAGGCTCTTGATACTTCTCTTTTTCCTTTTTAACAAGCGCTGACACACTTCATACACAAGCAAGAAAATCCAGAAATAGATGATGCTCCCTGTACAAAAGCAGTAAGTGTCACCAATGCCTATTGTACATGTGCAAGCTACATCAGTTATGTTTGATGCCTATTTCCATAAGGCAGGGTGCATTGAGGTTGATAGAAATGGTTTTCAAAAAGGAAAAACCTCTTCTCAAGTATTTTGGCACAAACAATTAAATGGATTTAAGAAATTACACATATTACTATCATGAGGATGACAAGATTTTAGTGTAACAGATTGCCCTGAAAGTATGAAGCTAGAGGGATGTGATAGGTGAAATGCTTCGAAAGATGTAAGTTGAAATTCAAGGAGAAAGACCGTTGCTTGAAGACTTTTGCAGTACCATATACTTTGAGCTATATATTTTGACTAACTAAAAACATGGCTGTCGACTAATACATTGCAGATCCATGGATAGATGTCTAGGTCATGGCTACTGACCTACAATGTAGATCCATGAAAAACAAGACTCAAATTTGGACAGCTACCGAACACACATTGTATATCTATGTCATTATGACTCAAGATTGAGCATAGACACCATGCATACATTGTGGATATATGCAATGACTCAACCACTCCATCACAACCTATGAAAGATAATAATACACGTGATTACCCCTAGGGTCTTCATCCGAACCCAAATAAGGTATGATTCCATCCATGCAAATAAATGTTTTGATGTTGAACATGGTGGAAACCACTTGATTAACAGTCATTATATTATACTATTAACAAGCATGAGTGAAATCACTATTAATGTCAATGACTTCCAAGGTACCCTAGTACATTCCTTGAATGTGAATTAGTGATTTGAAGCTGAACATTCAAAGAAATATTCTAAGAAAATACTAATAATGCAAGATTATTGTTGGAAGCGAGGTAACCTACCATTTAGGCATGTAGGCCCAAGGTACTCTATCTAATTTCTAGGTTTAACCATTGGATAATGTGTTGAAGTCAACAAAGGTAAACCTGTCGAAGGAGGGCCATAATGTTTCCCCCATAATTGACATGAAATAGGATCCAAAATTCTTTTTGAATTGGATATTAGATGTCAAAATTCCTTTAGAACTAACTTAGAGATGACCGACATAAAGGAAGGTAAGGTAACTGCAAAGGATGATTAAGATGTCAGACCTTTATTGAACATTTATAACACAAAGGATGACCTGAAAGCATTGACTTAATGAGACTGGCACTACTACATGGTGTAACGAGAGACCAATATATTATTTGAAAAAATCAAAAGGATAACATGACTCAAGAAAGTGGATCGACTCGGAAACAAGCTGATAAGATGCAAGAAGTGTGAAATTCATGTTCAAGGATGATAACTTAACACAATACTTACTTAGACACATTATTTTTCCAAATTCCCCATGATGAATGATGAGTTCCTCTTTTATTTTTGACGAGCTGGAAGAGGGTAACAAACACTCGATGTAGGTCATCATGAATGAGTCCAATCTCACATGTTTTACAAACCTGTGAAAGAAGGGGATTAGTCCCTAAAGGTTCCTTCATTGTTTGAATTTAATGAGTCCAAAGAAGGTAAACTCAAGATCGTTTCATGTTTAGATATTCTGAAAGGACTAAAGAAGACTCCAATGTGCACTTTTTTCATAAATTTAGTCCCCAAGGTTCGAAAAAGGATAAAATGATACCTAGGAAAACTATTCTAGTTATGATGAACTAGAGTATAAATTTTTCGTAAATATTCAAGATGGTTTGAAAAGGGATAAATTACTTCTGGAAAGATGAACTTTCTAACCCATTTACAAGCATAAAATATTCAAGTTCGTGTGACAATCTTTTCCTATTTTGGGAGTCTGAAAATAGCTTAAAGACAACTCTGGGGGTTCCTTTTTCGTACAAGTTTCACAAGGCCAAAAAAGTGATAAAAGTATGCTCGATGCCTTTTTGCTTAGTTTTTAACGAGAATTACTATGGTATCAAAGGAACTTAGAATAGTTTTCATTTTGAAAAGAAGCGTGAAAAAGTAAAAAATAAACTCCTCCTTATCCAAAAAATTGTTCAATTTAACTTGAAATCTCCAAAATAGATGTTAGAGTCATTTTTGAACTCAAATCATTAATGCAATTGTTAAAATAAAATAAAATATTTTAAAATATTTAAAATAAAACATAATATTTTACCCTAAAAAAGAAATAAAAGAGCAAAAGGTAAAAACTTTTCACCATTTTGTTTTACCATTGGGTGTGAGTGAGAAAGACTCTTTTGGGTTCAAATCTTATAGTGGAGATTGCATGAGCATCAAATATCCATTTTGCATTCCATCGGATCTAGGTAAATGCTTAGCCTATTCTCTTTCTTTTCATAGCAATTTTTTAAAGTTTTTTTTTAAATTTTGACGACTTTTTGAGTCATTTTTTTTGGTTTAGGAGCGCACCCTAGGCGATGCTCTTCTTCCTTTTGGGAAAGGCATCGATGCAGTTCTTAAGAAGGGAAAAAGCAGTGCTACTGCTATGTGTACACAGGGTAAGTTCTTCAACAGTCCGTCTATATGGATGGGGTGCATCAGCGGCCTCAAAAACTCAAAAAAGGACAAGCAAGAAAAGAACTCTAAGTATTTAGAGATGGATCTTTTCTAATGGCTGTTTAACTCATTTTTTGTAGGATTCGTCAAGCAATATAGTGACATGTAAGGGAAAATATCATGAGATAGATGATTCTTAAGCAAACAATGATCCTAGTACCATAATGGCCTTAATGGAGCATGAGTTCCTAAAATTCTTCTAGATCCCAGGGATGAGAACTCAATTTCATATGTTGGACCATTTTATTTGGATGTGGAGTCTCAAAAAACAATATTTTCAAGTTGGGACTCATATCCTCACTTTGGACATAGAATAAATTTACTTCCTTACAGGGATCTAAAGGTGAGGAGATCTCGTTTCACTCTTCATACCTAGAGGGGGGGATATGACCATTGATGATCTTATTGATTAATACCACACTATTGGTACTCGTTCACAAGGTGGAAAGATACCCATGATGCATGTGATGGAATGTATGATAAGGATGATTTTATTCACCATTAAGAAAGTGTCAGATAGCAAGGCTTCCCATCAAACCATGGTATCTCACATGATTTATGATATGGAGTGTATGGTTCCCACCATATTCAAATGGTGTGATGTAATTTTAGTGAGTCTAAAGGAGAAATTGACAAAATTCCAAAGGGGAGAGTTAAAACAGTTTGACTATGGTGCTATTGTGGTATCCTTCTTCCTAGAATGTGTCCCCTTGCTACATCCACAGGTACCTTTTATTGATCTTGAGCCATGGGACCCTTGCATGCTGAGATGGGTTGAGGCTATGGCTTGTCATGGTGGAGGTGGACCAACAATTACTTATGGAACAATGTATTTCATATGTTTACATGTCTAAATCCTTATGGTTTAGGATTATACCTATTTAAGGACCAATTTCAGAGGTGATCCAGGTCTACCACTTCCTGAGGGAGCTCAGTGGGGTGAACTACGTAAGAAAAATTTATCTTTTTGTTTCTTTTTCAATATTTTTTTTTTTTTTTTTTGTAGTACTAAGACTTTATGTTTTAATTCACAGACATTGGAGCATCGATACCAGTTGGGTATTTTCCCATTGAGAGGTGTAGAGTAGTGAGGGAGGTAGTAGTTTGGAACATAGAGGTATAGGAGGAGCACCAAGATATCGAGGAGAACCTTTAGCAATTGACCATGGATGTCCTAGACATATCTATAGATGACCTTCCTCAACATTACCGACACCATACAACTGGGGTTTCTGGTCATTTTGGTCGACTGTTTCGTCGAGTGGCTCGAGCCATTATGTGTTATAATTAGCATGAGTATTTGTAGTAGTGTCTACATATAGCATTGTACTGAAATCTATGAGCTTCATATTTTGTCAATTTGGTATACTAAAAGATACGAGCTTCATATTTTTGCTCTAGTACTCTTTTTGTAAAACATTTTCATTATAAAAACAACTTTTTACAAAATGATGGTGTGTTTATGATAAGGTGTTTTTTGTACATGGATTCCCTTTATAGACTGCCTATATTTATATGAATTGTTTATACATGTCATTATCTTAAATGAATATAAAAGAATGAGTTATGTACCAATTTAAAATATAATTAGCTAACGAATCAATAACTGCATTCATTTTTATGGGAATATGTTGGTATCGAACAAAATTAAATGATCTTTCAAGAAACCAAACGCTTTGGAACAAACGAAGAAGTAAGGGATTCCAAATAGTGTAGATTCAATTTAACTAAGAAAATACAAGTTTTGAGTCTAAATAAACCACAACCTGACTCTCATCATTAGAAAAATCATCGGTCAACAATCCAATCATTGCATGATATTTAACAAGATTGTTAGTTGTGGGACCTAGATAGATTCCTCCTGAGCTTACTAAATCGGCGATAGGGGGATAAAGTACCCATGACGTTGATGCGAGATTCAAGGTATGTCGATTGGAGCCATCTATAAATCCTAAATGTAAGGCCATATGTACATTCAAGTATGAGATTATATAAGCGATCATAATTAGGACAGGTTCCTAAACACAAAATAAAATAAGTTCAAACCATTCCATAACACTTTCAATTAACAAAATGTACAAGGTACACATGCCAAATTTATTAAGCATAGTATATTTTAAGGTAAATCCCATTTCGAGGCTCAACTAAAGGTACACCATCATAATCAATCAATTCATAGGATCCTTTCTCTAAAACACGACTAACAACGTAAATACCGTGCCACATGGAATCAAATTTCCCTCCTCGTATATTATGATGTTTTTAGTCATAGGTTAAAACCAAATCACCTTCAATAAAGAAATAGTGTTGAATGGATCTATCGTATTGAGCCTTGATTCATTTTTATGTACCTCATTAGCAAGAGTCACATAACAATGAGTTTCATAAAGATTAATAAAATAGAAGAAATGTTCTTCCTTTGTGGTGGTGTTAGGTAGGAGTTCAACGTCAAGTTTTAAAGAGCTAATCTCACATTTGACAGGTAAGGTTGCTTCCTATCCATACGCTAGTTTAAATGGTGTGAAATCAGTTGATGTTTTTACTATGGATCGATAAGCCCATAATGATGAAAACAAATGTAGGTTCCAACTAGATTTAACTTGCCCTACCATTCGTTGAAGCATGGTTTTTAAAACTTTGTTGATTGTCTCAACCTGGCCATTGTCTTGAGGAAAGTAGGATTTCTAATTATCATGATGAAAACCAATTTTATCATTCAACTCTAACATCATCTGGTTCCTAAAATGAGAACCACGACCAATAAAGATAGCTTGAGGAACCCCAAACCTAGTGATAATGTGATTAAACAAAAAAAAGGAGACAATTTTACCATCCTCAACATATGTAGGCATAGCCTCAACCCATTTAGTAAACTAATAAAAAATGACAATAAGATAACCATGTCCCCTGAATGAGGTAGGGTTACAATGCATAAAATCGATTCCCCGTTTATAGAAAGAACGGAAAAAGTAGGATGAGTGTACTTTTTTTATTGAAAAAGTTGGCAGGGAGGACATTTTTTATGGCCTCAATACAATATTTAAATATGGAGGGATAAAAATACCCAGTTCATAAAATTTTCTCGCTAGTAGCCATCCCAGAAAGATGACCACCACATGATTTAGAGTGACAGTCATTCACCACATGTTCGACTTCTTCATGAGTTAAACAACATCACAATATATAATTAATGCCATGACAATATTGTAACGTCCCCAAACCTATGACCGACGAAGAAGATGCTACCATACCATTATCTACCTGGGAAACCAGGCCCATGAACATACACATAAAAATTAAAATGTTTTGAACTAAAACATGTGTACATTATCACCATCTAGAGGAATAAAAACCATACATTCACGCATTCGACATGTTCATTGTAATTTATTAAATAGTAAATACAAATGCAGAGATGAAATATACAAGAATACTTATCCTTGAATGAAGCTCCCCGGAACTAGCTATATTGATGCAACGTTCCACCCAACCATAGGACGGTGTGCTCCTTAATCTCTCAACAACACTGCCATGCCCAAGTTGGGCATGATTCCCCAAGGAATAAGGAAACTAAGCAGGCTCACACATAGCAAAATATACACAACTCAGCCAAGCCAACACAGTTGGGTTTATCAGGCCATCAGGGAGCTGGGAAAAACTGACTGCTAAGCTGGTGGGTTCACTGAAGAGCTAAGGACACCTACACCAGAACTAGCCTGAATTCTAGGACACCCACACACACCTAACACAAGGAATCAGTCCCTTCTCTGCTACATAGTCCCTCAGGTTCTAACTTCCCTTCCAGTGCTATTCAGGGGGTGTAGAAAAGAAATCCATCCCTCTAGCTCTGTCTATGAGGCTCCTAAACACACTAGGTTTATCAAGCATACCAACCCTTCATTCCCACTCCAATTCAGTCCAAAGACCAACCACTGCATACAAACAACAAAATCGAGCAATTCATATCTCTCGGGAAGAAAAGCAAACACCGCAGAACAAAACTGAGGTGACAATTTGGGTAATACATAGGTCTAACTAGGAAATTCGATTCCTGAGTCATTCTTGGCCCTATCATGGCCAAAACCACTAAAGAGGAATCCACAGCAACCCAAATTTCATGGGGAAACCAGCAGTGATTTCTCAGCTGCACGAGGAAAGAAAAACAACCTGCTTGGAGGTGAATTCACATACCCAAACCCACAACATGAAGAGAAACACACACACAACAAAATCATGAGGGTAAGGCCACTCTCCTAGTTCTCTGTGTGAGGAAAAATTGCCAAAACCCGTGCATGAGGAGAAGAACAACCATCTTTGCATGATAATGGGAAAAAATGGAAGAATTCCCACGTGAAGAGGAACAGATCCCTGGTGGAGTGTGCATGTGGGCAAGGATTGACAGTCCTTCCACACACCACTGCGTAAGAAAAATGTTTTCCCAGGCCATAACTGCCCCCAACTAACTCCAGAGAATTTAATTTGGTAGTTGACTGATTGAGGGGTTCTCCTATTGACATGTGGCTTTTTCCTATTGGCCCCAAAATTTAAATAATTCCCCCTCCTTATCCTTAGGAAAAGCATGCCCTTTTCATTATGGTTGCATTTACATTACTAGTTGTGGGTATTTTTAATTTAAATGCATATTTACATGATGCGGAAATTATAATGTGTCGACTAGCACAAATAGACCATATGCAACGATTTTAATCACTAGAACATAAAATGTTAAATCGATGGTGGGGCTTTTGCCTTTAGCTCCACACCATGATTAATTACAATATAGACATCATATACATTTAATGAAAATGGTGTCAAAACTAGGGTGTTACATTCCGCTCCCCCTTCAATAGCATTGTCTTCAGTGCTTTACAAAATTGAATAAAAATGGATGTGCCAATCGCATGGAATCCTCCAGCTCCCACGTAGCCTCTTCAGGACCGTAGTGCTCCCATTGCACCTTTGCCTACTCTATGGTTCAGTTCCAGAGCATTGTGACCTTCCTGTCAAGGATGTGCATTGGATCGATTTGGAACTCTCCCTCGGATTCCACGTTAATCACATCCCAATTTATCACATGGTTAGGATCATGTACATATTTCTTAAGCAAAGAAATATGAAAAAAATTATGAGCTCTAGTGCTAGAAGGCAATGCAATTCTATATGCAACTAGCCCTATTCTTTCAAGCACTTCAAATGACCCACAATATCTAGGTGACAACTTGGAACAACTTCCAACCTTCAAGGAACTCTTCTTTTCCCTCACTCCAAGGTAAATATGATCCCCTACATTGAACTCCCTATTCACCCTATGCTTATCTGCATAGCTTTTCTGCCTGTCCTGAGGTACTTTCAGATTCTGTCTGATCTTTACAACCTCCTGCTCCATCTCCTTGAGAAATTTGGGACAAAGCACAACCCTGCTGACTGGATTATCCCAAGTCACTGGTGTCCTACACCTTTTTCCATACAAATCTTCATACAGGTTCATCCCCAAGGATGCTTGCTATCCATTGTTATAAGAAAACTCTACCAAGTGTAGATAATCTTCCCACTTAGTGGGTTTGTCCATCACATACATTCGAAGCATGTATTCAAGCACTTGATTAACTCTCTTTGTATTCCTATCATTCTGAGGATGGTAGGCAGTGTTGAAGTTCAAATTTGTACCCAAATATGCAAACAACGCCTTCCAAAAATTGGAAGTGAACTTGACATCTCTGTCAGAGACTATTGCCTTAGGCAATCCAAGCAATTTGAAAATCTCATTCATGAATATATTTGCAATGTCGTTAGTCTTATGTGTAGACTTAACTGTTATAAAATGTGTTGATTTTGTCAACTTCTCTACTAGAACCATGATGGAATCACGTTGTCTCCAAGTCATTGGCAATCCTCTAATGAAATCCATGGAAATAAATTCCCATTTCCATTCTGGAACTAGAAAAGGCTGCAACAAACCTGCTGGGTGTTGATGCTCAACCTTTACCTGTTGACATTTCATGCACCTTGAAATATATTCAGCCATGTCCTTTTTCATTCCTCACCAAAAGTACTACTTTTTGGCTATAGCAATTGTCTTCTAATATCCCAAGTGACCAGAATATGGAGCTTCATGGATCTTATCCATAACAACTCTCCTCAAGTCTGCTACATTTGGAATATAAATTCTGCCTTTATAAGTAAGAAGTCCATACTCTTCCAATTTATATCCCTCATACCTCTTCTCAAGACTTTGCTGCTGCAATTTGTCTTTTACTTGCTCATACAATTCATCTCCATTAGTATGATTAACAATCTACTTCCTCAAATCTGATTGGAAAATACTAAGAGATGCCACCTGCATTTCCTGCACCTTCCTGCTGAGTGCACTAGCTACCTTATTCTCTTTTCCTTTTAGGTGCTTGATTTCAAAATCAAACTCACATAAAAACTCCAGCCATCTCACTTGCCTAGCATTGAGAGTAGTTTGATCAAACAAATACTTTAGACCACAATGGTCTATCCTTAGCTCAAATATTCTTCCCATCAAGTAATGCCTCCACATATTCCCATCAAGTAATTTCTAAGTCATCCGACGTTTTCCATAGAATTTTTTTTTTGAAATTTCCCTATTAGCCTGCGATTAGCAGAGATGAACCCTTCCTCTGTGACTTCATCTCATGGCACATTGAGGCCCATGCTACAACATAAGCTCTGATACCACACTGTAACGTCCCCAACCCTGTGATCGATGAAGAGGACGCTACAATACCATTAACTACCCGGGAAACCAGGCCTATGAACATACACATAAAAATTAAAATGCTTTAAACTAAAACATGCATACATTATCACCATATAGCAGAAGAAAAACCATACATGCAGGAATTTGACATGTTCATTGTAATTCATTAAACAGTAAATACAATTGCAGAGAATAAATAGACAAGAATACTTATCTTTGAATGAAGCTCTCGGCAATTAGCTATGTCGCTACAACGTTCCACCCAACCATAGGCCAGTGTGCTCCTTATTCGCTCAACAACACTGCCACCCCTGAGTTGGCCATGATTTCCCAAGGAATAAGGAAACTAAGTAGGGCCACACATACCCAAAGATACACAAATCAGCCAAGCCAACATAGTTGGGTTTATCAAGCCATCAGGGAGCTAGGAAAAACTGACTGCTAAGCTGGTGGGCTCACTGAAGAGCTAAGGACACCTGCACTAGAACTAGCCTGACTTCTAGGACACCCACACACACCCTACACAAGGAATAAATCCCTTCTCTTCTAAATAGTCCCTCAGTCCCTGACTTCCCTTCCAGTGCTATTCAGGGGGTGTGGAGAAGAAATCTAGAACTCTAGCTCTGTCTATGAGGCTCGTAAACACACTAGGTTTATCAAGCATATCAAGCCTTCATTCCCACTCCAATTCAATCCAAAGACCAAACACTGCATACACACAACAAAATCGATCAATTCACAGCTCTGGGGAAGAAAAGAAAACACCGCAGAACAAAACCAAGGTGACAATTTGGTTAATACACAGCTCTGACTGAGAAATTTGATTCCTAAGTCGTTCTTGGCCCTATCGTGGCCAAAACGACTCAACAGGAATCCACAGCAACCCAAATTTTGTGGTGAAACCAACAAGGATTTCTCAGCTATATGAGGAAAGAAAAACAACCCACGTCAACGTGAATTCACATACCTAGACCCACAACATGAAGAGAAACACACACACAACAAAATCATGAGGGTAAGGCCACTCTCCCAGTTCTCTGTGTGAGGAAAAACTGCCAAAACCTGTGCGTGAGGAGAAGAACAACCATCTCTACATGAGAATGGGAAAAAATGGAAGAATGCCCACATGAAGAGGAACAAATCCCTGGTGGAATGTGTGTGTGGGAAAGAACTGACAGCCCTGCCCCACACCACTGCCCAAGCAAAATGTTTTCCCAGGCCATAATTTCCCCCAACCACGGGGGATTCGCTTGTTGACCAATATCCTAGCACGTTAGTTCATATTACGGGTTTTAAATTTCTTAAAATTCAGGCCAATATATTGCAGGTATTGGGGGGGATGAGGGGTTTAGAGTGGGGGGTTAGGGAGGTTTATAAGGATTATGGTATAANATATTGGGAGGGGGTTTCAACAAAAGGAGTTTGGACCAATATCTACAGAAATTAAGGGTATTCTTTAATACTCCATGATTGAACGTGCTATGTGAGAGGTTTACTCAGTGAATCCCCTGTGCCCCCAACTAACTCCAGAGAATTTAATTTGGTAGTTGACTGATTGAGGGGTTCTCCTATTGACATGTGTATTTTTCCTATTGGCCCTAAAGGTTAAATAATTCCCCCTCCTTATCCTTTGGAAAATCATGCCCTTTTCATTATGGTTGCATTGATATTGCTAGTTGTGGGTATTTTTAATTAAAATGCATATTTACATGATGCAAAAATTATAATGTGTCGGATAGCATGAATAGACCATCTGCAACGATTTTAATCACCGAAACATAAAATGTTAAATAGATGGTGGGGATTTTTCCTTTAGCTCCACGCCCCTATTAATTACAGTATATACATCATATGCATTTAATGCAAACATGGTCAAAACTAGGGTGTTATAGATATAAAGTATTGTTGATGATAATATAATATTTAGCACGGTGACGTATTCGACAACGTTCATCATAGGATAATTCGGGTTGAAAAGGTTGTGTCTGGAGATAAAAAATTATATCCCTATACCAAGGGTTAAACATATTAATTAGGAAATGAATCAATAGGTTGCGATCCCTTAGTAATACGGGGAAGGTCACACATTATCTCAACAAAAACCAAGTATTTTTTTAAACTAGATTTAGCAAACTTTAGGTTAAATTCTTGCAAGATAACAATCTAGTCAGAATACTTGCCCCCCATTGCTTGATGAGTTAATATGTAGTACATGGGATTGAATTATGCGAAAACGGTCGTTATACGGAGCAAAATTTCATGATGAAATATTTTGATGGTGATGACCCTAGCCAAAGCTAACTTCTCAACATGTGAATATCATGTTTCAAAATCAAGGAGACTCTTACTTAAATAATAAATCACATGCTCTTGGTCATTATTCTCTGCCCGTACTAACACCATTCCAACAGTAGTAAGGGATGCATCAATATAAAGGAAATGATCCTTAATATAATTAGGAGGCCACAACACAGGTGCATGTGTAATGCCATGTTTGTGATGTTTGAAAGCATGTTGTGCAAAGTCATATTAGACAAAAGGTAGTCGCATAAAACCATGTGTTTTCTCGGCATAGTTACACACAAAACATTCCAAGAAGTTTTCCTTCCCTTGCAAACTTTGAATTTTAGTTATGTTTGTCGATGGTGGTAGGTCCATTCTAGAATTTATCTTTAAAGGATCAATTATAATTCCATCTTTAGAGATAATGAATCTAAGAAGTCATCTAGTCTCAACACAAAAAACACATTTGTGTGGATTCAAACGAATGTTATAGTGGAGACATCTAAGAAAAATGGCTCTCACATGCTCAATATGGTCTTCTTGCTGCTGCAAATGGGTAGGAAAATCTTTGATATAGGGTTCCACTATATGTTTTATATCATGGATAACATAAGACATAGTGCGTTGGAATTTAGCTCCAACATTTTTAAGACTAAAAGGTAATTTTTGGTAAGAAAAGTTTCCCCATGGGCATATAAAGGTCGCTTCATATTGATCATAAGGGAGTATCTCAATTTGATTATAGCAAAAAAATCCATCCATAAAAGAAAATATGGCACTCCCAACATAGTTGACGATGATTTGATTGATATACAGAGGTATAATTGTCTTTCAGACAAGCTCGATTGAGATCCTAAAAATCGATACAAACCCTAATTGTCCCTTGTTTTTTAGTCACATGAACAATATTAGAAACCCATTTGTCTAAGGTACTGGATAAATGTATCCAAGTTTAAGAAGGTTTTTAACCTCCACCTTAATGGCTATAGCTTTCCTTGGATGCATTTGATGAATTTTTTGTCGAACTAGCTTTGTGTTAGGGTATGTTTTAATTTCATGAACTATGATCGAGGGATTAATCACTAACATTTCTTCATAAATCCATGCAAAGACATAATGAAGATCTTTGAATAGTGCTGAAAATGTTTTTTTAATGAAGGAGAACAATCAGGGCCCAAATGTATGTGCTCATTGATACTAGGTTTCATTGATATGTCGATTGGAGTAGTATTGGTAATATTACTCAAATTTTATTCAAATTCAACATATTTTGTGAGTATAGGCAATTGAGGATAAACGATAATATCTAATGAAACAAAAGACTCAAAATTGGTTTCTACCAATCGGGAATTCATAAGGAAACAAGATCGATGATGAGCATCTTTCCATGGTAAATCAGCTAAGGACATAACTTCCATGATAGATTCGTAAGATGGAAATGTTTGTAAAAGACAGTCCAAATATGGTTGGGAGGAATCTAACCAATATGGTATATGGTAAGGGTCTGATGCTGCTAAAAGGTGATCATTAGAATTGCAGTCATTAGATGTGGATTGAAGTTCCTGATAAATAGATTCATATGGACCTAAGGATGTTGAATCATCAATTGTTTTTCCCTTTAAGAAATTGTTATTGTTTGTAGAGATCATATTAATAGAAGCAACGTATGAAGGAAGAGTGGAACCTTTTAATGGAAAGACTCCCATAAGTGAAGAGTATTTGAGAATCCTACCCCTATGTTTTGGTATTGTGGGATAGAAGAACCTAAAAGTGGAACATTATTCACAGAGTTAGTGCAAATTTTGGGAGAGAAAAAATCAGTTGATTGATGGTAACAATCTTTCATTGGTATGGAAACTAGACTAAGAGAAAAACAGAACATGCTATTGCGTTAATAGAATAAAACCAATTTTTTCCCAATAAAATATTATAATCTAATGGTGCATCAACAACTTCAATTTGAATGGGCATAGATCTTCCCCCTAATTCTACAGACAAGGGTGATAACAGTCCATTAGGTTAGAACCCGCGACTATCAAAGGCCTTTAAGGTAGTAGGGGAATGATAGATTTATGGAGAACCAATGGCTCCCCAACAAGATAGAGACATGAAAGAAGTAGAGGAACCTTTGCCAAGAATAGTGTGATGTATATTTTTCCCACTAAATTTAGTGGTTATTTGAAATACAAGTTGGTGAGAAATCGTCGACTTAAAATCATCAAATTTAAAAGTAATGATGTCAGAGGTTTCTGGATCCATAGCTCCAAGCAGTGAAACTAGGTTTTTATGTTATGTCAGACAAGTTTGGAGTACTTCAAGAGTAGACATAACATGGGATTCTTGATCTAAATCTTCAACAATTTTGTAATACTGAGCATCACACACACTAGGATTAAAAATTGACTTTCGAATAGTACTCTTTGGTGGATGTAATACTGTGTCAGAAATAGGCTTTTCAATTTGAAGACCATTAGTGTTAGGGTTAACCTTGACTTGAGATCGAGTCAAAGGTGGCTAGGTCTAGCACATGGTTTGTTGTAGCTCATGGTATTGTCCCATGGTATTGCATGTGTTAACCTTGACTCGGGATTGAGTCAAAGGTGGTTAGGTCTAGCACATGGTTTGGACACATGGTTTGTTGTAGCCCATGGTATTGTCCCATGGTATTGCATGTGATTAAGCCTTTATAAGGCTTGAGGAGGCTCCATTGTAATTGTACTGGATGTGGGCATTGTATTGTACTGGAAGAGAGAATGTGAGAGCGTGAAGAGGAAGTGCAGCGGTTTGTTGCAAGGTGTATCCCTTCATCTTTCTGGACTGCAATAAAAGGACTGGAAAATTTCTTTGTGGACATAACCCATCGTTTGGGTGAACCACGTTATATCTATGTCTCTCTATACTATTTTAATTTGTTTTGCATCTTGTTTATAAATTTAACTATATATCTGTTATTGCTCTGCAGTCCTGTTTTCTAACAATTGGTATCAGAGCCAAAAGGTCTATTTGGTTTGTAAACTCGCAGGAAAGAAGGGTTCCTGGTTTGAGTGGGAGCAATGGAGGAAGAAGGAAATTTTAGGGTTGATAAATTTAACAGCCAAAACTATCAGTTATGGAATATGCAAATGGAGGACTATCTGTACCATAAAGATCTGTACCTATCGTTGGGAGGAAAAGCAAAAGAGCCAGCGGCTATAAAGGATGAAGAATGGGAGGTTCTCGACAAAAAGGCACTAGGAGCAATATGGTTGTTCCTAGCTTCATCGGTGGCCTTCAATATTTTGAAAGAAATAACAAAAGAGAGTGTGATGAGCGCATTGAGTAAGCTCTATGAAAAAACCTCGGCTTCTAACAAGGTATTTTTAATGAAGCGTTTATTTAATATGAAGATGTCAAAAAGTGGATCTATTGCTGACCATTTAAATGAGTTTAATACACTTACCAGTCAGTTAAGTTCTGTAAAAGTGAACTTTGATGATGAGGTTAGGGCTCTTCTAATCTTGTGCTCATTGCCAGAAAGATGGAATAGCTTGGTCATGGCTATAAGTAACTCTGTCCCTAGTTCAAACACTCTTAAGTTTGATGATGTTGTTAGTGTTATTCTTAGCGAGGAAATGCGAAGGAAAAGTACAGGTGATACATCAGGTAATGCGTTGACCATGGAGAGCAGAGGGAGACAAAACGAGAGAGGAAGGAGCCTAGGAAATTGCGGCAAGTCTAAAAAGGGAATATCCAAGTCCAGATTTGGAAAAATAGAATGCTGGAACTACGGTAAGAAAGGACATCTAAAGAAAGATTGCAGAGCACCACAGAAGAAAGGTGAGAGGCAGCAAACTACCCAGGAAGCTAATGTAGCAGGTGATGTGTTATAAGATGCTTTGATTCTTGCATTAGATAATACTAGTGATTACTGGGTAGTAGATTCAGGGGCTTCATGTCATGCTACACCCCATAGGAAATTCTTTTATGAATATGTTCAAGGTGATTTTGGGCATGTGTTATTGGGGGATGATGAACCATGTAAAATTGTTGGAAAGGGTAAGGTACGGATCAAACTAAATAATGGAAATGACTGGTTGCTAAAGGATGTAAGGCACATTCCTGCTATGAAAAGAAATCTGATCTCAACAGGGCAGTTGGGAGATGGCGGCTGTTTGTCTATGTTTGGAGAAATGTGGTGGAAGGTTACTAAAGGATCAATGGTAATAAAAAAAGGAGATAGGATAGGTACGTTATATTTATGTCCTCATAACACTGATTATTCTATTTCTATAGCTTCCATAGAAATAGGTGCAGCGTTGTGGCATCATAGGCTTGGCCACATGAGTGAGAAGGGGATGCAGATTCTCCACTCAAGGAAACTGCTTCCAGATCTGAAGCAGGTAAGTTTGGAATTTTGTGAGAACTGTGTTTATGGAAAATAGAAGAGAGTTAGATTTCTCAGGGTTGGGAAAAAAAAGAAGAGTGAAAAGTTAGAGCTTGTCCATACAGATGTATGGGGACCAGCTCAGGTACAATATCTTGGTGGCTCTTGTTATTATGTTACTTTTATTGATGATGCAACTAGAAAAACTTGGGTTTATTGCATTAGACAGAAATCTGATGTGTTTGATACTTTTAAGAAGTGGAAAGATATGGCTGAGAATGAGACAGGAAAAAGGTTGAAATGTCTCAGATCTGATAATGGAGGCGAGTACTGCAACAAGGAGTTTGACAGTTACTATTCACACAATGGGATTCACAGAGAGAATAAAGTCCCTGGAACACCCCAAGAAAATGGCGTGCCAGAAAGGATGAATAGAACGATCATGGAGCATGCAAGGTGTATGAGATTTCATGTAGGGTTGCCCTTATAGTTTTGGGCTGATGCTGTAAACACTGCTATTTATTTAATAAACAGAGGGCCTTCAAGCACTTTGGATGGTGGAATTTCCAGAGGAGGCATGGACAGGTGAACAGGTAAAATACTCATTTCTGAGAACTTTTGGTTGTGAAGCATTTTTCCATATTGATAAAGATGATAGAACAAAGCTTGAGGATAAATCCAATAAATGTACCTTTATTGGATACGGGGTTGATGATTTTGGTTATTGCTTATGGGATCTTAAAAATCACAAAATCATTAGGACTAGAGATGTAGTATTCAATGAAAAGGTCATGTACAAAGATCAGTTGCAGGGAAAGAAAGAAGAAAAGGAAAACAAAGAGTACACAGTGCTTGATGAAATCAAAGAAAATGAAGTTCCAAAAGCACCAAAAAATCAAGAACAACAGCAGGTACCTGAAACTCCTGCAACTGTAAGAAGGTCTACCAGGTTAAGTAGACCCCTTGAAGGATTCTCTCCTTCACTGTATTATTTATTGATGACTGATTCTGGTGAGCCAGAATGTTTTGAAGAAGCAATGCAGGTAGAAACTAGAAAGAAGTGGGATAAAGGCATGGATGAGGAGATGGACTCATTGGTAAGAAACCAGACTTGGGATCTGGTTAAGTTGCATGCATGAAAAAGGGTATTGTTGAAGAAATGGGTTTACAGGTTGAAGGAAGAAGATGGAGGAAAGAAGTGGTACAAGGATAGACTTATTGTAAAGGGGTTTGCACAAAAGAAAGGTATAGACTTTGATGAAATATTTTATCCTGTTGTTAAAATGAATTCATTTAGAACTATTTTAAGTCTATTGGCAGTAGAAGATTTGCATCTTGAACAATTAGATGTAAAAATAGCCTTTCTCCATGGGGATTTGGAGGAAGAGATTTATATGTAGCAGCCACAAGGGTATGAGGTCAAAGGGAAGGAGAATTTGGTTTACAGGTTGAAGAAGAGCTTGTATGGCATGAAGCAAGCTCCAAGGCAGTGGTATTTAAAATTTGTTAAGTTTGTGACAGAACAAGGTTATGATAGATGTCATTCTGACCACTGTGTTTATTTCAAGAGGCTAGATAATGGAAGATATATTATCTTGTTATTGTATGTGGATAACATGCTTGTTGCAGGGTCTAACATGCATGATATAAATGTGCTCAAAATAAAACTAGCTAAATCATTTACGATGAAGGATTTGGGTGCTACAAAACAAATCCTTGGTATGAGAATAACAAGAGACAGGAAAAATTGCAAATTGACATTGTCTCAAGGTGAGTACATAGAAAAGGTGTTGCGGAGGTTTAGAATGCAGAATGCAAAACCAGTTAGCACACCTTTGGAAATCCATTTCAAAATAATCAAGCATATGTGTCCAGAGACACAGGAAGAGATAGATTACATTTCCAAGATTCCCTATTCATCAGCAGTTGGGAGCTTGATGTATGCCATGGTGTGCACAAGACCAGATATTGCACATGCGGTGGGAGTTGTGAGCAGGTATATGAATAATCCAGGTAAAGAGCATTGGAAAGCAGTATAGTGGTTTCTCAGGTATTTGAGAGGTACCACTTCTCATGCATTATGTTTTGGAGGTTCAGACACTGTTCTACAGGGATATGTTGATGCAGATATGGCTGGTGATAAAGACAGCAGGAGGAGCACCACAGGGTATGTGTTCACTGTAGGTGGAACAACAGTAAGTTGGATTTCAAAACTGCAATAGGTTGTTGCACTTTCAACAACAGAAGAAGAGTATGTTGCTGCTACAGAGGCTAGTAAGGAGATGATTTGGTTGCAGAGGTTCGTGGAAGAATTGGGTAAGAAACAGGAGAATAGTAGGTTGTACAGTGATAGCCAGAGTGCCATTCATCTTGCAAAGAACTCAGTCTTTCATTCAAGGAAATCAGTTAACCTTGACTTGAGATCGAGTCAAAGGTGGTTAGGTCTAGCACATGGTTTGTTGTAGCTCATGGTATTGTCCCATGGTATTGCATGTGTTAACCTTGACTCGGGATTGAGTCAAAGGTGGTTAGGTCTAGCACATGGTTTGGGCACATGGTTTGTTGTAGCCCATGGTATTGTCCCATGGTATTGCATGTGATTAAGCCTTTATAAGGCTTGAGGAGGCTCCATTGTAATTGTACTAGATGTGGGCATTGTATTGTACTGAAAGAGAGACTGTGAGAGCATGAAGAGGAAGTGCAGCGGTTTTGCTGCAGGGTGTATCCCTTCATCTTTCTGCACTGCAATAAAAAGACTGCGAAATTTCTTTGTGGACGTAGCCCATTGTTTGGGTGAACCACATTATATATGTGTCTCCCTATACTATTTTAATTTGTTTTGCATCTTGTTTATAAATTTAACTGTATATCTGTTATTGCTCCGTGGTCCTGTTTTCTAACAATTATCAAGAGGTTGAGTGAAAGGGGAAGGTTTATTTGTAGAAACACCTTCACTATATTTATTTGGTGGTAAGTTATAGCTCTATGATCATGTTTTCATGTGAATCATTTCACTAGACATCATTTTAACTTCTTTTGTAGAGGAAGAAGAAATTCCATTCAATGATTCATGCACAAGAAATTTTTGTTGTGTAGGGAAATGATCAGTTAACACTGCCGAAGTGTATGCATTTTTATGTACTTACTAATATCTTCACGACGAGGACATTCTTTCGTAAAGTGATCACCACTATAGATGAGGCTAGGGAGCTTAGACTTTATCTTGGGTTTTGATTCAACATTTGTATTTTATGTTTTGGTATATTCCTGCTGATTCATGGGTTTTTTGGATTTTCCTTTTCCCTTTTTTCTAGTTCCCGTTGATTTTGAAGATTGTACTACATTAGCTTCAGTGGAAGTAGTCTTAGGATTTGAAACAATATGGTTGAATTGTGAAGTCAAAACACTTTGCTTTTTCCTAGATTTAATCATAGACTGTGTTCACACAGAACCTACAATGCCATCAGTGATGGGTTATGTGGAAGGTATTGAAGGATCTATGGTGGGACGAGGAACATTCATGATTAAATCATACAAAGTTCTAGACTGAGAATAAATAAATTCTAAGTAATGTGCATGACTAATTTCTTTCTCTTCAATTACAACACCTACCATATCGGCATCTCTTGCAATGGGTGGAAGAAAAGATTTGGTAAACCAATAAGATAACAATTGATTGGGAATAGGAGCTTTGATTAACCTATGTCGCCATATCCACTCATGAAAATGATTAGATATGTGAGTATAAGTAGACTGATGAAGAAAATTTACAAGGTATGTGCGTATTTCATACCTAATTGTTAATTGAAAATGTGTAAGGAATGGCATTTTTAGAGAATTAAAATCACCAAAAGAAAGCTACAATAGTTCAATATACCATTTGGAAGTTGTCCCCAGAAGAGTTTGTTGGAAAATCCTCAAACACATGGAATCATCCATCAAAGAGTTTGATGAACACTAAAGATGAAAAGTCATAACATGATTTTTTGGGTCTTCTCCTTGTTTCGCATCAAATTTAGGTATATCAGATGGTGATTTAGCTAGTATGGATGACCAAAAAGGGTCATACATGATGGGATTATTTATGAGTTTGGACAAATAAGGTAAATATAAGGTTGCTAAAAAGGGAAGTTTTCTATTCATCCGCGGGTAGTTATAATATTGATAAGTAATAGAAACACCAGTAGGACCATAAAATGGTCATGTTTTTACATTATATCCATATTGACCACCCACATGTGGTTGTTAGTAAATTGGAGGGTTCTGAGCTAAGGGTTGATCATAGAAAACTGGTTGTTGAGGAGTATAATTCATATCAGGTTTTGACCATTGATTAGTCATACCTCCAGGATAAGTTACAACAAGATATGAATTGATAGTATGGGGATTGAGTAATAATTGGGCATATTCCCCCCCCCGGCTAAATATTGTGTGGTTTTAATAGGTTTCTATGCCAGTTGGTCCCAAACAGGTAGCTGATGTTGGCCCTAATTAGTAGGTGGTGGTTGTTGAGCATGACTGCCCACTTCGCTTGGCATTGCACATGTTATATTATACAAAGTACCTATATAATGGGCTCCTGTTATAGGTGTACTAAAATCTCTAGAATAATGTCCAATTAAATTTGGGAAACTGATGGAAGGCATAAATGAACTTCCTGGTGAAGAAGTAATAGTTGATATTTGAACAGGTTGAGAAACAACCATAGTGGTGACTTATGGAACATATTGAGTACTAAGGCATGTAATTGTAGGTGATGGAGGAAAATTAACATTCACGGCTTGACTAGAAGGGAGTCCAATATAACGGCCAAGAATATCACTTTGTAAAAGATAAGGAAAAGGTATTCTAGAATGTGTACTAGAATGAGGTGTTAACTCCATGGAAGAAGCTGAGGTAGTACTCGCAGAACCAAACTAAAAAATATACTGGCCTAAATTTGAAACCTAGAAAGGTGTAGAAGGACCAAACATGATCAAAACCGGATGTTCTAGTGGTGGTTGATAAAAAACCGATTCCAAAGGTCCTACAGAAAATGTATTATGAGCAGAATGTTTTTCTACCACTATAGGTGCTAAAATATTAGTGATTGGGACACTCCTAGGAGGAGAAATTTCTCCCCCGCCTTTGATGATAAGTACTCCTTGTTCTTGGGGAGTTCCCGTTTCAACAAAGGAAGATAGATCCATTTCTTGTTCCATGTTTTGGTGGGTTGTAGGTTCCTGTGGATATTTAGGAAATAATCCTCGTATATGACGAGATTGTATTAAAGGTTGGTACACTAGAATGTTATAACAAACTCTCTATATTAAAATTCCTAACTATATATGAAAAAAGCATGTGCTACTTATGGTATGTGGGATGTATAGTCTGGATCCTCACATGAATGTCAATTCATCACAACTCGTGATATAGTGTAGGGACCAACAATGATACACGATAAGGAGGGTTGGGATTATACCCTTGATTATATACATGACTACCTAGATAGTATGTCTGTAGTAGCTTTCTAGTGTTTCTCTTGGTGTATTTCTTCAATAATACGAACAATAGGTTACTCACTTGGTCTCAGGATCCTAATGGTGTCTCCTAATATACACAAGGTATGTAGGAGATGAAAGCTGTAGTACTGTTGTATAATGCATAATCATTCGAAAGGGGCGTTTTGATATAGCGTTAATTACATGAAATCATATTTCTATATACCATAAAAGTATGTGAAAGACCTTTCTATATACCAACGAGTACGTGAAACAATCACACAGTCCCTGGGATGTATTGCAGGAAAATAACCACAACTCCTACGCTTAAAGACACCAGAACATGTCTCTAACCTAACACACAATCTTTCTAAAAGTTTTACCCTAACTAATGCTTGATTTTATCTTTTTACGGTTAGGACAAAATGATGTGAATACTCGAATCATAAAATATGCAGTGATGAAGTGGAATTTTTTACTTTTTCTTTCAACATATACCCTATTTAAGAGGAGAGTAAGAATTTATTTTCCCAAAATACACAATCAAAACCAAATCCTTCAAAATTTGAAACCAAAATCCAAACACACAAATTATTTATACTTCACCAAATATATATCTCTAGTAAAATAAAAGAAAAACTAACTAGTGTCCCCAACTTTACAATTTCCAATTATGTAAAAAGATCAAAAGAATATTTTTCATTCATTTTGTAAATCTAAAAGTCCACAAATTGAAATTGCATTAATCAAAACAAATTTTGTTTTAGATTTGTTTTGTTTTGTAAAAACAATAAAAGTAAATATACAAGATTCCTTCCTACAAGTGTATACAAAAACAACACTATTTCCTTTTCTTTTATGAAAACATATAATTAAAAGAGATCTATAAAACAAAGTATGAATCCAAGACAAAATTTTCAAACCCAAAAAATCAAACTCATGAAATTTTTTCAAAAATATACCTTCTAACATCAATCAAAAGATTGAGTAAGATCTAATCCTATCCAGTATATAAACTACAACACAGTGCATATTTCCAAAAGCCAAATTCAAAACCAAAATCACTAACTGAGTAAAAGGATCATTGAGCACTTACCTCGACGCAGCTTGTTGATTTGAGCCAATGCATCCTCCCTTGACCAAGTCTTTCTGTACATAGGGAAATGGCATCGACGATGCCTTTCGCAAACTTACAATGAGTGTTGGTGACGCTTTGCCACTACACACATTAAGCATCCGAGAATAAGAGACACTAAGCAAACATTACCCAGATGCGTCAGGTGCGTTTGACACAAATTAGAAATAAAAACACAAGAATTACCCAAAAATTCAATTAGCAGTGAATGAGCTGAAGATTCCTAGGATCAATAAATGACCTTTAGAAGCAAAGTATAGCAGAAAAAAAGTGAGTTTAACACTTTAGATAGAACAAAAGGTATTGAAAAATTGGAATGAAAACAAACCAAAGGCGATGAGATTCTCCCTAGAGGAGTCACCAATTTTGTTAATGAAAAAACTCAATCAATATGGACAAAGATTGTTTCCCTAGTCTAAATGGTTTATATCTAGAAAAAAACAAAACATAATGACATTTTTTTCCTATATTTATTAAATCACTTGAATTCAAATAATCTATACCTATTTTTGAAGGCTGTCTTTTTTGGCTTGAAGATTTTGCAATCCTATTGATAAAGATATAAAATGCAAAAGGTTCAAAGTAATTAAGAAACAAATATAGTCTACAAGATAATTTAGTATATCTAAGATATTGACCAAGGAGAATCACTATAAATGAAATTAGACATCATTTATGGAAAAAGAAATCATAATTGCATTAACAATAAGAAGGGAGAAATTACAACCATGAAGCCTTGGTGTTATGCTTTTTCCAACTAGTTTTTTGCCTCAAGATCTCAACCTTTGCTTCTCAACTCTAAAAATATTTTAATAGAATATATTTGCTTTCTTGGTCCTTCTTAAACCATGAGGGTGAGATTTTATTTATATGCCAAAAGAGATGAAGGGAGTTGAGGATTACTTGGATAAGGTTAAAGGATCATCACTAGAGGTTAGGGGTTCGACTACCACCTATTATGAGTTGTTGGGATAAGTATCCACGTGAGATTTATTCTATAAGGATATTGATACACACTTTGTGCACAAGCAACCAACATCAGAAAGAGGCAGTGCTCCTTGTACAAAAGCAAGAAGTGTTGTCGATGCCTATTGTATATGTGCAACCTATGTCATTAATGTATAACACCTATTGTTTGAAGGCAGGGTGCGTCAAGGTTGATGGATATGGTTTTCAAAAAGGAAAAGCCTCTTCTCAAGTGTTTTGACACAAACACTTGAAGGGATTTAGGCAAGTACAAATCTTACTATCATGAGCATGACAAGATTTTGGTGTAACAAAAATGAAGGTTGAAAATCCTAAGCAATCATTAATTGTATAAAGTGTAAGTACTAAATTCTACACATTATAGAAAAACAATTTCATAACATCCATACACCAAAATCTATTCATCACACTAACTAATACATCTACCACCATCACCCTGCAATCCCATCCACATGACTAAAAATCCATCAACATTATTTCTCACATGTTTGATTCCAAGATTCCATATTGCAAACAGGATTCTATGCTCGACAATATAATCCATGTGAAGACTCATGTAGACACACTCATTTTGATCTCTACCTTAGTTTCTTAATCTCCAATGCATCATTAGTCTATCCAATCCATGCAATGCGGAAATACTGTGGCATTTTTATGTAGCATGGTTTATAATCAACCGCATGATAATGTCTCTGAATTAGTTTGTGACATTATCCATAGTGGTATATGATTGCATTTTCACTGCTATGCATTTGGGAATCCATAGAGTGTTGCACTATGTTCTTTTTGTGCTTTAAAAATATTATCCATTCACAATCCCAATGCCGTATGTCAAGAGTATTTTACATTGCACATAAATATTTGTTAAGAGTAAAGGTTTACTGTGCAAGTTTCCTATGTTGAGGTGAAATCAGATGGGAGGAGAAGGAGCACTAGCCATTTCTCACCCTTTTCTATATCTAAGAATTTTTGTGAGGAAGATACAAGGAACACTATTCCTTTCCCACTATCATTCCATTCAAATGAGTAGCATGAGAATTCAAATGAAAGGTATGCGTCAGAGTGTTAATGTTATAATGCAACAAATACAAAGGAAAGTGATTATCTTAAATATTCACCCAAAATGTCATGTAGTGCGGGGAGTTTATGCGGCGTTTTTATGTAGCATGACCTATATCGAGCCACTCAGATATAACTACGATATAGTTGGGGGAATTATCCATGGTGATATATATGATTTTAATTTTTAGTAAGTTGATCTTGGGATTTTGTTGTGCACTGCACTGTTTTCTTACGGTGATTTAAAATAGTTTTCCATTCATGACCTCATGGCCTAATGCCCATGATGCAGTGAAAGTAGCGCACCATGTTACATGACATGGCCATTTACACTACATAGAAATTTTCTAATTGTAAAGAGGGACTCAGATGGGACCTAAGGATGTTGTAGGAACAACATTGCCCTTGTTCTATTCAAAGGAGTAGCATAGTTTTTCCCTTAGACTATGTGAGGGATATCAAGAACATTATCCATTTCTTGCTATTTTCTAGTATTTATACCGACCATTTATCCCAATTCTAAATTTCAAGGAGGAAAAGGAGTATTATCCCTTTCCCTCATTTTTATAGTTAGAATTATGAGGACAAGATGGAAAGACCTCATTTCTCAACAAGCGTGTAATATTATGATAGAGGAGGAAAAGAATGGGCCCTTTCTCAAACTCTTGTAATTTATTTGAGTGAACATTGGACCTTTCTCTCATTGTTGTAATTCTTAGTGGAAGGGTCAAGGGGAATTATCTCTTGTTCACACTTGTTTCATATGAATGAATAGCATGGGAAAGTTTTCCCTTAGCCTTTTGAAGGAGGAGTGGCATCGACCCTTTCTCAAACTCTTGTAAATTGAGCGAGAAATTAGTGCTTTGTCTTGCTCTAGTAACAAAGGAGAAGGAGAATGGGACCTTTCTCAAACTCTTGTACCTTTCCCACATGTTGATGTGTCAAATTGACCACATCAAAAATGGGGAGAATGCCCACTTTTAGATTGCAAGTTAACTTTAGTTGCATTTGGAGTAGTGCCTCCAACTAGTTAAGAGCCTAGTGGCCACTTGAGTTTATAAGTTTTATTTGGGTATTTGATTTCTATGTTTTATTTTTAATTTAGATCACAAAAAGTATTCTAATGATTGGGGCAATTTTATAAAATGACATAATGCATATGGAAAGCATATCCCAATGATGGGAGCAAGCTAATAAACTAACGAAACACATAGGAAAAATATTTGGTTTGATGTTTCTTTGAGAATCCATTGCAATAAACAGTTCTTAAATTCCAATGGAAATTTAACACATTAATATAGTAAAATATACTAAATCAAAAGTAATTTTACTCTATCATCATTTATTGATATTGGATACAAATTTAAATAAATGAAAGGGAAGATGGAAAATTAGTGGAAGAGGTGTAGACCATAATATTATTAAGATAAACAAAACACTTATCAACTTCTGTATCACATATTATATACAGATTTCTGAAAAAATAAATAGACCACTATAACCAAATATTATATATGTTTTCCGCTATTCGAGTAAGAATTAAATGGAAATTGAATCATGTATTCATAATGAGACAAAAATAATTTGTCATGCACACATAATCATAAAATGACCAAGAAGTCCGACAAAGAGTCAACAACATTCCATTAATCAAAATGTGTTCCCAACATACTTTGATTGGATACCAATCTCCATACGATCAATACAAAAGTGTACAAAATTTCAATGTACTGAATTAATTGTCCACAGTTGAAATATATTACTATTTCCTTTTCTTAACAACTTAGAAAAGAGAAATATTAATTAAGATAATGTAAATATAGAAGAGTACTTGAATTCAGATCATTCCCAGAATTTCTCCCATTGTGTATCCCAATCCTCGATCTCCTTATATAAAACATCTCCTAGATGTTCGAATTGAACTTCAACCTTCAGAAATTTAGATTGATTTTCCTATCAAGGTTGTGAAAGCATTTGTCTATGCTGATAATTCTGTAGGTTGATAAATGAAGTGGCTGAGAATGTCATGATATACATTGGACAATTCCTTAATTTCTTGATCCATTGCCTCCTTTTAAAATTTAATAGAAGATATCTTTGTCACGCCCGGATCTGCCACCTTTAACTCATCGAGGGCAAGAAAATAGAACTTATTCATCATTTTATCTATAGAGCTTCAAACATTAGTGCATATATGTTCCATCTTCATAATAACCTCGTTTGTTTTTTCTTGCATGGAATATCGAGTATATTTCTAGGCTCTTATTTTTTCCAATTCGTTCTTCTCAATTGTGGGAATATTCGTGGTGATTTCCTCATATTGATGATGTGATTTATAAATTTCCTATGCATATGATTGAATCACTTTTGATTCATCTTCTATTAATTCACATTCATGTATGATCTTTCTCAAGATTGGATAGTATTGTTGTAAGTCCTTGAGGTGAATAATAAAATTCTCTTGAGAGTCCATAATTCTTGAATCAATTTTTATGGGCTCTAGTTTTACTTGGTCCAAAGCCAACACATTTTATTTTTTGAAAAGCTAGGATAGAAAATCTGTGTAGTCTCTATCCATCTCCAATTCCCTCTTGCAGTTCCCATGTTCTGCTTTCAATAGAGCAAAGTAATTCTCATGCGCTTCTTTCAACTACTCATGTTCCATTAAGGATTCATGATGAACTTCATCGAAAAAACACTTCATCTCTTCATACAATTTCTTATATTTATTTATTTCTAACTTACATTGTTCCACCTGATTGATGAGGTCTATAGTAGAAGAAACATTTACATTTTCCAATACTCTAACAAAGAATATAACTCCAGATACAATTTCACTTGGTTCATTTCCTTCCATGTAAAAAATTGTGATGTTGTTGATATTTACTTTAGCCTTTTGTCTATTATACGACCTTTTTGTAATACTGTTCCTTACTAAATCAACAAAATAATATCCCAGGGCTATCATTGTGGTATCTACCTCCATGGGTTAAAGGTACCCTCCAGATCTCATAGCTAGTTGTGTCCCTGAATTGATGGGGGACGTTTGCAAAGCAATGTGCTTGACCTTTTGTTGTTGTTAAATTTTTTGCAATTTTTCTTTGTCTCTTTTTCTTTCCTCTTCGGCCTTAAATTTTTCCTCCTTGTTTGTTGTTGTTCTTGGCGGACTAGAAGACTTGATGCTTTGTTTTTAACCTCTTCTTTCTATTTCTTCTCTTCCTCCATGTCTTGGTGGATCTCTTCTTCTATGTATCTTTGGCGTTATTACTCTATGACTTGGTGGATCTCTTTATTTATTTTGCATTATTATTCTTCCATATCTCTATTGCGTTCTTCCTCTGTGGCTTTGTGACATTATTTATCCATTAATTTTGAGCTTCAACCTCTTGTCGCATCGCTTTGACGTCAGCTTGTTTCTTACTTTATAGCCTCTTCTATTGTTGTTCTTCTACAACCCTGTAGTGTTTTTATTCTATGGCCCCGTGATGTTATTATTCCGTGGCCCTGTTGCATTCATCCTCCATGGATTTATTTCTATATTTTTTTGAGCACAGAGCATATTGTTAAGCTTTTTTCTTGGCTTCATTTTTCAATTTATCTCCCTGGAATAATCTTTATTTTTTGAAGCTTCCATAGTGTTGTCTATTCATCGTAAAATGTCTTCACTATTTTGTCTATCTTTCTTGTATATTGGTCCTTGTTATTTGTTTATTGTTCCACATCACCCATGAAGGCATATCTTCTCTTAGTTTAACAATATCTTTAAGGGATAAATGTCATTTAAGGGATAAATGTCATTGGTGTAGCATCATTTTCTCTATTTTCAATATTGTTTCAAGAACTTTATTAAAGGAAGAATACCTTTGAAATAGATTTTCTTCAGGGTATTCCTCATGTATGTAGGTAAGATGTAACGATAATGATATGAAATTCCCTTCAATCACCTTGAAAGGGTCATTGCTTTTCCTCTTTTCAAATCCAAGTTTCATCTCTTCAAATACATTGGATTCCTTATGGGCATGTTGAGAATTAGCTAAGGTGAAGGAGTCGATGCAAATGGGGAAACTAGGAAAATATTTCTTACTCATACATATCAATTGCACTCTGACTTCTTTCATGATGGTTTGGTAAGAAATTTTATGGGTGAGCAATCAATCAATAACAAGATGGGTAGTAAATGGGGGGATGCAACCATGCTGAAGATTTGAATGTAGGTAAAGATATCCAAGCTATACCAGTCACCAATTTCTGATAGGGATTCCATGGATTGGTTAGTTATCCTTCGTATAGGTTTTATAAAAACCAAAAAATACAACAGGGTGAAAAAATGGGTGCAAATATCGTAGAAGTGGGGTTTATAATAGGACAACCCCAACTTTTTTTAGTGAAAATGAACAAGCAAGAAATCTTCCTTCAAGTTCTAGTTCACGAATGAAAATGCATTGCCAAAACAATTAGAATCAAATATAAAAGAAATCATACGAAAATTTCCACTTCTAGGTAGATGTTTTGCATATTTAAGGGCATGGAAGAGGTTGTCGCATAAGATGTTCTCCTAGTTGAAAACTTATCCAGTTTATATCGCATGATGCACCAAGAGTGCCCATTCTAATAGGAAGTGTGTATAATTTTGAAGTCCATTCAAGTAACATAGCATTTCCATGAGAATTCTATAGGGCCTCCAAAAATATTGTACCATGTACTTCTTATTCGACTTCTCTGTGAAGGGACAATCCTCATCCCACCACTCCTTGATGAGTTCGATAGGGTTTGAGTGTGTATTGGAAAACATTGCCATGAAAACATGCTCCATGAATACCTCAGAGTCCTTTAGCTTATTAATTTTCTTTAATGAGTCATGTCTAAGCGATTTTATAACCTTTCCTTCTATGTCCATGATCACTCCATTTTGCGGATCAACATGTCCAAATAACCACCTAGATCAATAATTCAAAATTGTATGGCATCAAGATCGGACTTGCTGTAATGGCATACACACATCTCTTCCAGATGCTTTGATAAGCTTCCTAATCACCGCCATCATGGGAAAAAAACTCCCTACATAATATCTGATAGATTTCTTCCCAGTCTCGATCACCTTCAAATCTTGTCATTGCAGTGGTGTTTGATTTTAATATTGATCCTTTTGTTGAGGATGATGGAAGGATTTCCTTTACATCCTTATGGGTAGGACCTCTATGTGAATGTTCCTTCAACATATCCTAAAAACACAAATGAGGTACCTTAGAGGTGCTTAAGAAACTGAGCTATTGATAGTGAATAGAAGGGAAAAAATAAAATATAAAGTAATCATTTTCCAAATTCTAAATTAAAACACTAAATGTGATGAATATGCACCCCAATAGGGAGGCATTTAGTGAGACAGTAGGGTGCATATACACAATTGGATGTGATGCACCATCCCATCCAACAAGGTATATGCATCCTGCTGGCAATTAAATGCCTCGCTACAAGGTGAAAGTAATCGTAAGTAAATGAGCAGTATATATTTGACTCTCATTTCAAGAACACGAGGGAATTGTGATTGAATTGTTTGATGGACATTATTTGGGATAGTAAGTGGTTACTGGAATCATTTCCACACACGATATCATGATAGTGTATTAAGGAAATCACTAAACATTCCTATCCCATGTCCCATCCACATGAACCAAGTACCATCATGTTTAATATCTGACAAATCAGAACTGGCACCATTTCCTACCAGCGTCACCTCTTCTCCATTTTGTCATCCACCCTTCGCTACTGGCTAGCTGATAGTGAATGAGAATCTGATAGGTCACATGACAGAATGGAGAAGGGGTGTTGTTGGTAGGCAACAGAACTGGTTCCAACTTTCCATATATCCAACACGATGGTGAATACTGCATGTGGATGGGGCATGGGGTGGGGATGGTTTCCATAAAGGTACTTCCTGGAAAGGGCCTTAAAGTTTCTACCATAGGATGTTTATTGATCATTTTATATTAAATGTGTGATCATGGGTCATATTTGGGATGGATTTACATTAAATTTTATTGTATGGATGTGTTAATTATATTGTCCTTTAATTTAAATCTATGCTTATCAGTTAATGAAATTTGTTTCGAGGATAGTCAAAGTTTAAAGGGACATTTTTACATTCTAAGAAAATTTAAGTTCTATTTTTACCATTCCAGTTAAGAAGGGAATAATTTATAGCAACATTTCAAAGGAAAGGGAAACTTTTCAAATTACTTGTCAATATGAATTTAAATTTTGTATAATTTACAAAATTTATTATGTTTCTAATAAAAACATTCCAACTCCTTAAAATCATTACCACTCCCTACTTGAGAGAAACTTCCTTCACCCAAAAATCTATAGCAATTATTTGACATACAATTGTGTGGTGTTCCAACTATCTAAGGGCCATAATAATACTTCCTTATGAAAAACAATGACCTCATGTAGAACATCGTAATTTTTCTCGAAAGGCTCCGTAGTCGGTATCATCAATATTTTTTTTTTGCTTTTTTTTAAAGTGTTCATTGACGCGAAATAGAAGGTTCTTGACTGACAATGAAGACTTCAATTTTGATCCCTAGCTGGGATGGATTCAAATTTTGACTCATATAATTTTGTTGCCAAAAATACGTATCAATACAAAATATTTTTAATATTTAAACATGCAATTAAAATAATGAATAGCTTGAATTGCAGATTATCAAGAATGATGTCTCCAACATTCAGAGATGGAGAATATGTAGACTTGTTTGGGAGAAATTCAAACGTTTGCAGAATATAAAGTTTACCTAAGTAGGAAGGTGGTACATTGTAGCAAATTCATTTTCAACTTCTTTGTTTCCAAGTTCAAAAATGCTCCAAATGGAGAGGTTCCAGTAACCCTTCCTAATGAATAAATAAAGACAATGGAAGACACTCGTTGTGGAATGTCATTTACTTGTTGGCCAAGTGTGAAAATGTTTAAGCATGGTGAGTGCTTGGCATGCACCTTAAAAATATCACAGTTAGATGGGTGATTCAATGACTAATGACTCAAAGAACGACAATGATGGAAATCATAACAATCCTTTAGATGATGAAACCACCTTAGGAGAATTTTCTGTGCTAGTGTAATATCCATATCTAGATATTCTCAATGATTACTCAGTTGAATAATCAACCAATGGAAAATAATTCCATATTGAAAATAGAAAATAAATATTAAAGATGAATGATGATAAAAGGTTACAAAGTGAGTGCCATATATATATTAATTGTAAAGGCACTTTAGATACCATCCATGAAAGTATGCGTCATTTTAGAATAGTTTACTAATAACCATTTATTAATTATTAATTATTAATATCAATATATATTAATATTAATAATTAATATTGATATTTAATGTATATATATTGTTTGTTGTTATTATTTAAGTTTGTTATAGCCAACCTTGGGTTTTATCTCAAATTTGCTTGAGCACAATAGTATTTAGGGAGAGATACCGAGATTTTGTAATTCTAGTGTGATGGTGGAAAGAGTTCTATCATGTTGTAATAAGTTCTCCCTCTTGGACCTCTATAAATGATGTCAGTGTGTTTTCTACAAAGCTTCGTATAGGTGCTTTCTCCTTTTTACAAATCTGAATGAGGTTTTCTTCTGAATATTTTCACTTCAATGACAATAAATTTTAATTCTTCTCAGCTTGCGTGAGAAGAGGTGGAAAGCCACCTTTTGGAAGGCTGGGTGGTAGCAAATCCACCCCAAATTAGATTCACAACTCTAATTTGGGATCCATTTTAAATTCAAATTTGCCACATGCACTGACTATTTCAAGACAATGAAACACCAAGCCTAATTTATCTTACACGTTACTTCACAATGCATTGTACCTGCTAGGCATTGATTTTTCTTGCCACAGGCTAATATGCATGTTTAGGCCTAGTGCCTTTTATGTGGTAGCAAGCTTGTCCCTAAAAGGGAAATCAATAAATCCCTTGTTGATGGTAGATTCTCCCCTGTGAACCTAGCCTTATCTCTTCTTAATTGGATTGATGCATCCCACTTTGGTTATGGAAGGGCACACCTATGAATTATAAATATTTATACTTTCAAATATGCTGAATGTTTTCTCAGGACATGCAAGTGATATGTTGAAGTGTTATGCAACCAAGTCCTAGAAATATCATAAAAAATGAAGAAATAAACCAAAAGAGAGTATTTCATGACTTAGTAATGAAGAATAGAGATGAATAGAAATCCTCCTCGAGGGATGAACCTACTTACACAATGTACTGTTTACCCAAGAAAAGAAAATCTATAATGATCACTCAAATGAAAATATATTCTTCCTATATATAGGATACAAAGTTGTACAATAACAACTAATAGACCCACTAATAGATCCAAGCCTACATACCATATAGGGGGTAAAGTTCCACACTATAGGGGGAACTATGCCCAACGTTTAGGGCTTAACATGCCCCTCCCCTTCAAACAAGCATTGTCCTCAACGCTTGGGTAGTTGTGGATGCATTTGTATGAAGACATAATCTTACCATGTCGAATTTGTAGCTGGTAATTTCTTCCACTTGATGAGGTATTCAATAATAGTTTGATTTCGTAATTGTTTCTTCCTTGTTTCAATGATTTGTTCAAGTTCCTATATGATTTGTTCTTATTCAAAACTCCTTTGACTGTGATGTTGATCTACCTGTTGTTTCATCCTATTTTGGACATCTTCAATATTTGGAGACATCTTCAATCCTCTTCGAGGGATGAACCTCCTTACATAATGTACTATGTACCCAAGACAAGACAATATACAATGGTTACTCAAATGAAAATATCTTCTTCCTATATATAAGAGACAAAGGTGTACAATAAAAATTAATAGACCCACTAATAGACCTGATCCTACATCAATAATATGTAATACACCACCATATAGGGGGTAAAATGCCACACTATAGGGAGAACCGTTCCCAACATTTAGGGATTAACATTAAGGCTCTTCCATGTGACTAAATTGTAGACTTGTTGAGTGATCAATCATGTGGAGTAGTGTGATTGATGGTCAAACCCCATACGAGGAGGCATAGAACCTACCATATCTAAAAACATGGGCATTAGGATGATGAAGAGAAAGAGAGCAAGTCCTTTCTCACAATATAGTAATCCATAAGTCAAAATGTGGGTACTGGGATCATGAGGAGAAAGAGAAAAAGCCCTTTCTCACAATTTAGTAATTCATGTGATTGAGAATAAAATTTAGGAACCTTAATTATGAGAATATAGAGAATTTACCCTTTCTTACTATACGAGATACTTTAGCCTTGTATATGAATTAATTATGTGAATATTAAAAAATACATGTAATTTTAATATTTACACTTATTAATATCGGAAAAATTTCAATAATTACACTAATTAAAATGATAATCATTTTTTCGGAAATTGATAATCACAACATTGGAAACCAATATTCACACTACTGGAAACTGATAATGAAACTTTCAAAAATTATTAATAATACTTTTGGAAACTGATGTTCACAATTCTGGAAACTGACAATCACATTTCTGGAAACCGATAGTCATACTTTTGAAAACCGATAATCCGCTATGGAAAATCAATAGTCACACTTTCAAAACATGTTGTAAGTCCAAATTCTTAGTGGGAACTCTAAGTTTAATGAAATTGAAGTTATTAATCCTTGTCTCAATGCTATATCTCTATTTGAGATTGTGATGAATATCAATTTTGAGATATTTCTAGGAAGACACTTCCTCAAAGTTACTATTATTATGTACACAATTAGTGTAAGTTACCTTCTTGGATTTGATAAAAATAAACTTTGGTTTGTCGATGTTAATAGTCATACCCATATTAGAGTAGAAATCCTTGAGAATTCTTAATTTCTTGTCATGATAAAAGAGACACCTTTCCATAAGAACAATATCATCAACATAGAGAAGGAAAATGGTGACTACATCAACTAAGGTCATACTAACACAACCAACTGCCTCTAAATAACCTTCTATCTTATCGATTTATATTTCATAAAAGGTGGGGAAGAGGGTTAAACATTGCTTAACTCCATTATTATAATTAATATCTTTAGACACCCTTCCATGCTCTTACATTTTTCAATTGCGGTCTCGTACAACCTATCACATCATCTTTCAACTTGAAAAGGACCTTTAGCTCTTCTAATTCATTCCAAAAGTTATTTCTAGAGACCACATTGAATGCTTTTCTAATGTCCACAAAGCAACAAAAGAGGTTGGATTTATTATTATGACACTTTTCCAAAGCGATCCTAAGCATGTAATGAGGTGGTCTATATGTTGTTTGTGGAGCATGATCTTCTTTATTCATAGATGTTATAGTTAAGATGTGTTTGTACCCCAGTTTTACTATACACTCGTCCTAGTTGGGAGGTGTGGGGGCTAGTTGGCCCCACCCCCGAAATATTTTTTTGGGATGTTTGTTGGCCAATCGTTTATGGGCCCATGGTATTGGGTGAGCCATGGTATTTTCATATGGTAAATCCATTATAAAAGGAAAGCATTGAAACACAATTGTGTATTGTATTGTAGCATTGTAAAAAAATCTCAGAGATTATGTGAGAGAGACTCTGACATAATGAAGAGGAAGTGCAAGGGGTTTGCTTTAGGTTGTATCCGTTCATTTTGTTGGACATTATAATAATAAAGCACTAGCAATTTATGTATGGACGTAGGGCATATTGGGTGAACCACATTATATTGGTGTAGCTCTTGTAATGTGTTTGTGTTCAATATTTGTATCGTGTTTAATTGTTATTGCTCTGTGATTCTTTTTTTCTAACTATTGTTATTAGATCCAAATGTCTATTTTACTGGTAAACTCGCAGTAAATAAGGGTTATTGGTTTGAGTGTGAGTAATGGTAGAAGAAGGAAAGTTTAGGGTCGAGAAATCTAACAACAAAAACTGTTAGTTATGGAAGATGAAAATGGAGGACTATTTGTGCCAAAAGGATCTATACCTACTGTTGGGAAAAAAAGAAAAACAACCAGTGACTATGAAGGACAAAGTATGGGAGGTTCTTGATAGAAAGGCACTGGGAACAATACGATTGTTCCTGGATTTGTTAGTGGCTTTCAATATTTCAAAAGAAAATACAATAAAGGGTGTGATGAGTGCATTGGATAAGAACGATGAAAAATCCTCATCTTTTAACAAGCTATTTCTAATGAAGCATTTATTTAATATGAAGATGTGAGAAGGTGGATCTATTACTGACCATTTAAATGAATTTAATATGGTTACTAATAAACTAAGTTCTGTAGGAGTGAATTTTGATGATGAGGTTAGGGATCTTATAATCTTGTGCTCATTTCCAGAAAGATGGAATGGCTTGGTCATGGTTGTAAGTAAATCTTCCTTTCGTTCAATGACTCTTAAATTTGATGATGTTGTTGGTTTTATTCTTAGTGATGAAATGCAAAGAAGAAAAGTAGGTGAGACATCAGGTAATGCGTTGACCATGGATATCGGTGGAAGAAAAAGGGAGAGAGGAAAGAACCTGGGTAATCACAGCAAATCTAGAAAGGGCATATCCCATTACATAATAGGAAAGATAGAGTGATGGAACTATGGTAAGACATGATATTTGAAGAAAGATTACAGAGTTCTAGAGAAGAAAAGAAGAAAGGAGATGAGCAACATGAGACTACTCAGGAAGCTAATGTAGCGGGTGATGTGTTACAATATGCTGTGATTCTTGCATTTGATAATACTAGTGATTACTAGGTAGCAGATTGAGGGGCTTCATGTCATGCTACACCCCATAGGAAATCCTTTCATGATTATGTTCTAGGTGATTTTGTACATGTTTTATTGGGGGATGATGAACCGTGTAAAATTATTGGAATGGGTAAGGTACATATTAAGTTAAATAATGGAAATGAATGGCTACTAAAAGATGTAAGGAATATTCTTGCCATGAAAATAAATCTGATCTCAACAAGGCAATTGGGAGATAGTGGTTGTTTGTCTACGTTTGAAAAAGCGTGGTAGAAGATCACTAAAATTAGCACTTGTAATAGAAAATGAGATAGGATAGGTACGTTGTATTTATGTCCTTATAATACTAATTATTCTATCTCTGAAGATTCCATAGAAACAAGTAAAATGTTTCGGCATCACAGGCTTGGACACATGAGTGAGAAGGGGATGCATATTCTCCACTCAAGGAAATTGCTTCCAGATCTGAAGCATGTAAGTTTGGAATTCTATGAAAACTGTGTTTATGGAAAACATAAGAGAGTTAGATTTCTCAGTTTTGGGAAACAATTGAATAGTGAAAAGTTATAGCTTGTGCATAGAAATTTATGGGGATCATATCAGGTACAATCTCTTGGTGGCTCTTGTTATTACGTTACTTTTATTGATGATACAACTAGAAAAATTTGGGTTTATTACATTAGAAATAAATTTGACGTGTTTACTACTTTTAAGACATGGAAATATTTGGTTGAGAGTAATATAGGGAAAATATTGAAGTGTCCCAGATATGATAATGGAGGTGGATACTACAACAAGGAGTTTGATAGTTATTATTCATACCATGGGATTCGTAGAGAGAAGACAGTTCCATGAAGACCACAAGAAAATGGTGTGTCAAAAAGGATGAATAGGATGATCATGGAGAGTGCAAGGTGTATGAGATTGCATGCAAGGTTTCCCTTACAATATTGGGTTGATGTTGTAGATACCACTATTTACTTAATAAAAAATGGGCCTTCAAACGCTTTGGATGGTGGGATTCGAGAGGAGGCATGGACACGTAAACATGTAAACTACTCATTTCTGAGAACTTTTGGTTGTGAAGCATTTGTCCATATTGATAAAGAAAATAGAACAAGGCTTGAGGCTAAATCCAAGAAATGCACTTTTATTGGATACGAGGTTGGTGATTTTGGGTATCGCTTATGCAATTATGAAAACCACAAAATCATGAGGAGTAGAGATGTAGTATTCAATGAAAATGTTAAGTACAAAGATTAGTTGCAGGGAAAGAAAGAAGAAAAGGAAAACATAGAGTACACAGTGCTTGACGAAATCAAAGAAAATGAAGTTCAAAATGTACCAGAAAATCAAGAACAACATGAGGTACCTCAAACTCATGCAAGTGTAAGAATATCTACTAGGTTAAGTAGACCCTCGGAATGATTATATCCTTCAATGTATTATTGATGGATGATTGATTTTGGTGAACCGAAATATTATGAAGAAGCAATGTAGGTGGAAACTAAAAAGAAGTGGGATCAAGTCATGAATGATGAGATGGAGTCATTAGTAAGAAACCTGACTTGGGATTTGGTTGAGTTTCCTATAGATAAAAGAACATTGCAGAATAAATGGGTTTACTAATTGATGGAAGAAAAAGGAGGCAAGAAGTGGTATAAGGCTAGACTTGTGGTAAAAGGGTTTGCACAAAAGGAAGGTATATTCTGGCCAACTAGTTAGTACAACTTTGGACAACCATTTCAAACTAAGTAAGGAGATGTGTACTAAGATACAAGAGGAGATAGAATACATGTCCAGGATTCCATATTCATCAACAGTTGGAAACTTGATGTATTCCATGTTGTGCATAAGATGAGATATTGCACATGCAGTGGGAGTTGTGAGAAAGTATATGAACAATATAGGTAAAGAGCATTGGAGGGTAGTATAGTGGGTTCTCATGTATTTGAGAGGTACCACATCTCATGCATTAAATTTTGGAGGTTCAGACACTATTCTACAAGGATATGTTAAAGTAGATATAGTAGGTGATAAAGAGAAGTTGATGAGCACCACATGGCATGTTTTTAGTGTAGGTGGAAAAAAAAAGTTTGATTTTGAAACTACAAAAGGTTGTTGCACTTTCAACAACAAAAGCAGAGTATGTTGCTACAATAGAAGCTAGTAAAGTGATGATTTGGTTGTAGAGGTTCATGGAGGAGTTGGGAAAGAATCAGGAGAATAGAATATTGTACAATGAATTCTAGACTGCCATTCATCTTGCAAAGAACTCAACCTTTCATTCGAAGACTAAACATATACAACTACAAGTACCATTTCATAAGGTCTGTTTTGGAAGATGAATTGTTAAACCTGGAAAAGATACATACTAGAAAGAATCTTGCAAACATGTTGAGAAAGGTAGTATCCAGAGAGAAATTGAGTTCCTGCTCAATTTCCATTGGCCTTCAAGCATGAAGGCGGAGACAAGAATTTTTCCAAGTACAAGGTTTAAAGCATAGTCTAGCAAGTGCAGTAGCGGTGGAGTTGTTGTGATCAGTCTCTAAGTGAAGATTGTTGGTTGTGGAGTCTAATATTCATAATTTAGAGATGCTATTGTTTAGCCATGTTTGTACCCTAATTTTATTGTACACTCGTCCTAGCAGGGGGTGCGGGGGGGAAGCTCTCAAATGGATTTTCTTGGGATGCTTGTTTGACAACAATTTATGGGCCCATGGCATTGGGAAACCTGTGGTATTTTCCCATGGTAATTACCCTATAAAACGAAAGCATTGTAATATGGTTGTGTATTGTATTGTAGCATTGTAAAACAATCTAAGTGATTGTGTGAGAGAGATTGTGAAAGAGTGAAGAGGAAGTGTAGTGGGTTTGCTGCAAGTTGTATCCCTTCATTTTGTTGGACAATATAATAGTAAAGGACTGGAAACTTCTTTGTGGTTGTAGCCCATCTTGGGTGAACCACATTATATTGGTATCTCTCTTGTAATGTGTTTATGTATTTAATATTTGCATCTTGTTTAATTTTTATTACTCTGCGATCCTGTTTTCCTAACACTATGGTAGAATGAAGTCTTCTAAAGCTTGGTTGACCTCTAGCCTACTCAACTTCCATATATAGCGATACACTTATTTTCTTTTCTAAAATGACGCAATACAAGTTAGCTAAGAGAGAGATAATCATAATGATTTAATAATTAGTGGGGTTAATTTAATCAACGCATTTAAACATAGGAATAAAGAGGCTTAAAGTCCAAGGATTAGGGAAATATTGCTTCATCCCTAGATTAAAGAGTTTGTGGATATGAGAAATGAGGACCAACCCTCCAATTTTTAGGATTTCAACTTGGTATGCTTCAATGCCCCTAAGAGTTGAACTTGGTATCTATTTATATTGTCAATTTTTTTGTTGACTCAAAAGTTCGATGGAGAAATTGTTAATAGAAGACAAGAGGACCATATAATTGATTGTATTTAGAAAGAAAAAGGTGAATTTATAGATATAAAATCAATTTGAAGATAAATAAGACCATATATTTAGAGGAGTAGTCTAACGGGTTGACGATTTCGCCCGGCGTTAGACTACTCCGTCTACCCACTCCGTTAACTATCCCATCCTCTGGAGTCCGGAAAATCCATCCAGCCAAGTGTCCCACATGAATCTTTTTCTAAAAGCTATCGATATATTCCTGCAAAATCAAGAAAATCAAGTTATTTTTTACATTCTTCAATCATTTCAACTCTGTCGAAACCTTAACAAAAATGAAAGAAGGAGGTATAGATTGCAGTATGGAGCTCTCATTAAGTTTGAGTATTGGTATTGGACTTTGCTTCTTCAAAGTCATAAGTTAAGGCAAGTGGGATGCCTGCCTAGGTCAATGGACAAATTAATTGTATTCATACCCGGACAATCTTACACTACTTTGAAAAGATTTTCCTTGGAATTTGGTGAATTTAACTTGGCAAATCTGTAATTTTGGGTCAATATAATGAATTTGAATTGAATAGAATTTCGGAACCATAAATTGGCATTTCTGTTGCATATAACAATTGTCAGTGAAGGAAATGTTTTGCAGGATATATTGTAATACACGAGCCTTTGCAATATTGTCGAACGACCATGAAGACATTAGTGATGAAGATTGACTTTGCTACTGGAAAGGATTCATGGCCTTTGATCTGGCAAATTATTGTTCTTATGTTAATGATCATCACTTTTCAGGCAGCGATTTGCAATGCAAACGATAAATACATGTGTAGCTTCGCTAAGTATACTAGCAGTGAGTTGGAAAGCAATTTGAAGAGAGTTTTGTCTAATCTTGCCGAACACACGTCCCAAACGGAGTTTAATACTTCTGGGTATGGAAAAATTCCTAACTGAATACATGGCCTCCTCCAATGCAGGGGAGACGCAACAGTCAACCAATGCTCCGATTGTTCACAACAAATAACAACCAAGATTCTAAGGTGGATTATTGAGGTCCCATATACTTGAACTTTTATCTACCACGCAAACATGGACTGATATTCTTACCTTCTTGGTGGACTTGATTGTGTTTCCAACAGTATGTAAGAGAATCTCAAGAACGCGTAAAACCACGCTTCTATTCCATCCTCTTCAAGCCACAGTACGTTTCCCCTTTCATTTGTTTCTGCACAACTAGACTTGTCATGACTGTGCTATTCCTTCATAGCTTTCTTCATACCGCTCTCTTCAAACTGCACACTTGTCCTTCTGTTTGTTCTGCACAACTAGACTCAATTGCGTCGATGTTATTTCTTCACAACTTTGTCCTATGCTTCCATTCTGACTTTGTCCTGTTTCATTCAGTCACACTTTTTGTGCTTGCATTTGTATCTTTCTACGATTCTCCTACACCAAAGAGGTTGGCTGGGGTGTAAACATTAAAATTCTAGTTAGCTCATGTACACATGCAATGGACTGGAAAATTTTCCAAAAAGGGCATACAGGATTTATAAATCTACGATTTCAAATTTGAAGCGGGCTGAAGTCTTGTTTTAGAGGCCAAATTTGACGGAAACAAAGTCAATTCCAGTAACCTGATTAACGCGGGCCATGAGCTGCATGCAATTAGGCAAAAGTTGTGTTCAATTTAGTAAGAAGTATTTTGATTTAATCTTAACAGGGCTACAAGCAGATTTTATTTGAAGGGTTCCTTGGTAATCGAATTTAGGGTAGTTTGTTTACTTGTGTGGAGTGCCCATAGACTGGTCTTGATTGATATTTCAGGAATACAAGCCTTTTTCAAGACAAGTAATGTGGCCTCTCGGCCATGATCTTGGTCGACATCCTAAAACTGAAAATAGTTCAGTTTCAGCTGTGTTCATGACTAGTTCCCTGGTTTGAGATGAAGTGTAATGAATTTTGTGAAACTGAAAGAGTTCTGTTTATTGAAGATATTTTCCATCGGTGTTTATTCAAATTGCACTGCCAAAGTTTGGTTAAGAAGAAAGGAGGTTGTTGAATTTATTTTAAAATCAGTCTTCACCCAATCTCCCCTGTGGATTTAGTATTATCCATATCTGTATGACCCATTTGTGAATTCATGCTTAGTTCAAAACTTCTGTTCAGTTTCCTACCTTTGGAGCTATGAAGAATCCATATTTCCAACTGTAATTCTAGGTTGTTGATTAATAAGGTTGTCTTCAATAAATTGAAAATCTCTACCATCTCTTTTTATCTATCATTCAAATGCTTTGATCGCGATCGTGCAGGAGCTAAGAGTATATTCAAAATTGTTGGTGCCATGGATATGAAGTATGTGGCTGGATGCAATTGTGAGGATGAAAGTTGGTTTGCTTATGAGCACATCTTGCAATACCAGATGGCCAGTGATTTTCTTATTGCAGTGGCTTACTTCTCCATCCCTCTCGAGCTACTGTATTTCTTAAGCTTCTCCAGAAAATTCCTTTTCAGATGGATATCGATGCTGTTTGCAGCATTCATAGTGCTTTGTGGGTTCACTCACTTTACGACCATTTGGACATATGGACCTCATTCCATCCATGTCAGAGTTGTTCTAACCATGTTCAAGGCCTCCACAGCACTTGTAGCATGTGCCACCTCTATAACTCTAGCATCTTTGATTCCCAAGTTGTTAAGTATGAAGGTGCGAGAAGGTTTACTTACAAGCAAGACAAAGGAGCTTGATAGAGAGGTGAGCTTTATGAAAACACAAGAGCAACAAGAATGGCATATTGATATGGTTACTAGAGAAATTCGAAAATCTATGGATAGGCATACTATCTTAAGCAGTACACTAATTGAGTTATCCAAGGCATTGGGTTTAGAGAACTGTACAATATGGGTGCCTGGAGAAGATGATGTTAACATGGAGCTGACTCATGAGTACAGGCAGCGATATTTGCAATCCCGTGTCACTGTGCCAAAAATTGATCCTGATGTAGAGATGATTAAAAGTGCTGGTATGGCGACTGTTTTAAGACCTAATTCTCCCTTGGGAAAGACAAGTAGTGATGATGACTCATTTCATGGGTCCATGGTAGCAATTAGGGTTCCTTTATTCAAACCAGTAGCAAATTTCAAATGTGGATCACCTCAAGTTTTGGAGGCATCCTATGCAATACTGGTCCTTATCTTGCCTTCAGAAGATCAGCGAATATGGACTCCTGATGAATTGCGATTTGTAGAAGTTGTGGTAGATCAGCTTGCGGTTGCACTCTCACATGCTGCCATGATGGAAGAATTGCAGCTGATGAGGGATCACCTCCCTAACCAGAACAAATCCTTGCAAAGGGCTAGACAGGATGCAATGATGGCAAGTCAAACCCGCCATTTGTTTAGAGTGGTATTTAACCATGAAATGAGGACTCCCTTGCATTCCATTTCTGCTGCCTCGTCTCTTTTACAGGCCAGATGCAGGAGTAGTGAACAACAAGTCATTGTAAATATGCTGTCAAGAAGTTGTAATCTTCTCTCTATTTTTCTTAATGATACAATGGATTGGTTTGACTTAGAAGATGCTCACTTGGTTCTTGAACTCCACCCCTTCCGGCTGCCTCTTATGCTGAAAGAGGCAGAAAATCTTTCAAAGCACATGTGTGAAACAAAGGGTCACCACTTTGTTTTTGAGTTGAGTGGTGCTATGCCTGATAACGTAATTGGTGATGAGAAACACGTTCTTGAGATTCTCTTACATACAGTTGGAAACACAATCAAGTCCACCAAGAAGGTAAGAATATCAGTCCATGTTTGCGTGGTAGATAAAAGTTCAGGTATATGGGACCTCAATAATCCACCTTAGAATCTTGGTTGTTATTTGTTGTGAACAATCGGAGCATTGGTTGACTGTTGCGTCTCCCCTGCATTGGAGGAGGCCATGTATTTGGTTAGGAATTTGCCCATACGCAGAAGTATTAAACTCCGTTTGGGACGTGTGTTCGGCAAGATTAGACAAAACTCTCTTCAAATTGCTTTCCAACTCACTGCTTTGAGTATACTTAGCGAAGCTGCACATGTATTTATTGTCTACTTTGCAAATCGCTGCCTCAAAAGTGATGATCATTAACATAATAACAATAATTTGCCAGATCAAAGGCCATGAATCCTTTCCAGTAGCAAAGTCGATCTTCGTCAATAATGTCTTCATGGTCGTTGGACAATATTGCAGAGGCTCGTGTATTACAATATATCCTGCAAAACCTTTCCTTCACTGATGATTGTTATATGCAATGGAAATGCCAATTTATGGTTCCGAAATTCTATTCAATTCAAATTCATTATATTGACCCAAAATTACAGATTCACCAAGTTAAATTCACCAAATTCCATGGAAAATCTTTTCAAAGTAGTGTAAGATTGTCCGGGTATGAATACAATTGATTTGTCCATTGACCTAGGCAGGCATCCCACTTGCCTTAACTTATGACTTTGAAGAAGCAAAGTCCAGTACCAATACTCAAACCTAATGAGAGCTCCATACTCCAATCCATACCCCCTTCTTTCGTTTCCGTTAAGGTTTCGACAGAGTTGAAATGATTGAAGAATGTAGAAAATAGAACTTGATTTTCTTGATTTTGCAGGAATAGATCGATAGCTTTCAGAAAAAGATTCATGTGGGACCCTTGGCTGGATGGATTTACGGGACTCCAGAGGACGAGATAGTTAACAGAGTGGGTAGATGGAGTAGTCTAACGCTGGGCGAAATCGTCTACCCGTTAGACTACTCCTATATTTAGATGAACAATCTCAAGCAATTTCCTCTTTAATAAGTTCCATTATATATACATTGGAGATTAAAATTTAGCATTATTTTAGCCTTTTATAAATAACTTCGATTAATAAAATAAATACTTTTGATTTATAACTTCGATTAATAAGATAAATACTTTTGATGATTAATTTTTTAAATAATTGCTCTGAGAGAAGCAAGGTGCTCTCGAGCCGAGTATGGGAGAGATTCTGTCACGTTAGTCACAGTATGCTAGCCGACATAAATAAAAAAATTATTAAAAATAAAAAATGAACAATATCTAAGAGGGATCCAAAGGTAAAAAATATACACCTCCATAAATTGGATCCCTCTGGGTGGTTGATAGATCTAGGTTTAAAATGCATCTATGATAGTATATTAATATTATTACTTTCACATTAGAGAGTTATAAGTAAAAGAACAATGGCTTTCTTTCAATTCAGACTTCTTTTTGTGATCATGTAATAAATAAAAATCTATCTAGAAAATAATTGTCGTTATTCTTTGTGACACTTTTCTCTCTCTCATATATATATATATATATATATATATATATATATTAAACACTTGTGTACAGCCCAAGGAGATCTTGTAACTTTGTTGATGTTGTAACCTTTCAATATGGAGGAGATGTTGCAATGTTCCCGCCTATAAAAAAAAATTGAATTATGCCCATAAAAATGTTGGCCTTGCACATGGTTTTAAAACCATGTGCAAGGTCTTCTAAACAACTCATGGTTTTATTGTACATGGTTTAGGAGGGGGTTGCAAATGGTTTTAAGACCATGTGCAAGGCCTCCTAAAGAACCCATGGTTTTAGGAGGGCTTGCACCCGGTTTTAAAACCATGTATGGGGGAGATGTTGTAATGTTTGTTCCTATGGCAATAAAAAATAATAAAAAATATTATGTAGACCATAAATAATATTAAATATTAATAATAAAAATAAAATATGTCCACCTTAAATAAAAAGATATGTCTTTTGGTTTGAATCAAATCAATGGCTATATATAGGACTCAACAAAGTTGATACCTCCTTGAGTGCGATACCTACTAAGAGGTTTGCACCTCGAGAGATTTGATCCCTCTCCTAGCTTGATAGAGCCTAGGATTTGGATCTATGGTAATATTAATTCTAAAACACCACAAGGTAAACTAAGAAAAGTACTAACACAATAAGTTCAATTAAAAAAGTTTTGTATGAAGGATTCATTCCTTAATGTATGGAATAACAATTTTGAATACAAAATATTTGTGATTATATATATATATATATATTATAGACACTAGAATTTATGGTTATAGAATTATTTTCGTCAAAAGATCCTTTACAACTCAATATAGGGGAGATGTTGTGACGCTCCTACCTAACAAAATATTAAAAAATAAATATTTTAATTACCAGCCAAAATAAATGTCCTTAGAAAAACAAGTGTTCAAATTAAAAAGTTACCTTTACAAA